>VXAC01007376.1:155949-241348 GCA_013399225.1 Rhipidura dahli
TTTTTTTTTTTAAAACCAGTATATGTGTTCTGGGTAGTTTGGGGCACTCTTAATTTTGCTGATGTAATGCACTTGGATCCCATTCCTCATTCCTGACGCACGTGAATAGACCCATTGATAGCAGTGAGACCACACAAGTGAACCAGGCTGGTAGAACTGTGTTCCTGTGCTCCCCATGTTTTCTGTGGAGATTAAATTTAGATGATGAAATACTCATTGTTCTCGTGGAGCTGGCTCTTGGTACACAAGCTCACATGGCCAAAGCAGAACCCTGTATTTATAGCTGTAAGTGAAATGTTCTAAATGATGTTATTTTTATAGTGTGTTTTCTTGGTTTGGGTTATTTTTCCACCGGAAGAAAGCTGTAAAAAAGCCAGGAGCACCTCTTCTGCAGGAGCTGGGGGAGCTGAACTTGGGTGGTGCCATTAGGGATGGGTGGTTAAATCTTGCTGTGGAGGTCGAGATTTAACTACAGCAGACGAGGCCCTGTTTTCTCCCTGCTTTTCATTTGTTATGTATTTAGTGATGTTAATCTAGGTAATCACACCAAAAGCTGCATTGGTTCCCTTTTTTTTATGGTGCAGCTGCAGTAGGAAGGGATTCCCTTTGCACATTAGTGGGATCAAGGTTCTGGCTAAGCCTTGATTGGTAGGGGAATAGGAGTGTACAGAGTCCAAAACACTACAGAGTGCAACAGGAGGGATGCTCCTCCTTCCTGCCTCCTCTGACACACAGCCACGAAGCACAGAGATTACTGGCTCCAGGTCTCCATCCATCCATCCATCCATCCATCCATCCATCCATCCATCCATCCATCCATCCATCCATCCATCCATCCGTGTTTTTTCATGGCACTCAGAGAATGTAAAGGCTGTGAAGATTGACTGCACTCCTTTTGGGGGAAGAACCGGTTCAGGGAGGTGGACGCTTTGTCCAACCCTGCTCTGGCAAAACTTGCTGTGCCGTGGGGTGTTTCACCTCTGTGGGTGGCTGCAGTGCTTCCCCTGCTGCTCTTAGTGGGACAAATACCTGTGCAGGTATTTTTACTCCTGTTGACAGTGTTGAGAAGCTCCACGAGGAGACACTTGAGAGGAATAAGTAGACACTTGGGAGGGTGTTGAGAGTGAAGGAAATGGATTTTCTATCACCAGTTTAGGCTTAGTTTTTCTTTCACCATTCTCTGCATGCTGGATTGCTCCCTGCACAGGCTGTACTTGGCTCTGCAGCCAGGACATGCAGAAAATTTGGTGGGTTCATGCTCTTAATGAGATTTATTGAAAAATAAGACATGCAGTAGAAGTTGTGAGCAATATAATTGCCTATGGTGTTGTTCATGCTTAAAAATCAATGGAAAAAATATATGTAGAGAGCATTATCCCTTTTTTGTGTGTGAAACTTGATCAGAACAAAGTAAACAAGTAGCTCATAGTAGCTTTTGGAGGTACATATAATCTGCAGTGTCTTTGGAAGGAGAGAACTAGTGTGTCAGTAAAAAACCTGTGATGGTTTAAAGGTCAAAATAAATGGCATAAACTGTGTCAGCAATGACAGATTAACCAAAGACTTAAGTCCTAGTTATATTTGTAGTCTTGTCAAGTAATTTAATGCTACATTAATGAATTTTGTAGTGAGACTGTTTTGAATAAATCCTTTTTCATCAGATGTTGTGCATATGCTCTCTGTTTGTCTAAAATAAAACGTAATGAAACAGCTAATAAACCCCCAATTTATTTGTTTCCTTTGAGAAGTAAATTCTTGACATGCAACTACTGTTCTTTGTGTTCTGTACATGCTTTCTCCCTTCCAGAGTGTACCTGTTATTAAATGTTTTCTCTTCTCTTGCTTCTAATTAAGAAAAATAAAATGTGCAGGTAGACAGGCCTGTAATGCAGGAAAACTCCTAAACCTTTCTTCTGCCACTCTGGAATTGTACAAGGGCGCTTTACAGCTGTGGGCTGTGTGGCCTGGGAAGCAGAATGATAAAATGGGAACTGGAGAAGGCACAGCTTCATCTGTTTTCTCTTACATTTGACCTTGGAGGTGATCAAGAGAAGGAAACGAGTTGTGACTCTGCATACATAAGTTCTGAAGTGGTTTTGTTTTGTTTTCAGAACTTTGTAAAGTTAGAGGGGGAAACAGAGCAAAACCAAACCATCCTGGCAAGAGCTGGGAAGTTAATCCTGGCATGAATGCACTGAAATAGGTCAAAATCATTAATAACTCCTTGTCTCTTCATCACCTTGGTGCACTACCTTCCCGTTCTTTGGCACTTATCCTGATCCCCAGGGTGAAGTTGTATTATTCCATTAATAGCTGTATTAAACTTTATTTTTGCTGTTCAGGTCTTTGACTTCCTTCAACACCAAGAACTGGTGTAAACTATCTGTGAGAAGGTGCTGAGGAGCACTGCAGTCATCGGTGCCTATAAAAAGACTTGGAGCCTGTGCCTAAATACCATGCTCTGTTTATTTTCTAGAACAGTGAAGGCATTTACCATTTTGGTTACAGAAAATTTCTTTTTTCTTTCTCTTTTTCTGAACACAGGACCTTGGTGATGGTTATCTTAGTAAGACACACTTCCAAGTAAGAAATAGACACATCCCATCAGACCTTGAGGAGAAAAACAGTGATAACACTGAACCAACATTATTTGCATATGTTGAAGTAAGTACAGATTTTTAAACTTACGTGTTTATAAAATAAATAATAAAATCGAAAGCCCCTATGCTAGTTAGTCTTTCCAGCAAGACTTCAGATCTGAAGTTGTCAGTGGATTTTAATTAGTTATCCTACAGTTACAGGAAAACTAATTAATACATCTCATTGAGGTGTACAGCTGTATTGGTGATGAAAATTGGGAAGAAATGGAAAAGATTCCAGCATCCTTTATGTAGGTGTTCTCCTCATAGGATAGTATTTCTTAGCATGTTGGTTCACTAACATGAAGGAAATTTTTTTTGTGTGTGTGTGTTTGGAAAAAGATGAAATATCAAGATTTATTTATCTTAGAGGTAAATGTTAGTTAAAAGAATTAAGGAAACTTTGAGGTTAATATTCATTTGAAGCTATATTTATTGAATAAGACTTTTATACCCAGTGGCTACTTTTCTACTGTGGAACTGACTTAAGAGACTGAGCAGTTTTTTGAAACTAGTGGCAGGCAATGAAATGGCCTTAGTGTTCCTGAAAGGAGAATAAACGTCTTTCTTCCAGAAAATTAAAACTGTTCATTAAAGTCTGGTTGAACTGATCTGAATAATTATTTGCTTGTTTGAGTTTGCATTAGATCTCCAGATTATTGACTAATCAGGATATAAACGACAGGGGTTCCCTCTCTTGTTATGTTGTTATCATAAATAAGAGAATAAATCTTGGATTATAATAGACTGAAAGCAATGTATTCTGTGTGTTAACAGCTGTTGGATAGGTGGATGTGGTATACTTTGCAGTTGCCTTTTTCTTCAATTCCTTTCCTTTTTTCATCAGCACTCTGATTGCTTTTTTCCCCCCACAGAGACTCTGGTACATTTAAGACATTTCTGGTCTGAAATGAGTATTTTTTTGGCCTGGTTTCTGAAAGAAATGGCACTTAAAACAATTGTGCTATTAGTCTGTGATACAGTAATTTCTACTGATTTTTGAGCTCACTCACAGGTTCCAGCTGCATTTTAAAGAGGGATAGACATCTAAGTCATTTAATGAATAGCTGAAGCATTTTTGAAGTTTTCCTTTAAATTGAATTCTAGTATTTTGTAAAAAGAAAGCTGATATCAGTGCTTCAGGGGTTGTTACTTAATTGTTACTAACAACAGTGTTTGTATACTTCAGTCCTGACTTGTAACAGCAGATTACTGTTAATATTGAAAATTGCTTTTGATGACTGTGACCTTTTTTTTTTTTTAAATAATGAATCAAGTCTTCATTACAGAATGCATTTTAAAAGAACATCTGTAAAAAGCTATTGAGTCCTTCTGGAAAGAAGGTGTCAGTTACAGAAAATGTCATAGAACAGACTTCAGAGTCTCTAACATACTGAAATGGAGTCTTAAATACGCCATAATATTATAATAAATAATACACTGAAATAAGATTCCAGGCCAAGCTTTGTGATTTATCAGGATACTGAAGCGAATAGTCCTTGAGATATTTTGAAAGATTTCTTTGTTTTGAACTACAGTAATGTGCAGGTTGGAAGGAGCCTCTTTGAGAAGGAGCCTTTGTACCTGTCGTGTAGGAGCAGTAAAGATGAAGAGTGAAGGAAGAGAAAGGTCTTAGAAAATTATGAAGGGTATAAGACCATAAAAAAAGAATTATTTTTTCTCCAAAATATTCAGTGCCTCATACAGATGATGTCAAATTTACATACTTCATTGAACTGAAGGGTAACCAGACTGTTAAAGTTATTTAATCTATCAAGCAGGAAAATGAAATTTGCTATGGATATGTAAAGTAAAGCTGTGTGTTTAACACTAATAAAGATGAAAATGGTGACTGTAGAGGGGTTACATTTTCTTAAGCACAGTGGTTCCTGTGTAAGGTACCTGTTCTTTTTCACAGGTATTGAATGCTAGAGACCAATTCCACTCTAATAACAATCTGTTATTTAAATAGATGTTGGGTTTGGGTTTTTTTTTTTTTTTAGTTTTAATATATGTTGTACCCATAAATCATACAATATTATGGATTTACTGCAATCTATTTGAATTAGTTATTGAAATACATTCTGATGAAAAGCAAAAGTTGTGGTCTTGGTAGTTTCTTCTGCCTATGTGCATTCAATATTTTTATTTTTCTTTTTTTTTAAGTAATAAATGTTATTTTTATATATTTGGAGTTTAAAGAAGCTCTAAATAAGAAATTAAACTAATTTTGGAAAAAAATGGCCATTGACTGATAGTTGCATGTTTCACAATTTTCAGTTCCAGAATTGCTGTTCTGATCTTGATTTTTCTACATTGTATCTCTGTTATTTGTATCTTATTGGAATATTTCCATCTGTCTAATCTGATCTCCTCCAAGGTGTGGTAAATACGATGCATGTGCCTGTAATAACATAATTAACTGGGAACACTAAGAAAGGAAAAATACGGAAATGAAGATCTAAGTAATCAACATTCATTGTTAGGAACAACCATCATTGACAAAAATAAAAAACCTCTTTACTGTGGAATATGCCAGGGCATAAGAGGCCAGAGGATTTTCCTCTCCTCATCCTGGAAATCCAGTTTAAAGGTTAGAAATAGAACATTCGTTTTGGCAGACAAGGTGAAAATTTGGAGGAAAGTCAGAGACAGAATTTTGAAGTTGGGTGAAGTTATGGGAAAGTTAGCCATGGGGAGGTTTTAACTGCTGTGTAAGTGGATGAATCCAAGACACATTGAGAAGGGGTGATGTAGAATAAATCATAAATATATCCTGTTATAGTAGGGTACAGGTAGGATGATGACACTGCAGAGAGGCAAAACTATTACTGTTCTACTCATTTTTAGTCTCTGAAGAGATACTGAAATCTAATGATACAATGAAGAAAATACACAAATAGCCTGAAGTAGCTTTATTCAAATACAAAATCCATTATCAGTTATGATAGTATCAAAAATGTGCTAATCTTATGGGATCTACTGGAAACCTGAGCAATTTACTTGGTTTGTTTCACCTCATTGATCAGTATGGACAGTTAATGTTTCCAACTTTCCATCTCATTGACTGGTATCTAAATATCAGGAGCCTTCCTGGTGAAGGGGTGATGAATAACTTCATAATCTGGTCTTTTCCACAGAGCAGTCTGTATTATGTGCTGGTTCCATTTATACAAGTTGTGTTTTCATCTGAAAACCAAGAATAAAATTCTATGTGGGTTTCTTTCTGCTTATTTTAGATATCTGCAATACAGAGCTTGTCACTTAAATCTTTGTTTCAGACTGAGGAGGTAAGAAAGCATTTTTGCGCATAAATCAGTTGACCTATTTTAGGTGTCTCCTCTAAGAGAAGATAAGTCTGAAAGTGTGTGTTTTTCCTCAGGGGTGATCAAGGGAAGCTACAATGGTTAACCAGGCTGTAGCTGCCTGCCTATTGTCATGTGAGCCCCATGCAACAAAATGTGGCCCTGGGCTCCTTAGAGCTGTGGGAATTTGTGCTGGTGACTTCACTGAGGCCGAGATTTCACTTTGATGGTGAAGCTCATACTTGGTTGAGGATTGTGTTCTAAAGTAGCAACTTACAGACAGTTTAAGCAAGTTTGTCTTTTTGTACTTGGCGTTGTCTCAGTTCTCAGGCTATTTATCTTAACAAAGTGCCTGGGGATCCTGTCTTAGGCAGACCCTATTTGTGCACTTGCCAATCTCCTAGAAAAGGATTCGCACTGTGGCCTCTGGTACACCATCCTCTGTTTTTTGTGGTTTTAGTTTAATCAAGATGTTTATTTCAACATCCTGATGGTAAACAGAAACTACTAATGACATGTGACTGATGATAAATTTTAGGCCAAGTTGGTGGAGGATGCCCTTCTGACCAGTGAGATCAGATTCAGTCCCTTGCATATGAGCTGAAGAGCCATAAACCTTTTAGTCTCTTCGAATAGCATAAAAATAGCCTGATATGCAAAGCAAGGGACAGATAGAAAACACACGGGCGCCATTTGAAAATTTTTAAGTTGCCATTTTGTTCTGGTTAAATTTTTATTGAATCAGTTGTTGTCTTTCTGAGCTGTTCTGACTTTATGCCAGCTGAGTGTCATCTGTACTTTTCCACAGACAGCATAAATCTTGTGTAACCACCATAAAGTGTTCTGGCTAATTCAACAACAATTTTCAGTATGTGTTCTCTCTTGATCCAAATAAAATCTGTCCTCCCAGGAAATCTGTCAGGGTCTTTATCAGTGAACATGGGACTGCGTCTTCTTTGCTGGCAAGGACAGAACAGTTACATACATTATTGCATGAATTGTTGATAAGGTGAAAAATACTGTTCAGGATTCAAAGTGAAGGTAGTTCTCCTGCCTCAAAGAGCTTGCACTCTGAAAGAGTAAAATGGGAAAATCTGGATTCACTTTATGCATTCTTTCTGTTTTTGTTATTCAAATAGCCCAAGGGAAGCAATAACTTGGAGTAATAATTCTCAGTGTGTGGTTTGTCTCAGCTCCTCTGGGTATTGCAGAAGAAGTGAGTCAGCATGGAACCATTCCTGGAGCTGGAGCCATTGCCACTTTATAAGGGAGTGGACAGGTTGGGAATGCTGAAGGTCTGTTCATACCTGACGCTGCCTTTGGAAAATGAGCTCTGAACCCCAGCAAACACACTGGCGAAATTATGCATTTGCTGTATGGTGAGCTCCTTTGCTGGCAGCTGTTCATGAGTTAGTGAAGATCTGCCCGATGGGGGATGTGGGAACGAGTCTGACATCTTTCTTAAACATCGTAATTCCATAATCTGCTGTTCAGCTGTGCTTCTAAGTTTGTAGCAAATAGAAAATCGAAATTTTTAGCAATTATTAATCATTTTTTCTCTAAACAAATCCAGTGTTTTACCATTGGGAACAAGTCCTTTTCTTTTTTCTGTGCAAAAATAAGTAAGATGAATACAATGTAAACATTTGCATAACCACAGTATTTGTTGGATGGTTAAGTGAAAGCCCAGCAAACAGTGCTTAAGGAGAAAAATGTAAATACGTTTAATAGAATCCAGTACTCACTGTGGGAAATAAGGGAAGTACCGTAGTAAAGAGGGAGAAAATCAGATATTACATACCTTAAACATCAGACTGTAGTGAATGTTTGGAGCTCAAGAGCAGGGGAGTTGCTCATGTACCAGCACCGATTTCAAATGTCACGTCACAGAAATGAAACCCCAGTGGAGACCAGGAAACCACTTATGCCAAAGAGTTCTGAAGTGAGTTGCAAAACACAGTGAAGATCCTTGTGATTTTGCTTAAAATGTATTAATCTGAAAGTGGAATTAGCTTTTATTAAACCACAGGAAAATATTCCAGTGTGGATTTTATTAACTGTTGTCTACATGGAAAGGCTTGGCATAATAACGGCATTGTTTAAAAATATCAAGGCTGGAAGAAACTTTGGGTAGACATTATACCCCTTGCTCAAGTTGGAGAGCCCTCAGAAAAAGAAGGAGCGGTGACAGAAGCCACCTGAGTCCCAGTCCTGCTTTTGGGCTCCTTCTTTGATGGGATGCCTGAGTCTTCAAGGAGGAGGCTTAAATGCTTGTGCTCCTGTAAAGTTCTGGAGGCACAGGAAGTTTTTGTCTCCCACACACAGACCTTTGTGCATCATTTTCTGCGTGTCACGTTGGAATCCTGGCAAATCTTGTTAGCAGTAGTTACATTTAGTTTCCAACAGCTTTGATGACATGCTGTTGGCTTGACTGTCGTTGTGGGTGGTGGGACCCTGATCTGAATTCTCTATCTTGCACATTCTTTGATTGCTGTTCTGTTTTACCCACTAATAACTTTCCACAAATCTTAAGAAAGATATCAAAAGCGAGGATATAAACTAATTATGACGCTTTTGGGAGAGCTGGAGGACCACTTTGTGCGACCTCCAAAAGTGATTCATTTTCTGTTTAGATGTTAGCATGGAGTGATTTCAACTTTTTATCTGCCATCTTGCCATTCAGAGCTGTCACTTAATATTAGCAAATATATGCTACATAAGACATAGGAAAAGATGCTCTAATTCAGGTTTGGTAACTGAATGTGACAGTTTAGTTGGAGTTACCGTGGTTGAAGGCGTGACGTCATTCCAGCAGAATGTCTTTCTTCTGCAGTAAATAAGCGCTTATTTCCTGTGGAGCACATACTGAGGCTGTGGGAAATGAAGGTGATTTTTCCAGAATCTGAGCTTTGAGAGAGTAGTAATACCAGTTACAAAACTATTTAAAAGCTCACCATTTTGTCCTGGCAATCCTGTGTTTTAGATATTAAAAAGGGGTGGTGTTGTTTTGTTTCCATATAGTGCATTTTCTCCTGACATCTAGAAAGGTGTTTTGAAAAATACGTGTGGTAGTTTTAGAGCTTCTAGACAAGATCAAAATCAGAGTAAAGTATTCACACTTCTTAAATTCTTCAAGTTAAAAATTAAGTAAAGAATTCTAGTTTGATTTCATGTTATAAATGTACATTCTGGTGGGGTTTCTTTGTGCAGTAAGTCATTATTATGAGATTGTAAAAAACAATTTAAAAAAATTGTGCCAGAGTGGACTTGAGCTGTGGTTGTCTTCACACAGTAAATTAATTTACCTTAGAACTGTGTGCAATTGCATATACAGCAGCAGTACCAGAGATGTGTAGGCCACACAGTCACTCTCCTACGCAGGCTGTGTGCTTCCCCTCTCAACTTGCTGGGTTAATATGATTTCTTACAAGTCTTGGCGACTCTTCCATCAAATGTTTTGATGCTTGGCATGTCTTGATAGCTGGGCAAAACATCAGGAGATCTCAGCTTCTGCAGTTTTATCAATGGAGAGGCTTGTGAGAAATTAAAATCTGTTTTTCTGTTTCCAATTTAAAAAATATGACTGCTGTGGTCTTAATAGTATTGAGAGAAGGTTTTGAAAAAAGACATTTTTCCTTTGTTGTATTGTTCAACCTCTCTCTCTCTCTCCTTTTTTCTCCTCCAAAAAAATGTTCAAAATGAGCTGCCATGAATGGAGGAGGTATTGAACTGATGGCCATGTCAAGAGTGCTTATGTTGGCACATTTGGCCACACCTTGGCTTCCTTTTATTTTATTTAATATATTGAAACTAGTGCATGTTGTAACGCAGTACCACTGTGACATATCCTAAGCTTCACTGTATGCCTGGGGATAACGGGAATGAACAGTTTGAGGGGGTCTGAATTCCCCAAATTTTATGCACTTTAACATCAAGACTTTGGGATACAGTTAGAACACGGTTCATACTGGTCGTAGTTGTTCAGAGTTGTTTAATCATTGAGATACACGCATTGCAAAAGGATTTTTCTCCAAAAAAGCACACACGTTGAAATGTGATGCTAAATGTCATAGAAAGATTAACATTAACATTGTGGCATTCCTGAAAGCAAATCTCCACTGTGTTTGTAACAACCTGACCTTGCCAGGTGCAGATAAATTTTATAGATAAATATGCATTTTCAAATACTTAATGACATTAACTCACAGACCAAAGACACAGCACTGTAGTATTTGTCAATACTGTTTTACCACAACAGAAACAAAATCACAATCTGGTCAGTTGTTAGCATTTTACTTTTAATGGTGAACCTCAAAACACTTCATGTTTCCAGCCTCACGTATATGCCTGCCTTTGTTTCTCTTAAATTAAATTGTACTGGTTCAATGTTACTCTGTAATTTTCTGTGGATGATGATGCTCATCTGTATTGGAACAATGCTTTTATTTTGGCCAAGTGCCTGTGTTTTTAGCAGTGTCATATGATTATCTTTCAGTGTGTTTGGATTGCTCGCCTGCGGCACACAGGTTTTGTTGGCTTGGAGTGAATATTGCAGATTTAGGGCCTCAGAGTGGCTTCCTGAGAACCAGGCAAAATGGCCAAACTTCCATATGTTGCTGCTTTGTGGAAAATTCGCGGTTATTGACCTTTTAGCTGTGAGGTCCAACTGTGAGTTTTGTTTTCTTCCCAACACCATCTCATTCTCATTGTC
Source organism: Rhipidura dahli (assembly GCA_013399225.1). NCBI lineage: Eukaryota > Metazoa > Chordata > Aves > Passeriformes > Rhipiduridae > Rhipidura > Rhipidura dahli. The sequence goes on from VXAC01007376.1 coordinate 166,605, forward strand.
TCTGAACTCTCAAGATACCTGAAAAAATCCTTTTCTCCCCTTTGCTGCAAAGAATGCTTGTGATTTTCTGCTCTGGAAAAAGATGCAGTCTCATATGTTTTTCCCCCCGCCTTCATGATAAGGTTTTCTTTACCATAAATCTTTTTGTTGCCATTATTAATTAAGAAGCATCTACTGCTGGATTTGTGTTAATATTGTAAATAAAGCAATGTAGCTTTTCTCTTGAGGTCAGAATGGAGTGTTTCTTGAGAATATTATAGACTTACATTGTGTTATCAGTGTGTGATTTTGAGGTCAGGTCCTTTCTAGATATAACTAAAGAGCACTGAAGTTCACTGAGACTTAGAAACTTGTGGTGCAGGAAAATGTGTTCTAGAGTTACAAATTATTTTTCATGAATCATAAAAATAACTTACTTTTCCCCTTATAGACCAACACACAGAGAGGAGTCACTTCTTTTTTACCTTGTAGGAGTCAAGACTTAATATGTATAGTTTAAAAAACGTGTCTATATATAAAGTATGTATATAACGTAAGTCTTTTTTCATACTGCATTGGTACCCAACATGGTGCTGCCAATTCAGAGTGTTAAAATTCGGTACTAATGTGATTATGAATGCCCCAATTTCAAAATTTCTATTCTAGTTCACAGCAGAAATTAATTTGGTTCTGTCAACTTTATATGAGACAGGTGTTTTCCTGAATGAGCGAGACAATAGATCATTAATATAGAACAGGGTTTTTTCACTTGAATTCAGCTTGTTAATGTTGTGTAATCTTTCTGCCCCAGTTTGCCAGGGACCAGTTCAGGCAGCACTTGGACATGTCACTAAATTTTTAAATGAGACACTCACTTCTAGTGAGTTCAAGATACTGAGAGCACATCCTGAGCACAGGGGACATTAATGCTTGGGAGTGGAAATACACTTCTGGGCATAAATGGGTGTCTGTAACTGGGAGTATTTTGCTTAATGGGTGGCATTTCTCATGATGATCTGTGGTGGTAGCAATGAAAATGAGTTATTTGAGTTGACTCAAGCATCTCTTACCACCATTTTGCTCTGAAATCTGAGGAAGATATCATACACTAAATAAGGTTTAAGTTTGCTGTTTGAAGAGGAAAACAATAAAGTGTAAGAACTCGTTGTGATCATGAGATAAGACATTTTTCTGGGATAAGTGATCAGCAAAGTTGTGGAAAGGCAGACATGTCTAGTATGGGAGAGAGAAAGCTGACAGACAAAAGACTTGTGCTGTAGGTCATACTTTATAACATAAGCTTTGTGTCCATCTAGTGATTTTTGTAACATGATCATTAGTGTTTCCATCTGTATTTTGTGTTTTTCCCTATTTGATAGCTTGCCAATGAAATTTCTTTCCCAGACAGCTGACCGACAGGGCACAAAAAACCCCTCCACCTTCAAAGGAAAGCGCATTAAAAAGCTTAGAAATCACCAGAAAGCGTTAACGGCTCTGTTGGCTGTTACACAATGGGATGCAGGAATTGCAATAATGTTCTCTTCCATCTGGTGCCTGCAAACTTGCTGTTTTCGGCGGCATTCACTGCTGTAGCAAACTGTTCACTTATTCATTCTTGTGTAGTTGCCCGTTATTCTTTGGAAAAAGACTTGGGTTGAAAGCGGCTCAGTTCTTTGTTGCAGAAGTGCTCAGTGTCAAACATATTACAAGACGATGTCAGTCCAAATGCAAATATCACCAACTCTCAAAGCCTCTCCGCATGTTGTGTGTGTTTGGAATGTGCTGTGAAGGTGTAGTCCCAGGAGCAAGGATCTTGACTGACAATTCTTAAAGGAAAATCATGTGGTATCTGTGCCAAAACGTCTATCTCAGCCTGAAATTTCAATTTCCGCTTTAAATTTCCTGGCTTGTGTTAGCTAACATTACAGCCTTGGTTTTCCTTCTTTTCCTAGGATCTGTGTGGTTATTTTCTTTGTTGCATCTGGACTCGTTAATTTTCAGGACGGTGAGATAGCAACTGACTGGAGGGTGTCACTCTGAGAGGGAGGAATGATTTAAGGAACTAAAACAAGTGAAGACACAGTTCTTATTGCCAGACAATGAGATAAAGGAGTTAATATATAATTTCTGAGCACAAACCATGTACAAATGTCTGACTCTTGGTCCTCCCTGAACGTCTGAAGTAACTGTTCATACAGCAACAGTCTGGTGATATGCTTGTAGCAAGACAGGCTAGCCATCACCTATCATACATTATCCTATCCCAGAGTTTAAATTTGTCTCTTCAGTCCTGTGGTATTGAGCAGGTAAATTGGCTTATTGATAGTTTTCCTGCAGGTATTACAGGAATTCCCATCATTCTGCCTATTTTAGCTGAATGTTACATTTATGTAAATCTTATGTTGCTTTCAAAAATAGTGAGCAATATTGGGGTGTGTTGAGATGACCTTGGAAAAATTCATTTCAGCATATATACATTTTCAGGTGCTGTATGATGTGCCTTTGTCTTTTCTAGCTTTTTTCCTGGGAGGATTTGGTGCTGCCTGTACTGATGTGACCATGGCAGTTGTGTGTGGGATCTGGCACTGCTGCATTTCCATGTGCTGTGGGTGCAGCAAATTTGTTGGCTCAAATACCAACCTCCAGGTCTGCTCTTGAGGGCCTCAGGGCTTTTAGGATGAAGGCTTAGCTCTCACAGGCAGGTATGTGGGAGCCAGTGGTTGTGCTTGTTTTTGACTCAATTCCTTTGGGCATGCCCTGGAGATCACTGTAGGGCCAGTCTGTTTGTCACCACAGTGTACTCTTGAGGTTTTTTGCCAGTTTTTTTTATGCTTTTGAGTATCTCTAAATGAAGATCTTATCTGCTTGAGTTCAGGCAGCAGCTGTGCAGATGTGGGCTGGATAGATGGTCATGGCAACTTTCAAAACCAGTTATTTCTTCACTAACTAAGTTGGAATTTCAGCTCTGATGTAATGCATCTGAATTAAGTGTCTAGCTTAAGCAAACTGAATTCCATCTTCCTGCTTTGTTAGTGCTTCAGTTAGTGCTTGTGAAATTTTTGTTTCCCCTCCTGTATGCTCAGTGAAATCTGTACTTCTGGGGTGTTGGTAGGTAATGCTGATCTTTTTGGAGGGGAGGTGTGTCAGAAGAATTAAATGTTGTTATTTGGGCCAAGCAATTTCCAGCAGTTCTAGTGTCTGAAGTGACCTGGTCCTTGTCAGCAGTGGGTCCTTTGCTTCTCTTCAGCAGAAGCTTCTGAGCACAAGATGCTTGGGAAAGTCAGGCCACATAGGCACTTAAACAGAACAATGCCAATCCGAGCAAGAATCTCTGATTTTGAAGGGGTTGTCCAAGATTTTGAAGTTAAGGCAAAGTTAAGTGTCTTGAGTAGTTGCACAGGTTTGCAAGAAAGAACACAAGAGCTAGAAAAAGCTTGCAAAATGAAATTCTGAAACCAAGTAGGATGCATGGAGTATATTTAAACATCTCCTTTGTGGGATTCTTGTCTTTCAGCAGAGTCACAGCATGTGTTCTAATGCATGTTTAATGTCTGTTTAGTTAGTCCAGTGTTCAAGATGCAGAAGTGCAGTTAAAAATTGAGGAGAATATTGAATCAAAATTTTGATTCCATGGTCTGGTATTAGCTAGAAATATTTAGCTCTCAAAAAAAAAAAATTACTACTGCTATTACTACTATCCATTTAAATACAAATGTAAATGGCCGACACTCTCATGAGTTTCTGATTTTTAAAATATTTCTAATTGCTGCCTTTTGTTAGATGAATTTGAATTTCAAATTCCCCAGGTCTTGTCCTATATTTTAGAAGGATAGAAACACATTTGCTGTTTAACATCAGATGTAGTTTTTGTGTAAACCATAATTGTAGAAATTTGAATTCTAAGAAAAATGTTAAACAATGGAAAGATGAGTCTGCAAAAGGGCTGCTATGCCAAGGTTAGCAAAGTATAACACTTTTCTTTGGACTGTGCTAGAAAACCTGTTTTGATCTGTTTTTCTGTGATGTGTGCTTCAGTCTCTGCCCTTGCCCCTTCTCAGAAATTCATCTTTCCGTGGAGTGATGATAACCACATTTGAGCAAAGTTAAGTTTTTTAAAGATAATTAAGCTCCTGCAAATTTTATGGAGTAAGTGGCTGAGTGGAGGACAGGGCATGAAAGTTCTCTACCTGTGGTAACTTAGTGTGTGCCAGAGAATCCACAGGACAAAAGCCTTTGTAAATGTCCCAGCTGCAGCAAGAGCCCTCTGCTTCCTTGGGCCTAACACTTGATGCAGATCTGAAGGAAAGAAAAATCAGCCAGACTAAACATTTCAAAGTAATTCCAGGTAATTCTGGGCTTACAGTATTTAGCAAGCAACTTGATAAGCAATTTCAAAATATTTTGTCATCTGAATATGAGGCAATACAAAAAAATAAATATGAATTTATTAAAGAACTATGCTTGCATAAAAAAAGGACTGCTTTTTTGCTATTGATTTTCCCCACCTCTTTCCTCAAGTGCCTGTGCTTTGGGAAGACCGAGAGTGCATTTCATTAAATGTGAGTAAAGGCACCCTTGTGTTCCTGGCACAATATGCAAAGTACATGGCTATTAAAACCTTGCATTCTTTGGTGAAGCCCAGCTTACCTGTAGCTGATTCAACATCTGTCCCTGTGAATGGCAGATTTAAATGCCTGTGAACAGTAAGAATACCTTGGCAAGGTATTTTTTTCTCCACTGTTAACCAGATTTGTGGTATTAGACTTTATTTCCTGCTCCAGGCGTTTTACCTCATCTACCAACTCTACTGATTTTCTTTGTCTCTCCATGGAAAGAGCTGCCACAGTAGGGTCTCATTACAGAATTTTATTTCAAACCCGTCTCTAGAAATACCTCTAAAAATAACTAGACTTTAATGTCCTTTTTTAAAAAGTCTTTCTGAAAGCTGAGGTAATACTGAAAGAAATGACAGAAAATCTTGGTAAGAAAGAAGAAATAGACAGAAATCTTGGTAAGAAAGAAGAAATAGAAAAATAACATGAATGGGGTGGTTAGTGGTGTTTGTCAGTTAATGTACTTTGTTACCTTCAAATGAAATCCCTCTTCTGGCACACTTAGTTTTCTGGAATGTTTTCTCACACTATTTCAATTGGCTGGTACTCTCAGGTTTTGTCCATTGGTATTTTAAACTGTTTCTGAGAATTCTCTTTGTTTTTCAAAGGCAGCCCTGGATCACAGATCTTCATAACCATGTGTAAACACCTGTAGCAGGTGTTCAGTTGTCTCTTTTTTCAGTCAGGTCTGGGAATTTTGTTGTGGTGAGCTGTTCCCTGACATGTATGAAGTTCTTCATGAAGGACAACCCTCTTCAAAGATGTAAATAATACGTCATTAAAAAGCATTATCAATTTTCTTTAGTGATTAAAGAACATTTAATGGCCACGCATGAGTAATATAACAAAGTGCTTAAGCAAATCAAATCAGAATCAAGTGCCTCAAAGTTTTTTAAATAATAATTGTTAAGAACCGAACACTTGACACTTTGAGCTGAACTTATTAATAATTTGTACTCATACAGGGAGGGAGTGAATGGATGAATAGAAAGAAGTGAGAAGAGTAGGAGGGAAGTGAGCTGATGCAATGCTTTGGTAAGGAAGGGGATGGGCCCATTCTAGTACTTTACAGGCTTTTTTTTTTTTAACAGCTTCTTAATGTCAGAAATGAGATTGGAAGTAGTTTAATTTTCAGCAGCAGGGGAGCAGAAGGGTGGGTTTTCCCTGCTTTTTTTTGTTTTTTCTTTTTTCCTGTCCATTTTTTGAATTGTCTTTTATCTAAATTTTCCCCTACCAATATCAAAAAAACAGGTATTAAAAGTTTTCTTTTCTTTGACTGTAGGAGTAAATACAGCTATATTCAGCTGGTCCTAAAGCAATATATTAGTTCTTAAATAATATGAAAGATATAGAAAGCTTCTTAAACACTTCTCTCAAAAAATATGTTAGGGAAAATACTTGTTATGGGACCAGAAGTCAGTTTGAGAGGATTTACAACTTTTTAGTTTGAAAGAACAGCTGAAACAAGTTTTGAGTGTGTCACTAATCGGATTTGAAGTCAAAGTTGTAGAATTATTTTTCCCCACTAGTCTGTTGCAAGTGGCTTTTTGATAACTATGGCATTATTAAATTTAATTACTATTCTGGTTATTTTTTCTAAAAATGGTAAGAGTCTTTGGCATGTAACAGCAGATGGATTTTTCTCAGCAGTTCTGTTCCTTAATGAGCAGAACCTGAAACTCCTTCAGACTTGGTTTTAGCATGTAGTAAGAACTAGAGAACAGCTGGCTTGAGAAAACAGGCTTGCGAGGATATATATTATTAATTGATTCTGTTTAAAATAAATAGATGGACAATTTGAGTGTTTATGTTTCTTAATTTCTGAAGGGCAAATTTTAATTTCTGGAAAAGGTTTAATGGTTTTGACTGAAGCACACTTCATCTTTCTTCAGTCAGATGTGTAGGACAGTCTGAGAAACAGCCATTCTACCAAGATCATTAGGAAAAAAAGGCAACATTTAGGAATGGCACAAAAGTATAGCTTAGGTTTTTTAGATTCAAGAACTTCCAGAAAGAGAACCGGCTTTATATATGGAAAATAGGTCTGAAAAAAATGCTGAGACAAATACCAGAAGGTTGTTTGACCCTGCATGTAGCAATATTAAAGAGAAGAAAGCCCAGGGAAAAGATTGCAGGCAAAATTATATTTAACTCTCTTCACCAGGTAAACAGAAATAAATTCCAATTTTCAGTAAAGATTCAGACAAGGTAGGATGTCTGGTGAGAATGGGTCTGATGAGTAACTACTGTAGATAGTAGATACTTCAATCAACAGGGAAACAATTTTTGAGAGGAGATCATGAAGAAGAAATAAGAGATAACTTCTACCCTAGAAATTCTGCCGGGTGTCAGAAGTCTCTTGGGTTTTGGGTTTGGGTTTTTCTTCTATTTCATAAGGCAAAAAGGTGTACATTTATTAGTCTGGCATCAATGGTATTCAAAGTTTTCGAAGGAATTCTTAAGATTTAAGTAAAGGTTGACTATGGAAATAAATAGGATGGAATGCAGGATGATGTTACAGAAGGCAGTAGATGTATTGAACCATTATCTATCATTTGGCAAAATAACTGAGTTACTGGACAAAGAACATTTGGTGCTCCTAATCCATGTAGAGTTCAGTAAAACTTTTTATCAATGGCCCACAGGAAAGCAAAGCTGTGTGATAATACCACAAAAATTCACCCTCAGAACAAATCTCATATTTTAAGTTGTAATTGCAGGACAGGGAGTAGGAGAGGGTTAATGAAATTTGCTGATGGCAAAAATATGTGGAGGCATTGTCAGTACAGCAGAAGGTAGGAAATTCCTGTGGAGAGAACCAGAGGAGCTTGAGAACTGGCACAACAGAACCAGGACGAAATTTAGTGGTGCAAAGTATAAGGTCATGTACTTGGGGAGTACGGGTTAGGGAATGCTGCTTCAGAAGCTTGTGGCTCATTAGCTGGAAACGACTGAGGAGGAGAAATAAATGAATGTTTTAGTTGATCATAGGATTACTGTGAACTGCTCATGGGCATGAATGAAATAAAGACAGGTTTAGGTTCTGTCTGGGTGTTGCTCTCTGATGGAATTGGTATTAAACAAGGATGTTGAGGACTTATCTGTCGTGTTGTGTGTTTAATTACAGCTACTCCCACTGAAATAAAAATAAAGGAAAATAAAATATAATAGATTTTTTATGTTGGTTGGAAAAATCAGATTGGGAAAGGAGACCAGAAGAATTATTGTTTAAATTAGAAAGTCTGAAAGGAAGTATGATTTATCTCTGTTAATACATTGGGCAAAAAAGGTTTGAAATGCCAAGGAATGAAAAAAAGCTCCTTAAAGTAAACTGTGATGTTGGCATGGGGATTTACAGTTATAAAGAACTTGGATAAACTTGCACTAGAACCAGAGGAGTGAGATGCTGAAATAGCTTTCCAAAAGGAGCAACAGTATCCTGAAATCTGTTAATTTGCAGATAAAAGTATATAAATCTAGAAGAAGGTATTCTAGGATGTTTGGTACCTGTGGTAAGAAGATACTGACCTTATTATCCAGCAGGCCCCTTGGGCTCCTGTTTCATAGATCACTGTTCATTTGTGTTATCCATGGCTGTGGTGGAAGATGCACATTTAGAGTTAATGCCTTTGTTTATACGTAAAATCAGATTTTGCAAGGCTGCCTGGTGAGCAAGGAAATCAAAGCAGAGGTTGCACAAGAATGAATATTTTCCCTGTATGAAACAGGACCCTCATCTTTACACAGCTCTGTGTGAGGGATTTTCACTTTTGGCCTAGATAAGGGGTCCTGAAAGCCTGGGATCTGATTTTGAGAGTGTGTGATCCTCAAAATCCCTCAGATTTTATTCTTTTCAAAAGCTGTCTCCCAGGTTCTGTTTTCATGTGAAGTTCAGCTAGGAATTTCTTCTTTTGTGTCCTGATGGATTAAAGAGTGCTGCAAGGTTAGTCATTTATTTCACCTTTGCAGCCAAGCTTTGTCTTGAAGCAGAGAAACACTCTGGTCTTTAAAAATGCCATTTTTAATGACACACAATTTTAGATTATTCACAGCTTTAGATTTTTGCCTTTTCCTTGGTAATCTTGTTTCCAGCTTTGTTACCAAGAACACAGTGTTTTCCTCTCCTGGGTGGAATTTGTTTTCATTTGTCAGTCATTTGGTGTTGAAAAGGAGCAGAACTGACAGACAGTCTTCTCCAAGGAGGATGCGTTGTAGGAAAGCAGCAGGGACGTAAAACTTGAGAGAAGTTTGGGGTTTTCTGGAACTCTGCTGGAGTCCTGCGCACTGGAGGGGTCCATGGGCACCTGGTGTAGCTGGTGCGTGGAAAACACCCTGGCAGAGTGCCTTGGTTAAGGTTTATACTGAAAAAAAAAAAGAGCTAACCCTGATGACAGAATTATGATTTTATGTGACAAAATCTAATATTAATGTTCTCTTTTTTAGGTTAATTTTGTCTGAGTGACTCAGACAGTTCCCATTTGTGATTGGCAATCAATAGCAATAATATGAACAGTGTCATGTTTCCTCATGAAAATGACAAGGCTTGGAGCAGACAGTGTAATTTTTTTGCTTTTCTGCACAGATACAGATGTGACTGCACTTTTTTTTTTTCAAAGGAACAAGTTTGTGATACTAAAGTTACTGTGTAAAGTACCAGGGGTAAAGAGGGAAATGTAAATATAAAATGGAATGGGCATTGAATACGTCATGCTAAACATTGGCAACTAAATGGATTCTAACCTTATACCTTAAAACCAAATTAAAATCTGTAATAACTTTTTTCACCTCCCAACATGGTGTATGCTTTTTCATGTTTTCTTGAGGCTTATCTCCATACTAAGAATTCATATCACTATTTTTTTCTATTTTACATTAGCAAAGTTACATATTTCTATCTAGCATCTGATTTTTCCCTTTGCCCGTTCCAAATCTGGCTTGGTTCTATGTCTGTCACTTAATGTCTGCAGTATCAACAATCCCTTTAATGCCTGTGTGGTTAAGTGATAAACCAAGAAAAAATTAGTTACTTTGAGAGCACCTAATATTAATGGGATGAAAGCTACAGAAATTTTGTTGAACCATGGCAAAATGGAGCAAAGCAAATACAGCTTAGCTGGTTAGTCTGTTTTGTAAAGCCGATTCCAGCGCTGTGTGTTACACACACATCACCCATCATAATTTTAAGGAAATACATGTAACATTTTTAGTTTTTGTTACCAAATTCATGTTTCTTTTTTTCCCCTGCATTTGCCTTTCCTCCAAAGACTATACAGAGAATTGGTATTTTCTTCTACAGAGGAAAACATGGGAAAAGAATATGTTCAGATTTAAGTGTTATATGCTTTTGGCACTTATTTTTGTGATTGATTAATGCTTTTTTGAATAGAAGACAAAATTTGCAAAAGTGTTAACCCTCCCAATATTTAACTTATATTTTCAAGTTAAAGATACAAACAAATCTTGCTTTTACTGTTGCTTCTCTGGCATCAGGTTCGGTAACCTGGGTGTACACTGGGATTTCCTTACTAGCATGATAATATTATTACTTCTATAGACACAGTTGTAGTGTTTTCTTGGGTTATAGCTGGTAAAAGTCTTGCACCACCCAAAGAAATTAATAAATTTTGGTGTTGCCAGCTTCAGGTATTACTGCATTCCATTCCTCAAGGTTGCAGAAAATGGAATTCTTGCTGGTGTGGGGGTTTCCAGCCTTTGAAAATATGTCTAATAGTTCACAGAACTATTTGTCAGTGACTTTGTTTTTAAACTTAGGTATTTAGTTCAGAGGGTTGCTACTCTTCAAAAAGTTATTTGTTAAATGGTTTCAAAGCACAGTTTTTACAGTTGCTAAAGCTGTGAACGCGTCAGGGTGTATTCCAAGGTTGTCTGAGACACGGTTATTATGATAATGTTGTCTTGTGATTAGAGATCTCCTGAGCTGTGATGAAGCATCGAGCATGTTTTTTACCATTTTTAATTGTAAAATTAAACAGTTACTGAAAGGACTTTGAAAATACATAGGTATTTTACCAGTGATGATGACAGCCTGGTAATACTTGATCTTAATTTTGGAATGGTTGGATTTTAAAACAAAGATATCTAAAATACGTGTTGTGTATTTTACTGCCATCCCTTGTTTTGGAGCTTGCTAATGTTCGTAAACAGAACCAGTTTTGAAGTTATTTTGCTAAAATAGTGAGCTGTAAAGTCACTGGTTGTTTTTTTTTTTTTTAATATTTGAAAATACTCAGCATTTTGGCAGTAGGAATCAGGATAACTAAATTATACTCTGTTCTGTTGTGGATTTTCAATGTATGTTTGATCAAAGCTTTTCACTTCTTTGTCTCAGTTTTCACAGCGTACCTCTTGCTTGTATGGGGTAGAAGTAAACAGAACAAAATACCTTTGTAAAAGTAATCCTCATGCAGAATATTCAGTGAACTCTGTACTGTCACTTTGTATTGGAAAACCTTCTTAAAATATTCAATGAAACCATTTAGGCAAGAGCTCTTCCTTGAATTAATCCATCACTGCTTTGCAATGTTTACTTTCCTTTCAACTGTTCCTATGTTAAACAACAAAGAACTCTGCTTAGGACTTTGTCTTTCCTGTTGTATCTTGGTCTTCTTGGGTTTACTGCTGAAAATTTTGCCTTATTTTTTTTAAAGGTGGAACTGTAGGATAAGCAAACATGGTGCAGCTTAAAAAAAAGTCATCAAACTAAAGACTGTAATTGAGGATAAAAGAACTCAGGACAGAGCTGTTTGATATTTATGTTACAGATTGTCAGCTGTCCTTGAAAGAACAAACTTTATTTCACAACAGAATTGTGTATTATCAGTATTTAGCCTGGTGGTCTGCATCCCTCTTCCATCCCAAAATTGGATGATAATAAAAACAAGAAAAATGGGCTTAAATTTCTGTCTAGCTTAATTATACGTTTTAATGTAGTGATATGAAATAAATGGATTTTCTTTGATTATGAAGAGGCTTTGTTTTTCTTTTTTTGAGAGTTACAATTGCAGTTTTAATGAACATTCATGTTTCTTTTGCTTAATGCTGTGTAGGTACTGCAGTACAGGTGAAAGTGTCAAGAGAATTTCTGACTAGAAAATCCATTTTCTACAAACTCAGATTTTTTTTCAGGAACTTGGTTTTCTAATTGGACAAATGAAGTAGTTCATCTAGGATCAGATTAATCCTACTAAAAGTATGACAAGGTTTTAAACTTCACTGAAAGTTTTTTTTTAAGTAAGTTTAATAATCTGCTTCATTGCCCAGCAGAGCTGTATTTTTAAAATCTTTTCCCACTGATGCCCTAATACAGACTGCCACGGTTATGAAACTGAATGTCCAGCTGATTCCGAGTGAGCCAGTTCAGATTCACATGGCACACTCTAATGTGGAAATTCTGACGTTTTCTATTTTAGTATTTACCATCTCAGACCAGAAGGGTTTTGACCTGTGAAAAGGGCTCATACTTAACTTCTGCGTTGATGAAAGAAAAAGACAAATGTTAAAATTCTGGATTTTCTCAGAGTGGCAATGGCAGCATTTGGTTGAATCTCAGCGTTTCTCGTCCTCTGTTCTCGGTGTAAATCACGGCTGAGGCAGTGAGGGCTGTGGAGTGTGTGTGGGATCCCTGGTGGCAGCGGGGAATGAGGGGCATCTGTCTTGTGATTTGTTGGTCCTGTCAATACTCGTGTGCAGGGGGAGAGCAGAGCTGAGATCAGCTCGTGGGCAATCTCAGCACGGCAGTGCTGGTGTTATAAACTCCATTTCCGGCCACCATTTCCATCTCCTGCTCTATCGACTGTGCTGCCCAGCTTTGTATCATCAGCAAAATTTGTCAACAATCCCCTGGTTTTGTGCTCAGGTTCTTGAGGAATATTGTAACTAAGATTACTTTACAGCACAGCTTTAGAGGTGCTTTGTTAGTTGGCGGTCTCCTGGTCAATAATTCTCTTTCTAGCTATTCACATTATTCTCTCCCTTTTTCACTTTCTTATGTATTAAATTTTGCACATAATCCCCATCTTCTCTGTTTTAAAGAACTGCTTCCCATTTGGCCTGGTATCAAATATTTTACTGCACCCAGCCAGATTGAATCTCCTGCATTTCCTTGGCCACTAATTCAGTTATCTTATCAGGGGAAGATATCAGGTTCGTTTGGCTTGCTCTCTCTTTGACAAACCGATGTTAAGTTTTAATCCAGTTTCTACATAGTTCTGTATGATTAATTACTCTTTCCTTCAGAAATGGTTCTAATCCCTTTTGCCATCTGTAAGTACCACTTGAATTTTGGCAGTTCTTACTTTCTCCTTTAAGTTTAGGCTTCAAGAAACAGGGTTTCTTTTGCTTGCCATACCTCTTTTTTGTTCTCTGTAGGGGTTTTCTTTTCATACTCTTGGTATCCTTTGTGAAGTGATTATTCACTCTGTTAGATCTGCAGTTTTATCCTATATTTTGTTTTCATTTGTTCAGGGTGTAAATTTTAGGAAGTTTTTGTATCTCTGATTTAAATAAATTTAAGTCTCCAAATCCCATTCCTTCCCAATTAAAATTTTTCAGCTTTAATTTATTTTCTCCCTTATTTCTCAAATATTTTAAAAAAAAGTAAACATAGATTTAGAAAGCTTATCACAGTCAGTTCCTCAACAGGTGCTGAGCTCAGGAGGACCCATGAAATGTTTGTTCTGCGGTCACTTGGACACTACAGGCCAGAACACATTTCCCTGTCCACCAGACAAAGATCTGTTACAAAACCCTGACTGCTGCTTCTTGAACTTGTAAAATTCCTGTCTGATCCTAGAAAGCAGAGCACACTCTTGATTTTCCATTCAAGACATTAAAATTTCAGTAATCTCTGCTACTCTGATGGCAGATGAGATTCCCTCATGACTTGGTGTCTTGCAGGTGGTTGTTCTTGAGAGATTGAGCAAGACCCAAAAGTCAAATCAGCTTAAAATGATGTATGCACCTATCTTCCTCAATTTGTACTTGTATGTAATTGTAATCTTTGAGACAGATTTATTTTGTGTAAGCAGCTATCTTGTAAGAGCTGTCTATCATCTTAAAACTTTGTTAATCCACATCAAAATATTTTTATTTGTTAATTCAGGAAATTTAAGTGAAGAAGTAATACCATTATTGCATCCAAAAATACTGGAAACATAATTTACTGCAGGTATTTCTTCAAATTTTATTTATGTTTTGCTATTTCTTCATCTCTGCTTTTATTCTCTGTTTGCGTAACAGGCAAATCTCTCACAACACTTTTCCTGGTTTAAAACACTCGACTGTCGTGTAAATATGAGTGACTATGGTGTATTTTTATTAAGAGAGTTCAGTTTTGTGTGAATGCCTATCAGCAATGAAACATCCTGGTTAACAGTTGGACTCAATGGTCTCAGAGGTCTTTGCCAGCCTAAATATGAATCCATGATTCTACAAAATCCAAAGCAGAGTCCTCTGGGAAAGAAGTCTACTGTAAAAAAAAGAGTTCCACATACCTGCACTTGTGCTGTGCACCGGTGTGTAGATGCTTACAAAAACTTACAAAACTTACAAATTGATATAAAAAGACATTAGCCTTTTTTTCTGTAAATTGTGTGGAGTCCTCTAGACCTCAGCTTATGAAAGACCCTGGTACTTGGGAGCTGATTTCTGCAGCCATAAATTCCTGAGCTGCTCACATGTTATTTCCAGACTCACCAAAGTCAGAAACTCTTCTTTTACCTGAAACATTATGGAATAGGGACCTTGGCAGTACTGTTTGAAATATCATATGGACACCAGGCCTTTATTCTAAAATTGTTTCTTCAGGGATTGCAGTTGAGTTGCAGAAACCTATCAACTGAGTTAAGAAAAAAATAAGTTTAATTGTCTTTGATTTTGGTGCGGCACTGACATTTGTAGCCTCTGCCTTATGAATAAGTCATCGTATGGGATGTTAAAAATATATTAACATATTTTTAGTTGCTTTTTCTTCCCCAACTTCTTTGGTTTTGCACATGGCTGAAGTTTAATTTAGGGATTCTTGGTCTTGGTCATGTCCAGATTGGTTCCTTTACATAACCAGAGACAATTTAAGTAGTAAATATCTTGCAGTGGGACCCTGTTTGGGGTACAAGCAGCGGCATGCAGTACAATAAAAGGTTCTTTCAGCAAATGTTTGAGAAAATACTTTCCAAGAGATCTGCACATGATTAGAATTTCTGAGTGCTCTCCTCCCTGGCTTCCTGTTTTGGAATTAAATGCCTTCAGGACGCTTGGAATATCGCAGTTTTGAGAAGCAAGAGCAATTTAACCAACTCTGTATTTCATTGTCTTAGCTATGATTTCAGTTAGTTGCAAATAAGGACGAATATATGGAATAACTCCTGAGATACCTTAATCAAATTGAAAGAATAAATTATAGTGCAGCTTTGGAGGGAAATGAGGGCAGATAAAATGTCCCAACAGTCAGAGCCACGTTCTGGCTCTTTCTCTGCACATGTGTACAATTAGTGGCTCTTTCCTTGCTTCTTGTTTCCCATCCTGTGGGATAATGAGTTTGAACATTTTTTGGAACAATTTTATAATTGCTTGAAGTATTTTATGTAGGTTATTTATAAAGTTTGAAGGGAAAATTTGATATGGTTATTGAACAGTGGTACACAGAACAGTTTCTTCATGTCCCTGCACCTACTTCTGAGCAATTCAACTACAAGAATAATTCCTTGAAATGAGATAAATTAATTTATTTAACAGTTCAGCCATTATGCTGATTTTGCAGATGTATAATAATTTTGTAAGAATACATGAACTCTGCTAGCAAAGTTCAGTTATGTACATCTGTACCATTTCTTGGTGATTTTAACCCTTCTGCCACAGTGATGTTGTCTGGTCATTGTGTTTGTGGGTGTTGTTGATTGCATGTTTTCCACCACATACAGCAGTGGAAATATGTGGCTGTTCTTGCATCTTTACGGGGCTTTCTTGTCAAATAAAACACGGTTTAAATGAAGACTGTTAGAAGAGTCATTCCAGACAAAAACATTGTCAATAATTCATGCAAATTTTCTACTTGGCTTTAAGGAATTGTAAAGCAAATTCCAAGTGGTTAAGTTTGCATCAAGACTTATTATGTACCACTTTTCTGGAAATTAAAAATAATGAGTAACTGTCCGTGGCAGTTTTCATTTGAGATCAGACTAATAAAGGAAGTAATTCAGTACTTCTCTGCAGCCACAGTGAATCTCTCCAATATACATTTGGTGTGTTTGTGGTCAGTGACACTTGATAACTTTGTATATGTGAATACTTAGAATATTCTTACAGAGTATTTTGTTTGAAAATGAACTTAAGGGCTTTTGACCTACCCGAGACCAAGTTCAGAACTTTGCATTTCCTTTGTAGCAGTGATTACTGAGTAGAAGGTAAGTGCACTTGTATTACATCATATATGAATACAACAAACAGCTTTTCAAAGTGGGCAAAAGCTGAACATACTTGACTTGTTAGGGTCTGCCCCTGTTCCTTTTAAAAATTTATTTATTACACTTAGGTATTTCCAGATGCAAACAGTCACTGGATCTTCATGTGCTTCCATTTTTTGCCAAAGTGTAAAAACAAATTCAGATTTACTTTTGGAGGTTTTAGGAGTAACTTCACAACAATTTTGAGTAGTTTCATAATTGTTTGTAGTGATAGCTAAGAGTTTTGAATTTGGGCTGTTTTAAATTTGAAATTTAGTCTCATCTTCCTCCTTTCTTAGTAAGAGAGTAACACATGTGCTTTAGCCCTAACATATAGTTAATAGGATTGGATCTCTCACATCCAAATAAGCTAGTTGTAATTAAGTCACATTGTTTATGATGATTGTTTCTAATGGTTGTGCTTATCTAATATAGTCTATGGCCAAGCTTAGGCTAGCATCTCAGGTAACTTTCAAGATGTATCATTTTGTCAGATAACAACTTAATCAGATGCTATTTCCTTTTTTAAGTGGGCAGCATCCAGCTGTTCTATTTCTTGCAGTAAGTCACTTTCCCAGTGTCACAGCTGTTCCCTCAGAGTGTCCTGGGTGGGCACCAGTGGAGCCACTTCTAATTGCAACCCATAATTTTGAATTTCTTGTTTGTACAGCGCCAGATTTTGTGATAATTTGAGCATTTCTGTCTGTAACTTTTTCACCAGAATTACTGTTAAACACTGTCTGTCAGTCTTGGCATCGTTTTCATACAGTTTCCCATCTGAGAAATTAATGAGGATTTGAGTTTGTCTTCTAAAAAGTAAAGGTTTGTAGGCATTTGCTGTCAGTCTCCCTGTTGAATTAAGTGTGGCCAAAACTGGGTTGCTGCTGCAATTCACAAAGCAGAAATAATAATCCTTGTTCTAAAAAAATAAAGCTGACCTAAAATACAGCTGAACTGCTACTGTTGTCTTCTAGCGTAGCAATTTTTTTTCCTTTTTTTTGCCTGTTGTAAAGCACAGAGCCCACTCCTGGAAGCACTTCACTTCAAAAGAAGCAATAATCTTGTAGAACAGTACTTAACCTCAAAGTAGTAGCTTACTCCAATTTGTGCAAATGGAAGATAACGACAAAAATGATGGGAAAATCCTTCGGAAAGAAGCTTGGGGGGACCTTGTGGCTCTGCACAGCTCCCTGACAGGAGGGGCAGCCGGGGGGGGTCGGGCTCTGCTCCCAGGGAACAGGGACAGGAGGAGAGGGAACGGCCTCAGGCTGGGCCAGGGGAGGCTCAGGGTGGACAGCAGCAGGAATTTCCCCATGGAAAGGGTGCTCAGGCCTTGGCAGGGGCTGCCCAGGGAGGTTTGGAGTGCCCATCCCTGGAGGTGTCCCAGGAAGGGCTGGAGGTGGCACTCAGGGCTCTGGGCTGGGTGACAAGGTAGGGATGGTGTCACAGGTTGGGCTCAATGTCTGTGAGGGATTTTCCAATCTCAGTGATCCTAGGATTCAGTGATTCTTACTGAAAAGCAAGTGGCAAAAAAATGTAGATACAGGTACCACCATCTCTGATTGCTTCTTATCCCATTTCAGTGGAACGAAAACCGCAGTAAATTCCTCAGTCTGAGGAATAACACTGGCAAAGAACATTGGCAGGGGATGGTGGAAGTGGTTGAATCCCTACATCTTCCAGGTGGGGCTGCTCTGATCCTCATCAAGTTCTGTGTCCACAGCTTCAGGGGGACCTTCCTTCAGGAGTTTCAGGTAGTCTGGGTAGGTCCATCCTCCCTCGGCAGATCAGCTCTGTCCCTCTGTTTCTTGGATTTCTTTGCCTTGTTTCCCAGATTTGCCATCATTTCTGCCAGAAGAGGTTTCCTAACACACCATGCCTCTGTTCCAGCCCTGTGCAGACAGCATTTTACTCTACATCAGAACAAGAGAAAACGTTTCTTCTGTGGGAGAAGCCACCAAATTCTGCATTTTATATGTGACAACCAGGGAAGAATGAGGAGTGATTTTGTATCAATTCCCCACCTTTATGTGAAGACAAAATTCACAACTGTTCTGTTTTCACGGTCCGTTGCTTCTTTTGCTTGAAAAGGCTTTGCTTTCACTTGTGGTAGTGGTTTTGAAGCAATCAAAAGACAAATCTAATTTCCAGCTGTTAGAAATGATTGTTCATGCATGAGGAGCTACTGCAGCTTTATGTACCATGTCTTTTTGGGATGGAAGTCTTGGTTTTGGTGTTTTGGTTTGCCTTGAATAACAGAACACTGGGAGGTGGGGAGGGAGGCAATTTTTTTTTTATATAGTAATTCTGAAAATGCTGGACATCTCCATGCAGTGGACACCACTTGATGCTTTCATGGCGCCATGGCCAGGGTGCTGAGTTCAGTCAGAAGATTTCCTTTGGAAAATGACATATTTCAGGGATCCACTACCTGTTTACCTTGACTCACCTCTGAATTTTTCCACTGGTGACATGGTGGCTTTTCATGATAGCTGTGCCTTGCAAAAGAAGGCTCCTTGCACATGGTTGTTCAGGCATCACCAAATGATTTAAGAGCCAGTTTCTTTCTTTGTTGCTGAGTATTTAACCAGGTTCTTCACTTGGATGACTAAAATGTGAGAAGTCCAAGACAGTGGGGAGGATTTTGTAGCTGCACACAGGAAATAAATCTGTAAGATAACTTCGTTCTGCTTCAAACCACTCCTGTTACCCTTGTGTTGCCTCATCTGTCACTAATGATGTCAGCACCAGAAAGCACCTGGAGGTTGTTGGGATTCCCCATGTGTTCTTCACGTAAGAGAGCAGATCATCAATGCACATAAAAATGGTGCAACTGGCGGTAAAGGATTTTGTACAACATTCATATTGCACTGAAATTCTTCAGGGAGATGTCTGCATTTTTACAGGCTGTGGTAGAAAACACTACTTTTGATTAGAGCCTGTAAATTTGAGCACAGTGTGAATATTTAGTAGTGATGGCCAATAGTGACAATCAGTAACTGCACTTAGTCTTTCCCTCCCCAGGCAGGGTCACCTCGCTGACCGCTGCGACCCCGTGCTGCATTGGTCAGTGAGGAGGGCACAGGCGGGATCTGGAGCTGAGATCCTGCACAGGAGGGACCAAAACCTGCAGGAAAATGACCTGCAGAGACTGGACCCCCAGGGGCTGCCGCAGGAAGGTGGGGCACGGTCTGAATGCTTGCGAGGACACCCTGGAGCCTGAGCAGAGATACAATCTCACCGCACGGCCACACCCTGCTCACCAACCTCTGCTTTAATTCTCCGTGGTGAGCACTGTCCCACCATTCAGGTTCCATGCTCAAATCTCCCTGTTTGCCAGGGGAAGTGTTGAAAGAGCTGCTCCTGAAAGCTCTTGGGTTTCAGTGGTGGCTGTGTGCCTCTGGAGAGAGAGAAAGAGCGATGCATTTTCAACTTTAGAGGCTGAAATGAAATTAGATGTAAATGCATTCCAAGCAATGAAGGCAAATTTGCTTACTAATCTGGGTTGCATCTCCTTTCCCCCCTCCTCACACTGAAAGCAGCATCAGCAGTTCCTGTGCCTGTGTCACCTCTTCCCAGTCCTGCCATGTTCCCACAGGAGCATCTCCCAGGAGCCTGGACAAGGCAGGAGTAAACAGAGGCCAAAGCAGCAAGAAAGGAGGGGAGGAGCATTAGAAATGGGAAAAAGGCAGCAGTGTCTAGACATCCAGGAGAAATGTTTATTTGCACCACTTCTCTTACCTTTTCCCCCAAAAGGGGGCCTGCTTCTTAATTTCAAAGGGAATTTTGGCTGAGCAAGACAGTCGGGCTCAGTGGGCCTCTGCAGGGGAGGTGGAGAGAGGGAAATGTTTGGTGTCAGCAGGGAAACCCATTTTTTTTTTAGGTAATTCTGTCACCTTCCCAGTTGACCCTGTTTGCCTCGCCCTTCCTTCATGGTCTCCCTCCAAAGGTGCCTTAACCCACATCTCCCTGCTGCCCTGGTGCAGTACCCAAAACCACTATTAACTCTCTCCTACTGTCAAGTTAACTTGTTACCACAGGTTTTGGACTTGCCTTCCTCATCAAGAGGAATTGAAACACTAAAAATAAGTTGTTTTGCCTTCAGAATGACACCTGTCAGTGTTTCTTATCTATTGATTTAAATAATTTAGCATTTTAAAAGGAACAAATCGACTTAATTTGTTTTGGGGATACTTAAAGGTTGAGGACAATTTTATATCAATTAAAATTAGTGGTAATTCATTTATGATGGAACTAATGTAATTAATTAGGTAGTTGCTGCTTATCTTTTTTCTAATACATACATTGCTTTTAAACATCTGCTCAGTAGTCCATTATGATAGCCCAGGAGTGATTTTACCTGAAAACAATAGAGGAGCAGATGCTTCCTGATGAAAACTTCCCAATTTGTTTACGAAACAGCCTGTCAATCCAGGATTCACAGTTTTAACTTGAAGCATGGCAGACATGCAAGTAAATTTGAAAATCAGAAACAAAAATTTTGAGGAATAAGTTTCTTCTTATAATTTTTAATGATTGCAGTTTGGTTAATGTTTTATATGACTTTTTTTAAGGCTGATATGTGTGTTTTTTGTCTTTTGTGGTGTGTGTATACATGTTAATATTTTGCAAGAGTTACAAAACCATCCAAATTTAAATTTGATTTTAGTATTGTCTACTACAGTAACTAAAATACAGCATTATCTCAAAAAGAATTAGAGCACCTATATATAAGAAAAAGAAACTAACAATTATTCAAGAAAGAGTTAAAATAGGCTATCATGACATATATAAAAATAAAGTGTGAGTTTTGCTTTTTTAAAAAATAAGTTACACCTGTGTATTGTATCTGTGGCTTTATAAGTAGTTGGTTAAAGAGTGAAAATGAAGTTTTGTGGGCTGATACAAACCTCTCTGAGACTCCTTGGTTCTAGTGAGCCATTTGTAGGTTTTTAGATGTTTCAAAGATCACCTAAAATGACTGTACTCATTTTATTCATCTCATCAGCAAAGTTCATCTCATCACCTACAGAGATACCATCAAAATTTGTAGGCTACAAAATATACTTTCCGTGCAAAAATACTGTGGGCTGTACTCACAGGGACTGTAAAGAGCACGATTGCACATCAGTGATGTGTCTTTTTAAGTAAGAAAACGTGAAATTGCTATTTACTGAGGAGAAAGGGGATTAGAGTAGCCCCGAGAAGGATTCAGCTATTTGCCTTTGTGTGCAGGTCTAAAATAGTCACAAATTAGTCATTTTACCATTATGTACAGAATGCAGTGTAAGCAGGCAGTCTTTTCTAGAACAGTGATATTTAACTCATGAACAGGTAGTCTTGACATTTCCAGAAGTATCTTTTAGGGAAGGGTAGGCTGGTGACTAAGCAGGAGGCAAGGCCGTGGTATCTGATGAAACATTAATGCCCGAGGAGCACCATGTAGGCTCAGTTCTGAGCACAGACTCTTTCTCTTCCCCACCCCTACACACATGAAAACCAATCTGTAGCTGGGTTTGGTTTTTTCCTTTTCTTTTCCCACAGGCTGCTGATGGTCTTTTGCTATTCTTACTGAAGCGCTGATCAATTTTAAAGGAGTTTCAGCATCACATAGAGAGGAAATGTATGTTTTTCTAGAGGGTTTTTTTTTTTTAAACCTGTATTTTACATCTAACCACTAGGTATGACTTATGTGAGGAGGAAAAGAACTCCCCTTCTTGCTCTGTCACTCATGTATGTGGGAACTGGGCAAATCATAGCTGTCTTTATCTGGCCTGTGACGTCAGAAACAGCAATCATCACTGTCCTTCTGGCAGGTTGACTTTAGGATCTCTTCACATACAGTTTTTAAAACCAGTTAAGCCAGAGAGCACATTTTTAAACATTCCCATTCAGTGCTTTAGGCACCTGTTTTCCTGCAAGCTAAAATCAACCATTCCTGCAGCCATCAAGGAAACCTCTGCTCCATGGCCATCTGTGATCTCCTCACTTCATGTCTGAAAATGTACAGACAGTTCCCTGGTCTGCAGCTTTCCAGGGTCTGGGCTTTCATTTGTAGACTTCTGTCCATGTGCCTCAACAGCATCTGGTTGTCTAATACACTGAATGTGGGGAGAGTCACATCAGGCAAAAACCTGAAAAGATCTTGGGTGTCATTACTGTTATAGTTTATCAATTTTTATATTTCTTCATGTATTGATTCATCCATTGCTGAGTTGACTATGGATATGACATAAAAATGCAAAATAGCTTTAAATTTCTTGTGTTATGTGAACATAGTGTTCAGAGGATGCTGGTTCTTCATTTCTGCTCAGCCTTTTTCTTTTTTGCTTGGACAGATACCATAAGCCAATATTCAGAGTTGCTTGGCAATAGCCAAGTTGTGAAATGCACACCCAACCTGTGGGGCATTATGGTTGATTAGTTCATGCATGTAAATTTGGGGGTTTGAGCACTGAACAAGTCCACACCCTGAGTGTCTTCTTGGAAAGTTTGTTCTTACATTTAATCTTAATGGCAGTATTAATTTAATGGTTCCATTTTGAGAGACATTTGAGTTATGACAGCTTTTTTAGAAAAGTCCAAACAACTGGGTGCTTAGCACTGTTGGAATATTAATTTGAAATGTTATGAAATTTGTGCTGCAGCTGGGGTTTATCTCAATGCAATTACTTTCATCTGTTTTGATTTGTTTCAAATCTACCATAAACTTTTGCGCTTTACACCTGGAATATATACTAACAGGAAAAAAAAATCCCTCTCAGTTTTATTATTACATTGTATGTTATTATAATTATATTATGTATTTTATATTATTAGCAAGAAAAAATAACAAAACCTCCTGGCAAAAAGCCTGCAAAGAAAGTAGATCAGAGGATTTTTGGTGGATACATTTGATTTGTCTTTTGGCAAGCAAAACCAGATTATTTAAGGACACACTTCTAAAATGGTCTATACTGAATGTAACGAGGAGAGGTACAGCTGTAGTCCCCTTATTGTGCCAGTTACTGTGCCATGAAGATTTTAGAGAGCCTTGGTGCAGCTTAGAAAGGACCTCAGTTCTGGAAGGGCTTTCAGATAGTTCACAGTTTGTGGAAGTAAGTGTGTAAGATGTCTTTGTAGGTTTTGGACTTCTCTGATTTTCTTGCAAGTGTTGAAAAGTTCCCTTGGGAGTTTGCATGAGTGGAAGGGGTGGCTGCCATGAGTTCTGTTCTGTGCATGTATGGAATGTATGACATTTTCCCTCAGTACAGATACAGAGGTTGATGCCTGGCTGTGGTCATTTGTCGTTTCAGGAGCCTTTGGATGATTCTCAGGCCGCTGGAGCTGGCAGCACCCAAGAAGTGGTTCGCTATGAGTACCATGTGCTGTACTCCAGCAGCTACCAAGTGCCTGTGCTGTATTTCAGAGCGTGCTTTTTGGGTAAGGCCACTGTGGATTCAATGCGTTGGGTGCAGTAGATGCTGAAAACAGAGATTTTGTATTGAGTTGAGAAGCAGATGTAATAGGAAACCAAGAGATGAGGCTGCTCACCAGTGAATTTTGCAATGCTCTGGACTCAGAGCTCCAGGACCGTGGAGGAGATGATATCATCTCAGCTTGAGGGAGGCTGATCTTTGGCTCCTGACATCTTGCCTGTGGTTGACTGAAACTGCCGGTCATTTTTCTTGTTCTTTTCTTGAAATGACTGCAAAAACAGTGCTGCAGGTTTAAGCTGGGCTAGGCAATCAGTGGACATAACCACAGTGCTTCAGCAGAGCTCTGTCTGTTTCTTTGGAGCCCCATTTTGAGCCACAAGGCTGGGGTCTAAATGTATCTTTAAAAATGTATGCTGTTTTCTGTTTAAATTTGCTGCTTAAGGGAAAATAAAATAATACCAATATGGTATTGACTCTTTTTTTGTATTAAAGCTGGCTCTTGAAACAGTAGCTGATCCTGTCTCCTCCGGTAGGTACATCTTGTTACCCATTGCTCCGTGGCTGCAGCCACTGTGATTTCAGCCCCCATCCTGTCAGGGGAGGAAGGAGGAACACTCAGCCTCCCACGGAGGCCACTGCTGGTGTCACTCATTTAATCAGCAGGCAAGGAGTGATCACACTGCAGCACTGGCTGTGCTCTGTTCCTCGCTGCCCAGTGCCTGTGTACCCGTGCTCCAGTGGCACCTGGCTTGTGCCTGCAGTGGTGTGGCCAGCAGGACCAGCTTGTGGCACTTGGGGATGAAGTTTAGTGGTGAGCATGGCTGTGCTGGGTTAAGGCTTGGACTCGACCATCTTAGAGCTCTTTTCCAACCTAAACCTTTCTATGATCAGCATCTTTTGTGTTTTGAATAATATCTTAACTTTATCTAGATAAAAATGTCTGAATGTTGCCAGTGATATCTTTTCCTTTTTAATTAAAAAGTAGCTTAAGCTGCTTTGAATGTGTTTGGTAGATTTAATCACTCTCTGCCTTATATTGTTTAATGGTTTCTAATTTTGCAGTGTTAGCGTTTCAAAAAGCACTTCAGATTCAAAATTGAAGAACAAATTCTCATAGGCTCCCTGGTGGACATATTTTAGTCTGAGGTGCAGTTTCAGGAATGGTTAATTTGGGGTAAATTTTCGGAGTGGGACATGGGGAACTGGGGACATAGCTCTGCCTTTCCCACCAACAGAACTCATTTGCACACATCCTGCTGCAAATTTATTTCCAGCATTATTACAGGCATTTACAAACGTGCAGTGTTTTGCCTTTGAACTTACTGTGCAGACAGGAGGATAAAGGTAGTTTTGCTGTGAGAGACGAGTTAGCCTGTTTGTGGACCTGAAAAATGTCATCTTCTTGGTTTTTGCTGAATTTACAGTGCAGTGTCTCTACAGAAGAGGATGGAGATGCTGCAGGTAGAGGAAGTAGGACACTATCTCTACTGTACTGTACTTTCATATAATTAGTATTCACCATAAGCAGTTAATCACCAGAGAAGAGCTCACAGAGACAAAACAAGTTGTTTAGCTTGTCAGCACCAGGGAATCGGAGGTGTTGAAACATGACTCCTTATAGCTGGAAGTGGATATTACAGGAGCCAGTGGATGATCTAATGCATAATCATGGTATTATGTGCCAACAGCTCCCCTTGCAGTACAGAACTGTAATTGTTCCTGCAAGTACAATTATCTTTTAAAACACTTCTTGGGAGCCTTTCACAATGTAAAACAAGGGCTTTTTTTAGATGCTTACGAAGGTCACCTGGGTTCTCTTCAGCATTTTACACTCTCTTTTAAATTTAGCAATATCTGACTCTTGAAGGGAGCAGGATACAAAATGCTGGCAGTATGTGCGTTTCCTACAATGTTTCCAGCTGGTATTCTCTGATTTTAATTATGGGCAGCTCACTTTTGAGAATGAAGAATTCTGTCTTCCCTGCACGTTGCTGGCCTGCCTGTGCTGTGCTGTGTGAAGGTTCCAAGGTGAGATTTTTTGAAGTGTGCAGTTGGCACAGGCTCACAATCACTTGAGATACCTGAGCAGAGTATCCTTTGTCTTGCCCGAAACCTGGTGTGAAGAAAACCCCAGGTAATGCCCTGAGTTTTTTTCCTCTGAGGTCATAGTCTTCATGTGATGGGCTGCTCACTCTGTTTCTCAGACAAGTAATACTCACTGCATTCCTCACCTGAACTAATCAAGGAGCGATCTCCCCGAGACCTACCTCAATTTCCCAGTCTAAATTCCTGCCATTATTTGTAGACTCGGTAACAGGATCGGTTCCTCACAAGTCTGCTGTGAGCTGCTCCTGGTTTCCCTGGGATCCTGTCCATACTGATCCCTGTGTTAATTAGAGCTGGCTGCGGGAGGTGGAGGTGAGCTGTAATCCTTCCAGTGTTTCCGCAGCCCTGCCCTGTCTTGCCTTCCCCAGCACAGGGCACAGAGCTGGAATTCAGAGCTCTGCTTCCTCCCTGGCTGTGTCTGCAGTGCCCACCACACCTGGGAAACAATAATTCCTCTGTTCAGCTTGGCTGAGGGCTTTTGCAGCATTCACTTCCTCTCTTTGTGTAACAGCAGCTGATGCCAGCTTGTCCAAATCTGCACTCCAGCAGACTCTTTACAAACTTCTCTGCAATAATGAAATCAATGAAATCCTGCCTTTCTCCCACTGCATGTGAGTCCAGCTTCCATTTACCTGGTCTCTTAGGTCCTCCTAGGAAAAAGGCTCCCCAAAGAGTTACTGGGGGGATTCTCCTGTGATCTCCAGCTTGGTTGGCATCCTCGGGAGCTTGTGTCAGTGAAGACATCCAGTTTTCACTCCTCTCTGCCAGCAGTGACCATTACAGATCACTTCTTCCTGCAGAAGGGAAAAAGTTGCATTGTGTCCTTGTCCTTGCTGCTAAGTTGGATGAAATAACTTTCTTGAACTCATCTTTAGACCTTTTTTTTGTTGTTTGTGAGATGAAGTTTGATATGTAAGGTGGTGTAAGGTAAGGTTTGAAATTTTACTTGCAACGGAACTAAAACATTTCGAGAGGCATCTAAACTTTTTGTAGTTTCAGGGGATGGATTTACAGGGAAGATCTTGTTCTATTCAAGAGCAAATACATCTGTTGAAAATAGTGATTAAGTGTGATGAGTCTGTCTGGAAAGGTGTTTGGGAACATTATAGGGTACAAGAAGATATTTTTAGGCAGTGTGTATATACATAAGAAACACTTTTCACTGCCTCGTGATACTTTCCACGTGGCATATATTCCTACTTTCAGACCTGCTGAAGTCACAGTCAGTGTCAGGAGCTCAGGGCAGAGGCTCGTTTCTCCCAGATCAGCCCTGTGCCTGCCATACCTTCCAGAAACTGAGCCCTTCTTTCTTTCTCTGGCTTCTGAGACTACCAAATAGGTAGTTGAAGAAATGCATGAACCCCTGCTGATATCTGATGTCAGCAATTAGCCCTCTTGGAGACAGATGGTATAGGCAATTATCCTTCCCCTTCAATGCTGGCATCAGCCAGATGGGCTGAGCTAGGTCCAGTAAGCTTTCTTTAATCAGCAGAGTATTTTCCTCTTTTCTTAGTCTTTAAGATATCAAGGAGCTTTGGTCCTTTCTTGAACCATCCCCATCTGAAGCCAGGCATTCAAAACCCTCATGCCATGCATTAGAAAACCCACAGTGAGGTATCAGCAGCACAGCTACAGGTGAGTACAGGCACCATTCAGGAATCACCCTGTGTGTAAAGAAAATAATGGCTCATCTCACACTTCTCCTTTTTCCTGCAAAGGCAGAGAAAGCAGCACAAAAGGTGGCTGAACACTGAAAAGAAAGAGCAGGACTAATGGGAGTCAACAAGGACTGCACCCTCACTCCTCTAGAGAAGAGAGAGGGAATGGGGTTTTCAGGCTGACCTGCTCAAAATAGTCTCTCTCAGCTCAGTGACAGCTAAATCCCTGCCAATAAAAACCGTGCTAATAATGGTTAGGGAGAGGGAGCTTCTGAGATAGGGCAACTTCCTCCAACCCTGAAGGCATGACTTTCTGTATTCACAACCACACTGGACCTGACTGAAGTGCTTTCCAGAATACAGATTTACCTCCTGAGCTCGAAAATGTGTAACTGCCGTGTCCTTTCTCAGCAACACAGCTGCTCTAAAGACCATATCCTGTATGAACTGGTTTTACTGTGGCTTCAGATGTGACTGAAATTGGATAATTTATATGATCAGATATTCTCTTAAGCTGTAAGAATGTTTTTTTCTCTTTCGGCAATACATCAGGATTAAGCCTCAATACAGTTTGTGCACCATTTCACCCAAAGTGTCAAGTAACCTTTAAGTGAAAATTTTAGAAATTGCTAAAAGCTTTTAATTGGGAATCTCAGAAATTACTAATAGCCCTTACTAAACATCAAGAAAATAGAATTTGCAGCTTGGGAAGCCTGAAAATTTTCTCTGAAAATCAGTATGGAATTTTCTCTGCCTAAAGGATTTCTCCTCTTTGCAGAAATTAAGGTGCCAGCTGAGAGCTGCAGCTCCTGTGTGGTCTGACAGCCTCACCTTGCTGCTGTGAGAGGGCACTCAACCTTCTGCCTTTTAACTATTTCTTATTTGTGGTGACATGATTGAGTTAAGCTTCTTGACTGTCCAGTTAGGGTTTTCTCAGAAAAGTTTGTTGCAGTCTAAACTGTTTAAATAATAATAAAGCTGTCCCAGCTGGGCTTGGGATAAGTCTTGGGACACACGGCAGGCTGTGTCCTTGGGGGTGGATGGTGAGTAAATAAATGCATTGATGGGTGAATCTGGAGCCTTCACCTTCCTCTCCTGCCCCTTCTCTTGGCTTGTTTCCTTATCTTCGTGGCTGAGCTTCCCAGTTCAGGTCCATCAAGGGAAGAAGGAGGCACAGAGGCAGGAGGCTGCTTGGCTCAGCAGGTGCCACAGTGGCCCTTTGTTGCCAGCAGCAACAATTAGTGACTGCTCTGTCAGACCAGCTGCATATTTGAGGTCTCAGTGGGTTGCAAGAATGTGTAACAGGGCTGCTAAACATGTCAGAGTGCTGGGAAAAGGGGGTGAGAGTGCCCAAAGAATACACACCTGTGTTCAGAGCAAATCTGGGAGCTCCTGAATAGAATGAACTCACCATGAGGTAAAGACAAAACTCGTTTTTGTCTATAACGTGGCTAATACTTCAGTAACATCTGATCATTTCTCTAAATGGGATTGGCAGAGAGTAATCCATTCCATGTGTACATGAACTTGCTCGAGTATTACTGCAAAAATTCTCAGGGGAAGGTGTACAGAGCACGATCTAGAGTGGCAAATCAGGTGTTGCACTAGAACATCTGTAACTGTAGATTCTGCACTTGGGCTTTCTCTGTTGAGAACAAAATTGCAGGCATGCATGGGATTTCATGTCACCTCCACACTGGTGATCGGAGTGTAAATACATCCTTCTAGAGCAAATTTATGCTGTTGTAGCAAATTTCTTTGTAATTGTTAGACTGTCTCCAGCACAGCTCTGGTATCTGTCATCGCAGCAGAGTGGATGTGATGGTCTGACAAGTCTCATCTTCATGAGGATAGCATAGAATAGCTGATTAATTTGCTGTTACCCCCTCAGACACTTCATTTGCCATGTGATTCTTCTATATGGTGCTTATATAAGTTCAGAACTTTGTGCTTTTTTCTAAGTATGTGCAGAAAATAAAACAGAGGCTGTAGGCAGCTGGTTTGAACTTGTATCTTAACATGGCATTCAAATGTTAATTGTGTGCATAAATTTTTTTCATTTTACAGACATGCAAATGTCAGTAGAATAAAACTAATTATCAGAGGATGATGGTTTCTGACACCTGATAAATGTCAAGATGAAGCTACTTATTGAAAGTGTATCGAAATACTGTTTGCTATAAACAGATATTCATTAAAAATAGACATGCTTATTTTCCAAGTGGTTGACACTAATATCTTGGCATAACTCTAGCATCACAGCTAAAAACCTGATGCAACAATGCTATATAAATGCAGCTCAAGAAAACATGGACAGACCAAAATACAGCGGACTTTTATCTGCAGAGTTCTGTTCCTTAGATTTTCTCCACTCTCTCACTATGAATTGCTTATATTTACACTGGGTGACTCTTCATGATGTTATTTTGTGGTTTTAAATCCATCTTATCCAGACTTTGTTTTACAAAACTAGTTACACTTCATACCTTACAGTCAGAGCAGTGAGTTGTTACTCTCAGGTGGCAGAGAAGAAAACTGAACAGGCAATTTAGGGTAGTTCTGTGTGCACCCTCAGTCAGGATTTGAACAATTTTCAGTTTTAATTTTGCTGTTTTGCATTAAAGATACAGCATGCTTACGAGCTTTGGCTGAAGGTAGTTGTTTCTGCCCACTCACAGATGGAAGGCCTTTAACTCTGGATGAAATATGGGGAAGTGTTCATGCATCCTACCAGGCTCGTCTGCAGGAGGGGCCCTGGGACACTATTACACAGCAGGTGAGAATCCTCTGATCCTTCATGGAATTGGGGAATGCAATACATGCCTAAATCCTCACTGCCCTTATTTCTCTCTTGAAAACAAGGAGAAAAAATTAAAATAAACATAATAAACAAATGTATTTGTCTATCTCATGTCATGCTGAGCCATTTACCATCAATTGCTTCAGTCCTGGATTTTGAAAGATGTATATGTGTTCACCATTTAAGGCTTGCTTTGTCAGTATCTCACATTTAAAGTACTTTTCCAAAGCCAATCCTCAAAAATTCAGGCAGTTTCTGAGTAATTGTGAATTTGGGTAAATACAAAAGCAGACTTCAGTGTAACATTTCACGGATTGTCTGGTAATCAAATTACCAAAAAAGAGCATGTGTAATTTTTGGTTTTAAATAGATTGGCAAGCCTCAGGATCAAGAGAGGGAAAATTGGTCTCTCAAAAAAATATAAGTTGGTGCTGTCTAATAGGACACATGGCTCAGAGCTGAGCTGCTTGCTCTGGTGTCTTCCCTTTGCCCCAGGTCTCACCTGCAAATCTGACAAAGAACTGACACTCTCCAGGTGTGAGTTTTTTTCCCATCAGACCAAGATACCAATGTGTCCTCTCTTCCTCCCCTCCCCTCTCCTTTCCCTGCTGATTTTTTGATTTTAGCTGTTTCCAGGCTCTCAGGTCTCTTGTAACAGCAGCACGACAAGGATGCAACATCCACTGAGTCCTACAGGTGCTCCCTTAATTCAAGTAACACAGTTTAATTACAGGATGCCTGTTTGTGGATGGTACTCAGCCATGGGAACGCGAGCAGCGTTCTTGTTTTTGCAGCCACAGACTATTATTTATCTTAAAACAGCTTCCTGAGAATCTACCAAGCCATGGGTGTTCTGGTGGTTGCTGTGCGTGCCTGAATTCCAGTTGTGAGCTGGCAGCTTCTTGCAGTGCACACTTTGCACATGGAGCATTAATTACCTGGCTTGCCTGTGAATGAAGACGAGGAAATTAGGTTTTAATAACATAATATAATAATGTGACACTGCTGAGAATAAAGCATAAACGGGATGTTTGGAATGTGTGAAATCAGAGTTGTGCAAGCCAAAAGGAAAATCAGGTCATTCCCACAGAGGGATTATTTTTTGCCTTTTAAGGGACAGTAAAGTAAAAACTGTCCTGCATCTAATAACTGGAGGTGTGTGTGGGATACATACACAAAAAATTCCTGCAAAAACAGGAGTTTTGGGTGGCAAAGTGTGTGGAGCGATGAATCTGATTCTGGGACACTCTCCTGAGGCAGTGCAGTGAACTCTGAGTGCAGGACGAGCATAGGAAAAACATTTTGGAGAAATTAGCAAAGTTAACAGCTGCAAAATCTGACTTTCTGTTGAATAAGGAGATTGTGGAACATAATAAAAACTGGCCTGCATGCCTCAGATCAAAGCAAGAGTCAGGTCCACAAGAAAAAGACTGCTTTTCACCCTCAAATGAATCAGGGTTCTGAGCTGAAACACCGAGTTTTGTCTTGCCTCCCTGCTTTTCTGCTGACCCATTTTGTTATGTGGGTTAGGCTTCGCCTGCAGGGACACAGATCCTGTAATACAAGTCACTGGGCAAACTCATCAAATCAGGCTTGAGCACTGGGTACACATGAGCAGCAGAGTAAAAAGGTTTAGGATTTTAATCCAAAAGAGATACAAAATTTTAAATGCTACAAGGACTCCACCACAGGGAAGAAAAGCTGAGCTTGCAGAGGGTTCCACGCATGTTGCTTAATTTTTAACTGGGGTTGATTGGCACTAGTGATTGGCAGACCAGGAAAAGAAAGGCTTACTGACTGTTGGGGACTTTTTTCCTCATGTAATTTATGAAATGCGGGTGCCAGGCCTGTGCACATTCCTGAGACAACTATATTTTGGTGTACACTCTCTGTGGTAGAATACATTTGTAAAAAAATACATCTCAGGAACTGAGACCAGCTGCAAAGAGTGGAAATACGTGACATTTGCAAATTTTAAGTAAAATTTGGTCTTTTATAGTTACTTTTGATTACAGTGGAAAGTTATGCTCATTTCCAGAGAAAGCATCTGAAATCTTGAAATATTTTCCCTGACTATATTACTGCAAAAAGCAGAAGTCAACTAGTTACCTTCTCATAAATAAATTAACATGATAAGGTTGCATAGTATTTTATAATGATAATTGATAAATGGTGATGATTTAATTGCACTTCCTCTAGTAATAATCTTAAAATGCTCAAATGAAGTTCCTGTGATTGGCTTTCTTGTGAGTTAAATGTCCCTGGGGTCTTCAGTCATCCCTTCTCTACATCCGGCGATAACTTGCTGTAGCTGTTTTAAATAATACAAATCAATTAGAACACACAGCTGTTTAACAAAACTTCCAAATGTTGCTACAGGTCTCTGTGGGTATTTCCTGATGACTTATAATGACATCAATTTAGCACACCTGGTAAGATCTGTGTGAGCTGGAAGTGGCTTAATTCTGCAATGACAGGAAAATTAAGGAGTATTTATGGATTACTGTTGCCTTCCAGAAACATTGCCAACTGTGATTTTCAGCTTCTTTTTAGGAAGATTCAGAACTGGAATTACAGATATTGCAGTTCCATCTCCTGAATTGTTTACTTGTAACTTGGTGGGTGCTTTTTATTGTTTGTTATTTATATTAGTAATTTAAATAATATATAAACATATATTATATGTATGATGTATAATATTTATATTAGTTATTTGTAAGATATTGGTTATACACAAATACACAGTGGAGTCATTTGAACAGCTCAAACTTACTGGGCCTTCTGTGTGTAATGAATGCAATAAATGGCAGGTGTAATGTCCCAATTAAGAAGGCAGCAGCCCAGAAGTGCCATGGTAAAATGCTAAATGGTGAGGTAAACTGAGAGAAAAAAACCCCACAAGAACAGGGAAAAGAGTTAAAAAAAAAAAAAAAGAACAGAGTGGAGAGCAGAAATGAGACAAATGGGGAGAAATCTTCCCAAATATTAAGGTGAACATATTTTGTGGTGTACACATGTAGTGTGTGGTGTAAGAACCAGGAACTGAAAAAAAAAAAAAAGGATAACTAATACTGAGTTAATCTGTAGAGGCTACATTTGACCTTTCATCATTCTGGAAGTCTCTCTGAAGATGAGTGGGAGATGGGAAGCAGCAGAAAGTGACTCTGGTTATAGCCAGAACCTCAGACTGTGTGACCTTGGTTGGGTCCTCGCTGTGGAGCTGGAAATACAAGACTGAAAGGCTTTTTGTTTGTTAGGATGGGTATGGGATAGGCATTGTCAGGGCCTGAATTTTCATCCTGGTGTGGCTTAGGGCTCCACACCTGTTGTGAAGTGCCTTCATCAAGACCCAGGGCACTGGTGTAGCCTTCACATCCAGTTTTTTTCTATGGAGTGTGTGGAATGGTGCTGGATTGATGGGCACAGTCACCTATTAGGAGGTAAAATGAGACCCATTCACTTCTCAGGCACTGTCTGAAATTTTACAATAGTGGAGTAAGGGATTGAAAAAAAAAGGGTAAAGACACTACTGATGCTTCTTAATTTTTTTGCCCTGATGGATATTATAAAAATGTAGACAAAGCAGAAAGACTTCAACAGGGAGAGAGACAACTCTGATGAAAGTGTTTCTAGGACTGTGATGAAGCTCAGTATTAATGTAATTAATTCCATGAACACAGGTGCCCAAATCCATTTTTAATTTCTGTTACTTGTGCTAATCCATGCCTTCCATTAATTTTTTTTCTGTATGGAAGCAAACTAGCAAGAGAATTTTATAAGCTGATGAATGAAGCTGATCACAGTCAGTAGCATCACCAACAATTTGGTTTTTAACAGAGTGATGTTGTCATAAAGCCTGACCTTCCCCTGAGGAAACAAAGTCGTAAACACAATCAAGTGTATGTGCTAAGGCTTAATCAATGCTTGGTGATGATGGAATGTAAAATCACATATCCAAGGGTAGAAATCGAATTGCATTATTACAGGAGGCTCAGGGGTTGAAAAACTACCCCATAAAACAAGAGCAAAACTTGGTGACTTGAAGATCCTGCAGAAATAGTCTAAAAAAACTGATCTGTGAGTCAGGATTCCAAAGCACTCTGGAAGCTGTGGAGCACATGTGTCCATACATCCCTCCCCTCTTTTTTAACCAATGCTACCAAAGTGCTCCCAGCCATGGGAGAGGACACGTTTCCTGTGTGATACCTTGGTTCTGGAGTTGCCAACAAAAAAACCAGCATTTTCCTGGTTTAGCAGTTCATGGTTGCTGCAGATAACTCAGAGCATTTTGACACGGACTGTATCTTAAGTTTCTGAATAATTGTAATTGACCAGGAATTTTGCATCTGTTCTTTGTCGACCATTCATTTCTCAGTTTCATCTAAAAAAGGTGTTTTTCTTCTGTCATGTGATACTTAGCAGGTAGCTTTAATATGTCCTTTCTGTCACATCAAAAGTAGTCAACCAAACCTAAACTACAGAAATCACAGCACAGAACTGCACCTATTTCTGAGTTAATCCAGTCTTTTTCAACCAGGAGTTAAGAATCTGGAGGACACATTCTTTACAGTACCTCAGTAATCCTGTCCATTACATCACTTAATTTATAGCAGT
The DNA here is from genome assembly GCA_013399225.1 of Rhipidura dahli. Lineage (NCBI taxonomy): Eukaryota > Metazoa > Chordata > Aves > Passeriformes > Rhipiduridae > Rhipidura > Rhipidura dahli. The sequence goes on from VXAC01007376.1 coordinate 201,252, forward strand.
GTTAACAGAAAAATCAATAAACATTATTTCTAAAACGTCAGGGATGTTAATGGTGTGATTTTAAAAAAGGAGAAAGGAGTCAAAACTGAACATATTGATACAGTGTTGTAGAGGCACATCTTGCTGAAAATGTGATAGGGAGGATTTAAATCATTACGGCTCAGTCATTTTGAAAAATGTGTGTAGGTAGCTATTCTTAGACATACAGATCTTTCTTGCCATATTGTGGGATTTTGCTGAGTGGGGGAAGCTGTATACAGTATTTCTTAACAGAAGGTTGCTAGGATCTCTCTTAATGGCTTTTAGTCATATCAACAGTTGCTATGGATCCCCTGCTAATATTTTTGGAAAATCATTACTACAACTTCCTGAGAAAAGGGAGTCTTACCAGTAGAGACTGGAAAGCTGTTTGACAGGGGGAAAATACAAGGATGGCAAAGCTGGATGGGTGTTTATTTCCCACGAAAATATTCTGTGATGTGTTGAACTCCTGGGGTTTAAAACAAGCTGTATGAGCTACCAAGGAGGTTTTATTTTAAAACTAGCCATTAATTAATAATGTTGAGCTGCCCTACAGTTTAGTCATGCATTTTCCCATAAGACTTCATGGACGATAATCTAGTCCAACTAATTTCATAGAAGGAAAAGACCAAATAATGAACTAATACTAAATGTAGAGTAAATACAGAAGCTTACTGGACAAGCAGCTGACATGTGCAGCTGGTGGCATCTGCCTGCACTTGTGCAAAGCATTTGACACTGTCTGATGTAACATCCTTGACTGTGAGTTGGAGAGCCTTGGGTTTGGTGGATGAACCCCTCGGGGGGTGAAGGAAGGGCTGGGTGGTCTCACATGGGGACTTGGGGTCAGCGACTCGATGTCCAGGTGGAGAACAGGATCAAGAGGTTGAGATTTCATGGAGCTCAGCAGGGCCTGGGTCTGGGCAATTGCAGGCACAAGGGCAGCCCTGGGAGGAGCCCTGGGGATGCTGTGGGGGAGAGCTGGGACCCCAAACCCCCTGAGCTGGGACCCCAAATTCCCTGTGCTGGGACCCCAAACCCTCCCCCGTGCTGGAACCCCAAACCCCTGTGCTGGGCTGGGCCCCAGCGTGGGCAGCAGGGCAGGGGGGATTCTGTCCCTCTGGCCCCTCAGCTGAGCCCCCAGCTGCAGAGCTGCCCCAGCCCTGGGCCCAGCACAGGAAGGGCCTGGAGCTGCTGGAGCCAGGCCAGGGGAGGCACCAGGATGCTCAGAGGGACGGAGCAGCTCTGCTGGGAGGAAAGGCTGGGAGAGCTGGGAGTGTGCAGCCTGCAGAGGAGAAGCTCTGGGCTGAGCTCAGGGTGGCCTTGCAGGGCCTGGAGGAGCTGCAGGAAAGATGGAGAGAGACAATTGCCAAGGGCTGGAGGGCCAGGAGCCAGGGAATGGCTTCCCAGTGCCAGAGGGCAGGGCTGGATGGGATCTTGGGCAGGAATTGTTCCCTGGCAGGGTGGGCAGGCCCTGGCACAGGGTGCCCAGAGCAGCTGGGGCTGCCCCTGGATCCCTGGCAGTGCCCAAGGCCAGGCTGGACACTGGGGCTGGGAGCAGCCTGGGACAGTGGGAGGTGTCCCTGCCATGGCAGGGGTGGGGTGGGATGGGCTTTAGGGTTCCATCCAACCCAAACCATTCCAGGCTTCTGTAATTTCATGTAGAGATAAAAGCAGTATGAAGATCCCTGTCAATTTCTTGGGCATAATTCAGGACAGACTTTCAAGTCCCACTACTATTGTTACTTGAGTTATTCTGAAATGAAGGTTCAGTAATATTTTCCACGCAGATTCATAATTAATAGAACAAATTACAATGTAATAGTATTGATTCTCTTGATTATTTTCTACTTTTGCAGAAAATCTGTCTCAGTTCCATGCATTGCATTTACAGATAATTTATCTATCAGTGGTTCTGCTTCCAGAGAGTTTCCCGAGCACAGATTTGTGGAGTAAGTTGTAAGAGCATGTTCCCTGCCTGGTCTGGCATTTCTCCTTGTAAGCTGAGGTGGGTTGCTGCTCTGTGTTCCCCCCACCATGACCTCTGGAATGAATCTGTCTACTGAACATTCCCCCGTTATGGAGAAATCCTAAATTACTCATCAACACTGACTGCACAATGTGAAAGGAGTGAAGATCATGCATGGCAAACTCAGGTCTGTGTGAAAGGCCACAGGAGTGGCCACAAGGTGGTGTGAAACTATTTTTTTTTCTTACTTTATTAATAATAAAAAAGCATTTTGAGTGCCACTGGGGTGGAAGTTAGATGTCTATGCTATCAGAAAGCAGTTTTTACTAAGCACCTGCGCTCTCGAGCGGTGCCAGCCAAAGGTGTCAGCAGCTCAAAACCATTCAGACCAATCTATGAGGCCACTTGTCCATAAATGGATGCAAAATTACCCGGCAGGAGTGTGTCCTGCAGTGCCCGTGGTGCAGATCTGCTGGAGCAGTGCAGGGGGAGCCAGCCCCAGAGGGAGCCCAGGCCTGAGCTCTCCCAGCCCACTGCTGGGGCAGGCAGGAGGCACTGCTGGGGCACCCACCCTGGGATTTTGGGATGAGCCCTTCCAGGACACTTCTGTCAAATGCCACTATGGCTTTGGGGTTGGTGGTTTTTTGGGTTTTTTTTCCCCCCCTTATCATTTTTTAATCAGGGTAGGAAATCTGTCTCCAGTGTCTTTTCCATACTTCCACAGCTTGTTGGATCGTTCAGTTTTGCACCTTAGATGAAGCTCATAACTTAAGAACAGATTTTAAATAGTAATTAATTAAGACTATATGCTACATAACTAAAATGGTGACAACTGAATTAATCTGCTTTTGGCAAGCATGGAAGAAGAATCATCTGTTTATTTTCTTAGGAAAATGGCTGAGATGCCATTTCTTGACAATGTAACTATGGACCTGCCAATTTTTAAGTATAGAGTTTTCTTGAAAAATCCTAAATGCATAAGTTACATGCTTGTGAGAAGCTTTAAAGCCTTAAAAGAAGCTTGTTAAGATTTAGAAACATGCCTGAGTGTCACCTAATGCTTTGATTCCTCCTGTTCTTAAAATAAATAATTCAAACCTTATTTTTTATATATATATATAAAATATATAATTATAGATCAGTGATGTTGGCTATTCTTGATTACTGTTTTGCTTGTCCTGCATTACCTCTCCAGCCTTTCTGGGATCTTCTGTTAGCTATTTAAAAAGAATAATAAAGTCATAAAATATAAAAATAATCACCACCTCTTCAAAGGTGTAAATATTCTAGAATCAGGCAGAATTGAGGCATAAAATACGAACTACAGAATCACAGGATGGTTTGGTTGGGAAGGCACCTTCGTTGGGATCTATGATGGGTTTGAAACAGCAGATGCAGAGTGGTAGGCGTGGTTCATCTCAAAGGAATTCTGGCTGTGTTAAATGTCCTTACATTTCTGTGTTGTAGGATCTGCCAAAGCATCTCTGCTTCCCTCAGAGAAATGGAGCCATTTAATTGTCTTTTTGGTCTGGACTTTGTGTTTGATGAAAGGAGGACAGGATCCAGCTTAATTGGCTGTGTGGTGTTGGAAGCAGAGAACATGTTAATACAGAATTGTCACTGGAGTTGGTTGTGTGTCTTTGGGGACATGAAACCACGGGGGCAGCTGCTCGTCTGCAAGGAGCTGGAGTGTAAACCAAACCACTCTGCTGCCTCCTCTGAGAAAAGAGGCTCAGTAACCACAGAAATCTGCTTTTTGGGGCTCATTTGCGCTTCTTTGTCTCGTCAGGGCCCCTCTGTGCTTTCCCTTACTTGGTGCCTATGCAGAACTGCTTTGATTGTTTGAGAAGAGCAGGAGAGCTGTGGCAGTGGCACCTGCCTGGTCACTCCTCAGCACCTGTCACAGGCAGGGGAGGTTGTTTCAGCTTCTGCATTTGGTGGGGTTTCTGTTGTTACAGCAAAGTTGGGGAAACTTGGCTCAGTTATGCCAGTAGGATGACTTGGCTTCTGGGTGTGAGTTGAAGTCAGTGACCATAAACACATTATCTGTCTCAGGTCACAGAATCCCAGACTGGTTTGGGTGGGAGGGACCTGAAAGTTTATCCCATTCTACCCCTTCCATGGCAGGGATACCTCCCACTGTGCCAGGCTGCTCCCACCCCAATGTCCAGCCTGGCCTTGGGCACTGCCAGGGATCCAGGGGCAGCCCCAGCTTCCCTGGGCCTGCCCACCCTCCCAGGGAAGGATTCCTGCCCAACATCCAGTGTAACCCTAAGCCAGTGGGATGGAAGAGCCCTGTACAATTACTGTGCTACCAACAGCTTTATTGCTGTGATTTACACATTCTGTCAGGATTATAAAAGTTCCCCGTGCAATTACAGTTCCTTAACGCTGCACTTGCGACGTGGTGATTCCACAGTAATAGAGTTTCCATCGTAGTAATTCCATTATTAGAGGAAAATCCCCCTGACCTCAAGTTCCACACGTTCCAAGTTCCACGCGTGCCATTGCTGTTCTGGCTGTGGGACTCGGGGTCAGTCTGAAGGCAGAAAATCTTCCTGCCTTCTTTCTGAATCTCTAGAGTTGGATTTCATTAACAATTAAGTTATTATTGATGTGTGTAAAAATGAGGAATGAAAAAGAGGATAGACCATGAATTCAAGAACATAAATTACTTGTGGTATGATCTTGAGTGAAGAATTTTTACTCGAGCCCAGCCACTTGTTTCAGTAAATGTGGTCAGGAACTGGGAGGAAGGGAAAACTTGTCTGCTCTTTATTAATTGCATCACTGTTTCCTTTTCCTAAATGGAAAAGGTTATGGGGGACATTTTATTAATTCTGCCTTCTTTTCCTGAGCTGGTGACTGGGGTTTGGGATGCTGCTGAGAGAATGTCTGGGATCCACTGGCACTGGCTGTGGTGTTTGGTGGTAGGATCCTGCGTGACATTTTTGACACCCCCGAATGAATTTATTTTTGCAAAGCAACATCATGCAAACCAGGTCGGGGAAGAGGCAGTTTCAGGCACAAATCCCCTGCACTATCATCAGTGGAGAGACCATAAATGTTGTGATGGATGCTTGAAGGCAGTTTAATGTAGCACTGGAGAAAATAGAAGCCATTACCTCTGGAAGAGCTCCAGTTATGACAGAGAAAATAAATGGTGCTGTTACAAGAGATATACTGACAACAAAATTCTTGTTGGCTGGGGAGGAGAGCAGCAGAGCACGGTACAGAAACCTACAGACAATTACCTGTTATCTGAAGTAATGTTTATTTTTGGTTTAAATCCGACATGGAGACTACTTGATAAAATTACTTAATCCAACCTGACGGAAATTTACTCTTAATTACACCTGTGCTTGGGAACTGCTCAGTCTCTGCCACTGCTCAGATCCCTGTTGTGACATTTCCCAGGGCAGCACCTGTGCGTGGAGGGCTGTACCTGCACAGACAGTGAGCAGAGAGCTGTGTGCTGCCAGAGCTCACTCCAACTCAGCCTGGAGCAGCATTCCTGAGCAAACCAGGTTCAGGAGCCAGAGAATGGCTTCCCAGTGCCAGAGGGCAGGGCTGGATGGGATCTTGGGCAGGAATTGTTCCCTGGCAGGGTGGGCAGGCCCTGGCTCAGGGTGCCCAGAGCAGCTGGGGCTGCCCCTGGATCCCTGGCAGTGCCCAAGGCCAGGCTGGACATTGGGGCTGGGAGCAGCCTGGGACAGTGGGAGGTGTCCCTGCCATGGCAGGGGTGGCACTGGGTGGGCTTTAAGGTCCCTCCCAACCCAATTCATTCCAGGACTCTGTGATTCATTTTCAAACTACCCCATGAAACTTTTCATGTCTTTCATCCATCTCTCTCTTCCATGTTTTTTTAATGGGAGGAGTTGAGGCAACAGCTACAGCAGCAGGCACAGAACATCCTCACACATCTTTCCTGAAGTCACCTAGGACAGAGATCTTTCCACAGAAAATAAATGAAGAAACATTTTGAGCTTCCAAATTCAGTGGAGCTGGTTCCTGCCTGTGGAAGAATTCTTTTCCCATCCCAGCTGGGTCAGACTCAGAGGGATATGCAGATGTGTGATGGATTCCAGCTTATGGTGCTGAACAGGCAGTGCTGTAAATCAGCCCCATAGGCAGATAGATCCAAAATCATAGACAGATCCAAGAAAATAATGCTGTTAATTTCAAATGAACTGTGTGTCAGAGCTTTGCTGCCCAGAAGAGTTGTGGGCAACCTGCAAATGGGTTCTTGCTGTACAACGCCAGCAAGTGCTTGTGGGAATTGAGTTGAAACTCTCACACTGCCCTGGTGCATGCCTGACTGGAAAAAGATTCATTGCAAACCTGAAGTAGGATGATTCTTTCATACTGTTTCTACTGTTTTGAGGTTTTTTTTCATGAAGTCCCAGTAGGACTTTATGTTTTTGTAACTGGCACTGTCCAGCATAGATGAGGGGTAGTATTGCTGCACTAATAATTTGCTCAGGATATGTTTCAGTGCATGTGGAGTGTCATCATCCTGCCAGGGACTGAAGCAGATAGTGAACCAACGCTACTGAAGCTGATGCAGCACAGACTTTTGTTTATTTTCACACTTCTGACAGTGTTTGAGAAGGACTTGGCGTTCATCCCCCTGCAGACACCCCACCCTCTCTCAGGGCAGGCTGGCTGAGCTCCTGGGCCAGCCCCAGGCTGGGGCCTTGCAGGGAGAGGCTCTGTAGCCCATTAGCAATTCAGAAATCATCCAGGGCTTTGATAACTCCTGCATTTTTATTGGCAGCATCCCCCTGCTTCCTCCTCAGAGCTGCTGTGTCAGTGGTTTAACCTTGAGTGTGCATCAGAGCCTCACAGGGATGCCATTGTGTACAGCATTTGAAATGCAGGATTTTGGCTGAATCACAGCTGATGCTCTCAGAGTGTTTTCCCTGATGCTCCGCAAGCTTCTCCTCCCCACCTCAGCCTTTTCTCTTTTTAAGGGCTGCTGCTTAATGGCTCTTGGCTCAGGATTTCTTGTGATCTCTTGTACTTTTGTGGTTTTTCTGTCAGTGTGTGGCACGTTCCTGTCTTTTGAGTAGCATGGAATTCCTGAGTTTGGGAAAGGTTTCAGTGTCACTCTGTTCTCATGCTGTAAGAAGGGGAAGGACTGAAAGAAGAAAGATGTAGAATGTAAAGCTAATGAGCTATTTTTAAAATCAAGTCTGGCCTTCGTGTGTCACTCTCTGGCAGTTTCCTGAAGCAAGAAGTGCAGGGCAGAATCAAACTCTGGGGGTCAGGATGGTTGGGAGTAACTTCAGGCTGAATATTCAGCTTTGGGAATTATCTTCATGCCTTGTTCAAATCGCTAAGTCACTTAAACCCAGGTTACTTCTTTCTGGGAATGTGTGCTGCCTCTTGCATTCTTCTCCTTTGTGAGGGAGGTGGCTGAAATTTTTGCACTATTTACTTTTTTTTTTTTTTTTTTTTTTACACTCTGCTTAATGAAATATTATTTATTTCAGCTACACATGGGGTTTTGGGGTTTTTTTGCTATCTTTAAGGAATACCATTGGCACAATCCATGTATTTTCTGGAATTATTTGCCGGCCTAAGTGAAATTGAGCTAGTAGATAGTGAAAAGGGGATTTTAACTCAAAATACTACTTCCTAAAGAAAAGGTGCCTCAATTCACTTTTAACAACAGCAGATGGTAGCATTCTTATGCAAGTTATCTGTTTGCAGTGTGAAAGAAAGCTTTCTGAGCACTCTTTTTTTTGTGTATTCTGAAACTTTGGGAAGTTTTTTCAAGTTCTCTTGGACATAAAGTGATTGATCCTCATGAGAGCATTTTCAGCATCAGAACCAAGTTTATTAGTTAATAGTATTGAACACATGCTGCCTGCTGAAGATAGCAGACTTGGGGTTTGTTTCCAGGCTTTTCTGGTTTGGTTTCCAGGCTGTGTTTCTGGGCTGGAGCAGGAGCTTTTCCTGTGTGTCAGGAAGCCATTGTGGAAGTATTCCACAAAGTGGAAGCTCAGAGCTCAGGGGTCTGGTGCAGCCTGGCCAGGGGACATCCCTGCCAGAACCAGAGTGGTATTTCCTGCTCCCTGTGCCTGGGGATGAGCTGGGCTTTGCTTGTGCTGGTGGCCTCAGCAGCACCCAAGGGAAATCAAAATTCCTCTGGGATGCACTGAGGCAGTGGGAGATGCTAGTCCTGTGCAGGAGCTGATGGGATCACTGCTCACTGATCAGGCAGAAGGTTTGTCCTGCTCCCCGCGTGAAGTGATGTGGGTCTGTTGGGGTTTGAAAGTTTTCCTTTTCGGTTCTTCTCCCTTGTGGAATTTTTTCCCTGGGTGTGTTGCAGAGAATGATGGCTGGGTGATTACGAGAACAAAAGGGGAAGGCCAAGCAGGCTGCCCGCTCTGGCACCTGGGGGTGGGAACTCAGCTCGGAGGGCCGGTGGGCACTCAGCGCTGGTCACGAGGTGAGGCGAGGCTGCTGCCTGCCGTGGTGGTGAGGACAACGCTACGCTGAACCTCTGCATTTCTGGCCGCTTTCCTTCTGTGGGAGAAGCCCCGGGATTCCCGAGCCTGTTTTGTTCCTGCCCTGCTGGGAGTCGGGCTGTGGCCACCGTGTCCCTGCTGCTGCTCTGAGCCTGTGCTACACTGTAGCCCCGTGCGCCCTGCCTGCCGAGAGCTCCCGGGATTCCTGCTGCGGCTCCGGACTCATCTGCCGCCCAGAACTGGTGCTCGTCCCTGCTGTTCCAGCCTGCTGCTCCCGAGGATTCTGCCGGACACCGGACCAACTGCCCAGTGGGGTTTGTGAGGCCTTTGTTCCGTCCCTTCCCGGGACCCCGAGCCGCCATTGCCTTGTGAGGGCCGAGCTCGCTCCGGAGCGCCCCCTGCAGCCGCGGGGGAACCATCGCACCCGCCCTGCTCGCCGGTGCACAGTGGGTGGGGGTCTGTTTGCTGTCATTGTCAGTTATTGCTGTCTGCTTGTGTTGGTTTATATATATATATATATTAGTAAAGGACTGTTATTCCTATTCCTCACATCTTTGCCTGAAAGCTCCTTTATTTCAAAGTTATAATAATTTGGAGGGAAGGGGGATTGCATTTTCTCTATTTCAGGGGAGGTTCCAGCCTTCCTTGACTGACACCTGTCTTTCAAACCAAGACAGGGTCACACAAATCTCTGTGCAGCCCTGGGCAGCGCCGTGTCTGCAGCGACGGGGGACAAGCAGCAGAGCCCTTCCCTGTGGCAGGGACTGGGTCTGACTCCAAGCTCAGCTGTCAAAACAGGAGTTTCTGTTCTTCCTCAGGACAGTTTTGACTGGATTCCTTGAAGAACAACCTGCTTTAAGACTCTTTTTAGCCCAACAGGAGGATTTGCCATGAAGTGGAAGTTAAAGCCACCTGGAGAGCACTTCCTTCTCCCTTCTTGCTCCCTCTCCAAACTGAGCCACGTGTATTTCCCAGCAGCAGCCTGAGGAGAAAGCAGGGCCCAGGGTTGCTGAAGACCTTTTCCCTGGAGGGGGTTTCTGTGTTACATTGATCAGACTGTGGTTTGCACACTAGCTTTGCCTCTCCTTCGGTTAATGTTGATACAGTAACTCTGAGTTACTTTCGCAAACCATTACATTTTAACTAAAATTTTGCCAATAGCCTGGTTGCTGGTCTTGCTTTCCTTTTAGGAGAAAATATATATTAATGATGTGTAATATATACAATACATATTAATTTGTCATGACTGCCATAGGAAGAGCAACGTGACCTGAGATTCAGGAGTGAGAAAAGATGCACCAGGGGCTGATTGCACCCTGCCTTGTCTTTTCCAAATGCATGTGAAGAGTTTCCTGTTCTTTACTTCTCTAACAGAGCATCTTCTGTTTCCCTTTAGGAGCACCCCATCCTTGGGCAGCCTTTCTTTGTCCTGCACCCCTGCCGAACCAGTGAATTCATCTCTGCTGTGCTGGGAGGCTCAGAGGAGCAACACAGGTGAGGGGCACTGCTGGGCCTTGCAAGGCTTTGTGCAGGGCAGGCAAAGTCAATCAGCTGCAGAGTGGAAATGGCCAAAACTGCTTCCTTGGTCCAAGCAGAGTGAGATTTCTGTATTGTCACTTCAGCCCTGAAAATTAAAATATAATTGCTATTTGTGACTGTTGAGTCTGTCTGCAGTTCAGAAAAAGATGGGGTAATATGTTTATGGTACTTTTTTTGTGTTTTTTCCCCCCTAGACACACAAATTACATCATCCTCTGGCTCAGTACTGTAGGCCCAGTTGTGGGCCTGAATCTGCCTCTGAGTTACGCGAAGCTGGCACCCGAGCAGAGCACAAACACTGACTCAGCTGAAAGGTAAGAGAGAAAGAAATGACCTTTCCTCTCCCATCCTCCTGTCACAAAGGCCACATGGAGAGCTGTCAGAACCATCACCTTCTCCTTTGAAGCTTGTGGCTCAGTTCATTTGAGACTCATCTTTCCCTGTTTCCCTTCCCTGTCTGCCTTGTTGCCTCACTTGCTTTGCAATGAAAATTTGTGCAGAGAGAGAGGGGCTCAGCCCATTGCTGACACCCTTCAGGAGTCCAGAGGGTCCCTCATGTCCTGGGGTCTCTCTCAGGCATGGAGAAGTGTTTTATGTTGGTTCCCCCAGCACAGGGTTGGGGGTCTGGCATACCTGCTGCAAGGATTTGAATTTAATCCCTTTTTGGTGTTTGCTGTCACCTCTCCAGAGCCCAGAGCTGAAGGAATGGTGGTGGTTAGACTGTGATGAAGATGCTGCAGACTTCCCTGGGGATGAAGCTGAAGGATCCTTCCTGGCTGGTCAGCCATGCCAGTGTGGAAACGATTGTGCATGGCCCTTTCTCTCTCTGGCCAGAACTCGCCACTGATGATGGTGGGAGCTGGCTGCAGGTGTGGGAACACCTCCCCAGCACCACCCAGCCCAGACCTCCCTTGTGACTGCAGTGGCCCTTGGAGTCACTCATCTCCTGCCTGCTGTGCCTGTGCTCTTGGTGAGGCTGCACTCAGCTGCATGAGCCAGAGCTGAGTTGCTGCATCTGCTGACCCTGTCTCCAGGACTGTGGGGCAGAAAATGCAATATAAACACGGAGCAGTGCTGGTGGGACGTGGTGTGAGCCTGTGGCAGTCAGGACATGGGACTGCTTCACCTGGGAACCACCTCCAGCAGAGCCTGGCAAGGGCCCACCCCTGTGTTCCCCACGTCACAGAACATCCTCATCCTGGGAATATCCCAAGCACGGCATGGTCAGGGAGCAAACAGGGCCAGGACTGTGACAAACAGAGCCCTTGGAGTGTGCAGCTGAGAGAGCACGTCCAGCTCTGGAGCTCAGGTGCCTGGAGCAGCCGTGGGGAGCATCTGGCCCTGCCGTGCTCTGCTGCCTGCGAGGGAAGCTCCGTGTGCCCCTGGGAGCTGCTGCTGTTCCCAGTTGGTGTTTCTCGCTGCACTTGTGGTTGTTCACAGGTGTGCTCCCTACCCTGCACTGCCTCTGCAGCCTCCCCTGACAGCTGCTGATTTTTGGGGAATTGCCTGGTGGTGCTGCCACCGACAACCAGATCAGAAGGAACTTCCCTACCACCCATCCTGGCTTCTCTCCCAATCCCATTTTATTTGCAGTATAAAACAGAGTCTGAGCAGCTGAGATGGAAACACAGATTTTACTTTGTGCATCCAGCAGTTGTCACTTGCACACAGAGTCCAGTGTGTGCCACATCAGTATGAAATGCATCCGGATTCTGGTTTTTCAGGTCATGGTTCTAAGTTCCATTAATTGTCCTTGGTGTACATGGAATACAGAGCGCAGCCCTTCTGATTCCATGGGTGGGGAATTTGTTTGCCAGCCATGTGGAGTTAATAATGACAGCACATCATTTTGTTCTGGGTCATAACAACCTGAAAAGCCATTTTTTTCTGTGTAAGATTTACAAAATATGGCCCACAGCTACACTGGTTTTTTTTAACACTTCTGGTAAGGCGTGCTTGATAATTGCATCCACGGCCCATTTTTAAATTTAAGTGAGACTTAGACAGGAGGAAAAACCAACAAAAAGAAGCAACAGCAGGTTCAAGAGCTGTTGAATGTTCACCTCTGCTCTGTGATCTTCACTTGTGATACCCCAGAACTGAAGCACTCATCCCTCAGAATGTGGAATTTATATGTAAAGGGAAATAAATATTTGAATTTTACGTGAGAAAAGTCTCAACACCCATTACTTTCTGCCTTAATTAAGAGGAGGATTACTTGAACAGGGCCTTACAGACTGTACTGGGCTCAGGATTTCCTCTGTGAGGGACAGCCTAGGGCTGCTGTCACACCCCAGAGGACAGTGGGGTGTCCTGCAGCCACACCTTCCCTTGGCTAGGCTGCTCCCAAATTCTGCAGCTTCCTCCTTCCAAACCCCTCCTCAGTGCCTGACAGAGGGGCTGATGATGGGGACCATGAAATGGGTGAGCAAACAGAATCTCCTGCCCTGCCACGACTCGGAACGTCCTGACACCACAAACAACGAGGTGACAGTGCAGTGTCATCATCACTGGATGGTTGGAAAACCAGAATTCAGCTTGCTTAGTACAAATACATAGAGGTGAGATAGAGGAACAAATACAGGGTGACATAAATATTTGGGACCAAGGAGGTAAATAACCCTGTTTGGATATCTCCTTTGTAATGGCTGGGGTGGGAGGTAGGCACCCAATTTCCCATTTACATTTATACCTTAATGACTTAGGATATCTTAACAGAATTTTTATGTACAAAAATCATATATATATATTTTTTAATCAAGGGAATTGTGCCACTATTTTGAGATTCATTATTTAGTGAACCTGTTTAAGATCCTTAGATCTGAGCCTGGGTTTTGTCTACATGCATTATCTGAACTCTTGCATCCTGCCAAGGAGAAGATTTCCAGTTTAGATTTGTAAATTTGCTCAGTTGTTCATCTTTGCTGACCTAGGAAGACACATCAAGGGAGGTTCTTTACTTCTGGGGACTTCTTGTAGGGGAACAGTCTCACACCTGCCCTGGGTTGCCAGCACCATCAAGAGGAATTAATTTTATATGTTCACCTCAGCCAAAAAACGTGTTTTCCTGTGGAATGCAGTTGGTAGCCACGTACATAATCCCTCATTTGTGTCAGCGTGACCAGGCAAGAATTTAACCCCCTGCCAGGAGATCTGAGGTTGCCTGGCTTTGGTTACCAACAAGAACATTCCTTTCCACGCAGGAAATGTGGAGCTACTTAACTACAGCTAAATACAGAGAACTAATCACTGTCAATTCTTGCTGCAGCTCCATGAATTTCAGAGAGACTTTCTCAGTAACTTTCCCCCCCTGCCGTTTGCCATAATGATGATGGTTTCACGAGTCTGTTTGGACATCTGTATTTATTTTGCACACACATAAATTCAGTTCCAGCACAAAGGAGGGACGATTGCTCTTCCCTTTGAATGATGAAGTTACAATTATTTCCTCAAAAATACTCTCTTTTAGAGAACAGCGTGTGTATGGGTATTTATACCTATTTTTAGTAACATGTAGGCTTTTAAAAGTGTTTCAAGGAATTTAGTGCATTTTTTAAACTAACTTCTTACCACCTAGAATTAAAAAGTATCTGAAGCTCAGAGCTGCAAAAGTAACCCTGCACTGAGTGCTCAGGATTAGGAAGGTATCACACATATTGTTATCTCCTGGATTTCATTAAAATCTTAAAAATCCCTGCACCACGAGGAAGCTTTCAGTTCCCCACTTGAAAGCTCGTTGTAGCTGTCACCTCCTGAAGACAAATTCACCTTAAGGCGAGAGAGGATTTCACTGCTGTGTTTGAACAGAGAATGGATTTACAGAGCACCCTCTTAACACCGTTCTCAAGTGTGTTAGAAAACATCTCCTGTAGCAGCGATGTTATTCAGTTGGGTATTGCTGATGTCAGATAGTTGGTCAACTACTTTAATGACAGAAAATACTAATTAGTTTTGGTGATGAGGTGGAAGCATGGCCAGCTGTGGATTCCCCCCTGTTGTGGACGATTTTGGGGTGTGTAACACATATTTATTAAGCTTAAAACCCCTCTAATACTGACTTGGTGGTGATGTTTAGCTCAGGTCATCTTTCTCCGAGTTCTTTCTGCAGTGCCCAGGTAACCCAGGCTGTTCCTGGGCACTAGCACAATCACAGAATAACAGGATGGGTGGAGTGGCAAGGGACTAAGAGCCCACTCAGTGCCACCCTGCCATGGCAGGGACACCTCCCACTGTCCCAGGCTGCTCCCAGCCCCAGTGTCCAGCCTGGCCTTGGGCACTGCCAGGGATCCAGGGGCAGCCCCAGCTGCTCTGGGCACCCTGTGCCAGGGCCTGCCCACCCTCCCAGGGAACAATTCCTGCCCAAGATCCCATCCAGCCCTGCCCTCTGGCACTGGGAAGCCATTCCCTGGCTCCTGGCCCTCCAGCCCTTGGCAATTGTCTCTCTCCATCTTTCCTGCAGCTCCTCCAGGCCCTGCAAGGCCACCCTGAGCTCAGCCCAGAGCTTCTCCTCTGCAGGCTGCACACTCCCAGCTCTCCCAGCCTTTCCTCCCAGCAGAGCTGCTCCGTTCCTCTGAGCATCCTGGTGCCTCCCCTGGCCTGGCTCCAGCAGCTCCAGGCCCTTCCTGTGCTGGGCCCAGGGCTGGGGCAGCTCTGCAGCTGGGGGCTCAGCTGAGGGGCCAGAGGGACAGAATCCCCCCTGCCCTGCTGCCCACGCTGGGGCCCAGCCCAGCACAGGGGTTTGGGGTCCCAGCTCAGGGGGGGTTTGGGGTCCCAGCTCTCCCCCACAGCACCCCCAAGGCTGCTCTCGGTGCTGCTCCCTGTGCCCGTCCCCATCCTGGATCCAGCCCGGAGCTGCTCTCTGCCTCTCCGGAGCCCCCGTTTGGCCGAATTTCCCCTTTTCCTTTGTCGCAGCCCACAGGAGGTTTTAGCTCTCGGCTGTCCCCTCCCCGCTCCTCTCACGACATCTGGTGGTGCCGCGGCCTCACCACGGCGCCCGGCTGGGGAGCTGCTCCGCTCAATCCTCGCAATCCGGAGATTCAGAACCGCGTGGGGAAGACATTCCCCGGGCCCTTCTGCCTCCCGCACTTTGACCACACCAACCCTAGGGGACATTCTCAGCGTGTTCTTAGATTCCTACTCCATTTTCATACAAAGTATTGGATTTTGCATCTATTTGTGTAATGCAATGATTTGAAGCAGAGCCATTCCCTCACCACGCACATGAACTCCAGTTTCACAAGGGTGTTGTTGGCACTCTGACTTCTGCCAAGTTAAGACTTCGAGGTTTTACTTCACTAAGAAACCCCTGAACAACTCTATTTTTAGATCTGGCTATGCAGGTAGAAAACTCAGAGACACCTAAGTCAGTGCACTAAAACAGGTGGCTTCAAACGGGGCAGACTTGCCCCAAAATAACCATAGTTAATTTGTTCTGAACCCCAGGTGAAACTCTTTGGGGTGATGGTTCAATAATCCCTTCAGGGCCCAAACCTGGACAGTTTAGTGCCTGTGCTCACACCAGAGACCAGAACTGCTGCCACAAACACAATTTCCACCACTTCTGACATGAAGACGACCTTTTTTCATGATTATGCATTAAAATCAATGCAGTTTCCACTCCCCTGAGGGGACATTTTGGATCCTGATTAGCAGTCCCAGAGGAACCCAGAGGGTTTGGGCTTTTTCTTTAACCAGATCTAGGAATAAACTTTATTTCAGATTCCACAGGAAGATTTTTGTGACTGCTCCCTCTCCTCCTCCAGCACCCCTGAATAACAGGCACAGCACTCCTTTTAAATCAAAAGATTTTATTGGTGATCTCTTGGTCACACAGTGATGAGGATTTATGACCTGGGTCTCTCCTTCTTGCCCTTGTAGAGCGCCAGCAGGGACACGTTGGCCACCTTGACCACCTTGAAGCGCACGCCTGGGATGTCCCCCACGGCATGGCCCTTGCGCCCGAACCCGGCCACCAGCACCTCGTCGTTCTCCTGTGACACACCAGGACAGGCACTGAACCCCAAAACCGGGCTACAAACCTGGCACTCAACACCTCCCCCCTGAGCTGCACCCTGTCCTGCCTCAGGACAAGGTGGGAGCAGGAGGGTGTTGACCAAAAAAGTTACACACAGATCTAATCAGCACCAACAGGATAAATCTGTTATTCACGCCTTTTTCCCCACAAGGTTTTAGGCTTCTTGGCAATTACCTCGATGAAGTTCAGGCAGCCATCGTTGGGGACGAAAGCTGTGATTTTTTTGCCGTTCTTAATGAGCTGCACCCTCACACATTTCCTGATGGCAGAGTTGGGCTGCTTGGCTTCAACGCCCCTGCAAGGGAAACCAACCAGCAAAGAGATCAGTGTGGAGGACCAGGAGGTTCATCAATTATCACCCACAATTAACTGTTTTAGCTTGTACTTAGTGTAAGTTGTATCTGTATTTTAACACCTTTGAACTGGTTAAAAGTGCTGAATTAATATTCAATCAACATTACATAACAAGTATTAATATGGATTTGTATGTGAATATGTAAAATACCACTTCCAAAGCCAAACAGAAACTTAAATGACCTCCACACTAACTTGGTAAAATTCCACCGAAAACCAAAAGAAAAAAAAAAAATCCCCAAACAACCCAAGTCACAGAAATGGCCCAAAAAACCACAGCCTTGGCATCATCCCAGTGGAATTTATAAATTACTAAAGACGAGAAAAAAAGCAGAAGTAGGTAGGACTTATGACAAATAAACACAATATTCTTTACATTTGTGCCCAAAACCCGAATTATACCCTATGCAAAAACCCCCTTGCCTTTTCCCTTATTTTTGTTTTAAGTTCTCTGCTTTTCCTACTTCTAAAAATCCCCGTTTTCCTTAATTCTTGAAAAAACCTCCACACGTTTCTAATTTGGCTGTAATTTGTGCCAACTCCCTCCCCCCTTTTAATTTTTGACTAATTTTTGCCCAAGATCTTTATTTTTCCCATTTTTGGGAGACATTCCTACAATTTTTTTCTCCAATTCCTGCGGGACGGAAAAAAAACCCAAAGAAACAAAAAAAAACCACGCTCAAGCCCTCTTTTTCCCCATCCATGGGAGCTGCATCCCGGAGGCTCTGGAACCCCCCGTGCAGGTCGGGAGGAGCACCCACACTTTCTCCAGGACGATGCCCTTGGCGTGGGAAGCGCCCCCGAAGGGGTTGGCCTTCAGCGCCGTGCCCAGGTGCGCCTTCTTGTACTGCTTGTCGTGCCACTTCTGGTCCCGGCGGTGGCTGCGCAGCTTCCGAGCGGTGCGGAGGCCTCGGCACTTTCCTGCGGGGCGACATGGGGCCGGGGTGAGGAGGGGAAGGAGCCGTGAGGGGAAGGAGGCCTGAGGCCATGGCGGACATGCGGCGGGTAATGGCGGACGCGGCCTCACCGCCCGCAGCGCTGCCCGCACGGCACCGAGCCGGCTGCGGGCGGGCGGACAGCGCCAGCGGAGCGCCGCGGGCACCACCGGGGATCCCGCAGCCCCAGCCCCATCCCCGCTCCCGGCCCCGGCCCCGCCNGGCCCCGGCCCGGCCCGGCGCTCACCCATCTTCTCCGCGCGGCTGCCGAGCGGGAAAAGAGGGAGGAGAGTCCGCGCCCGCCGCCTATAGCCGCGCCCGGCAGGACCCGCGCGGGCTGTCCGCGCCGCGCCTGACCGAAACACCGACCGGCACCGCCAGGGGCGGCCCGAAGAGAAGGTATGCCGCGGGTTCGAGTCCCGGCCTCAGAGAAAAACTGGGGAAGAAAACTGGGAAAGAAAAGTTTGGAATCGAAGTTCCATCGATACCCGACATGGGTTTATTACAGCACCGCGTGCAGTGAGCCTCTCCTCCCACCCACAGTGAGGTGCTCCACTTCTGTAGATTATCTGCCGTTTGTTACTCGAATGTGTTTTTACGTTCCAAAAGCATCAGACCCGTTTTCAAAAAACTTTCTACACACGCTAATCAATCCCACAGCTCTTATTACACATAAGAACTCCGTTCACACTCCCCTAGCCACAGGGACGAGTTGTCACCTGTATCTGGTGACCTTTCACACCAACCCAGACTCCCCAGCCCACAAAGAGAAGCTCCTGGTTATTGCTGGCATCCAGAACTGCCAAGGAAAGATCATCTCATTATTATTGCTGAAAGATAAAACTGCAAGTTTTGTTTATTCAAGCGGGCCCACATTTCCCCTTCAGCATGCCTGGTTTGGAGGGTTGAAGTCCTGGAGGTCGTGGTTCGAATCCCGCGGAAGGCAGGGCTGGGCAGGGACTGTGCTCAGGAGGCCTGGAGGGGCTTGAGCCAGGATTTCTGCCTGGCAGGAGCCTCTTCTGAGGTGGGATTCGGATCTTCTCCCTGGGAAGAAGCAACAGGACAAGAGAAAATGGCCTAAAGTTGCAGCAGGAGAGGCTCAGGCTGGATATTGGAGAAATCCCTTCGTGCAAAGGGCTGTCCAGCCCTGGAACAGGTGCCCAGGGCAGGGGTGGAGTGCCCATCCCTGGACGGGTTTCAGAGCTGTGTGGATGTGGCACTTGGGGACATGGGGAAGTGGTGGCCCTGGCCGTGCTGGGGGTATGCCTGGACTCACTGGTTTTATGGGTCTTTTCCAACCTAGATGGCTCCGTGATTCCTTCTTCCAGCTTTCCATGGAATCATGGAATGGTTTGAGTTGGGAGGCACCTTGAATCCCACCCAGTGCCACCCCTGCCATGGCAGGGACACCTCCCACTGTCCCAGGCTGCTCCCAGCCCCAGTGTTCAGCCTGGCCTTGGGCACTGCCAGGGATCCAGGGGCATTGTGAGTTTCATTACCATCTGCACTCAGCGAAGTCCTGTAACACAAAGGCTTCGACTTCTCAGTTTTGGAGGCTGCCTCAGTCTGCGCTGCCAAACTGCATCAATCCAAACCATGAACATTCCCCTCCCTTTTGGGAATGACTCTGAAGAGGCAGTAATTGCATATAAACACGTATTTCTTAAGATACCCTGTGCTCACGGCTTAAGTAGAAAATACACACTTTGTGTGTTTACGTAGGGCTAGGTTTACATTCAATCTTTATAGAATAAGTAATAAAAAATTATTAAATTATTAAATAATTATTACATTATTAAATCAAGCTGCCCCACAAAAGAAACCTCAGGCAATCCCAAACAAAGAACCATAAGCCCTGCCAACACTTGGAGGGGAGAACATTGCTGTTATAAAAAGCAGTTCTTGGAGATGCAGTTCTAATGCTGGAATGCAGTTCCTGTTTGATAATTTTAAAGTCAGGGAAGCTTATCTTGTGAATAGGCTGCAGCTTTGCTTTAAAGAGTTAGGAGTATTAGGAATACTTAAAATCTGACTAGGCAGGCTATTGGTGCCTATAATATAAATGTACAATAACAAACTGGCATTTATTGGACAAATACTCATTCAGAGGTCAAGATCTGGGAAAGAGATGGTTTGCCATGAAGCTGCTTTAGGGTTTGCTCTTTCTTTTTAAACTACACCAGGACTCTGGGACACTTCTTTTGAGATAGCTTTTCTTCATTTCACCACATTCTTCAAATTTAATGCTGGGTTTTCCTTTGATCCAATATGTCATGGTTTAATCCCAGATTGCTGCTAAACACTGCACAGCTTCTTCCTCATTCCCGTTCCTCTCCTGAAGGGGGAATTGTACCAAAAATGGGTTCAGATAAGAATAGTTTAATAACTGAAATAAAGTCAGCAGTAGGAGTTAAGAACAATTGTTTTAGTTAAATAAGAATAAAGCCAATTAAGTCTAATGAGTGAGAGGTGTGCGGCACAGGTGGCCTCAAGACGTGTCCCTGGAAAGTGTCCCATGGCAGGGGTTGGGAGCAAGGTGACTATGAGTATCCATTCAAAACCATTCCGTGATTCTGGGACCCACGTGGAGCCTGGGACTCCGTCCTTTTACAGGAACTCCCCTGGGCACAGCCCTCAGGGCACTGTGGGCAGCTGTTCTCTTTGGAGAGCACCAGCGCTGCCAGATAAGCGCTTCTAAAATTAAATGTCTCGGTTGGCCAAGCAGACAAATCCACCCAAAATCCCACCACTTATCCTAAAACTCTCGGTATAATCTGATCTCTGGTGCCTGGCATCCTGCAGCGCTGCACAACCAGGAACAGCTGGGCTGTGGCACACACTGGGCTTTTTGTGGGGTTTTTTGGGGTAGTTTCCCCCCTGACCTTTCCCTGAAGGCAGGGTTGGAGTCTGCAGGGGGGTTTCTCAGGGATGGGATCCTTTGGGGATGTGGGGAAAGGCACAGGGACCAGAAGGTGATCCCAGACTCCCAGACTGTTTTGGGTTGGATGGAACCCTAAAGCCCATCCCATCCCCCCCCTGCCATGGCAGGGACACCTCCCACTGTCCCAGGCTGCTCCCAGCCCCAGTGTCCAGCCTGGCCTTGGGCACTGCCAGGGATCCAGGGGCAGCCCCAGCTGCTCTGGGCACCCTGTGCCAGGGCCTGCCCACCCTCCCAGGGAAGCAGGAAAGAGTTGTAACAGGATTACTTTTTGCATCCCATCCCAGAAGGATGCAGAGGGGCTTTTTGGCCTGGTTAGTTTGCCAGAGGGAGGGTTATGTTGGAGCTGAGACAAGATTTTTCTGCATTTGAAGGCCCCTTTTCTGTCCGTGCTTCCATAGCGTTGTTGGTGTGCTGCGAATCAGAGCAGCAATGATAAATTAGATTAAAAGGATGGGCTGCTGTGTTCAGTGCTGAGACCTGCAAAGTGGCTGACACCTCACACTTTGGTTAATTTAGGAAGCTTCGTGGTGACCTGATGTGGCACTGGGAGGTGACAGCAAACAGCTGGAGATGATCTGTGTGCTGTGTGCACCCGAGGAGATGCAGCCATGGGGAGAAATTATCCATCTTTGTGGCAGGCAAGCCCAGCATGTGCACAACTGCTGCAGCTCCAGGCAGCACAGCTGCCAGCCCAGGGTGTCCCTGAGGGTCTGTGTGGTCACTCTGTGTGTCAGGGGGTGGCTGGACAGTGGTGCCATGCTGGGGATGGGCAGGGTGCCACGTCGAGCCTGTCACTCTCTGACTGCTTCACAGCTCTGAGAGAACTCTGAGCCTGACTTGAACTGAATGTAATTACCTTCCCTATGAGGTAAATTAAAAAAAAAAAGCATTGTTTAAAGCACAGTAGGAGCTGCAGTGCCTCCTTCCTAGGGGTGGGAATGTCTGGGCTGCCTCGACAGGAGATGGGGAGCAGATAAATGGCACCATGCTGCCTGATTATCAGAGGAGGAGTTCTGCATCAGGAGCAATCACCAGCACCAGCTCATCTCCAAATGGGGGGAAAAAAGATGACAAACAGCAGTTTAACCCTTTTACTTGGAATGCTGGATACTTTTAGCCTACCATAGCCCATCCTGTGGGGCTGCAAACAACAAGACAAGGCAACATGGCCTCAGGCTGGGCCAGGGGAGGCTCACAGTGGACAGCAGCAGGAATTTCCCCATGGAAAGGGTGCTCAGGCCTTGGCAGGGGCTGCCCAGGGAGGTTTGGAGTGCCCATCCCTGGAGGTGTCCCAGGAAGGGCTGGAGGTGGCACTCAGAGCTCTGGGCTGGGGACAAGGTGGGCATTGGGCACAGCTGGGACTTGGTGGTTTGGGAGGGATTTTCCAGCCTCATTGATCCTGGGATTCTGAGATTCTGTTGACTTCCCACTGACTTTGCCCTGCAGGAGGTTCATTTCTGATCTTTGTGGCCACAAAAAGTTCAAAAATGAAGCTTTTCCCAGTTGATTTCAACCCAACCCAGAGAAAAGTACAACAGCAAATGAGCAACTGAATGACAAGAGCTCCTCTAACCCTGCTCTTGTTAGGACTGCTGCATGCAAGGCTCTACTCAGACTTTCTTTTAAAGCCCAGTAATGCAGAGAGGCTGATTTTGTCATCATTCTTCACCAGAATGAGGGTCTAATTTCTTTTCAGGTACCAAGTGTATTTGTTTTTGCTGGAACCTCATAAAAAGACAGCGTTTTAAAGAAATGTTGAATTGCTGTTATCATCAGCGAGAGTCAAGGGGTGAGGAAAGACTTTTCTTCTTGCTCTTTGCTTCACCATAATTTCAGGTGACTGCTGATTAGTGATTAGTACTATCAGCACCCCTGGCATTGATATACACTGAGGAAGTCAGGGTATTTGCACTGATTTGTTCTGGTTTACCCTGTGCTGGCAGTTTGGTGTTCGGTGTTTTCTGGGTTCTCTGTGCTACATTCTTCCACTTTTTCCCTCAAAGGACACATTCTTTTCATTATTTTGGGCCATACTGGTTTGTATTTCAGAGATTTGATATTTCTCAGCTTTTACTCCCAAGTGGGTGAGGAATGGTTGGGAAATGGATGCACGTGGAGCAAATCTCAAGGCACCACCAGAAAGCCTCTCTGTGCCTTTCCCTCCACTTATTTAGGATTCAGCAGTGCTGAGGCATTGAGCAGTGACATTAGTGACCGCACACTGCTTAGAAGAGTCTGAGACACTCCTGTCCCTTCCCAGGGCTGCTTCAGTTTTTTACCTGAGCCATGTGTCTGTGCTGGTGTAATTGTTCCAAGCTTAGCATCATGCATTCCTGGTGCTTCTCAGAAAATTTATGGGCTGTTTCCAAGTGGTTTTTGCTTAATCCTACATTCTCTCATCTAATTTTTCAATCTGGGATTCTCACATAAGTATCTTTACTCCTCCTTAAATTGGATAGAAGCTGCTCTATGGAGGACAAGCTGTTGGGGGATTTCTAAGATGAGCAGATACCCTCTGCATCCCAGAAGGAGAAATGAATTAAGAAGGCAAATCCTTTTTAATGGCTGCAATGCTAAAGCCCCAATCCTTCTCTAATATCTGGAATGCACCAGGCGGGAGCTGTTAATCAGCAGAGTGAAGCTTCACTGATGGTCACAGCAGCAGGACAGAAGGGGGTATCTGATGCCTACAGATTGGTGCATGGCTGTGTCCTGCCCGGTATTCAAGGGTTTTGGGATGATCTTTAAGGTCCCTTCCAGCCCAAACCATTCTATGGCTCCATGATCCTCAGGGGTTCCACTGTGTGTGACCCACAAACCTCTTGAGAACGACCCAGAGCCAAGCCCTCGTATTCACAGTGATGTGTGTGGGCTTTGGTGTCTCCATCTGGCAGCCCAGAAAGACAGACACTGTGATTCCGTGGCCATTTCACACCTGTGGCCTGGCCTGGAGCTCCCCAGTGCCAGAGGGCAGGGCTGGATGGGATCTTGGGCAGGAATTGTGCCCTGGCAGGGTGGGCAGGCCCTGGCACAGGGTGCCCAGAGCAGCTGGGGCTGCCCCTGGATCCCTGGCAGTGCCCAAGGCCAGGCTGGACATTGGGGCTGGGAGCAGCCTGGCACAGTGGGAGGTGTCCCTGCCATGGTGGGTGGCACTGGGTGACTTTTAAGATCCCTTCCCACCCAAACCACTCAGTAATCATAGAACTCAAAGCACCAAAGCAATTGATGCAGAAAGCTGGACTCACACAAACTGAATGAGCACTGAAGAAAGGAAACTGCTTCCCCATATTTGGCTCCAGAGCTTGCAGTGTCCTGCTTTCACATCTGTAAAGTTGAGATATATAACACACATATATCTATCCCATCTATATGATACACAGGGGACAGGAGGTATTATAAGAGTTCAAAATACATGCAACTCTTGCTGTGAACGGAAGGAGAAATTCCAGAGCTGCTTGTAAACATCACCAACATCTTCCTCTAAGATTGGGGTTAACTACAGATAAGAAGTGAACCTCAGCGCGATTGTGGAGCCCGTCTGATCTAATTCCTTCTTCCCCCTTAGCTAGCAGCTCTCACCCGGTACGATTTCCCCAGACCAAGTGACCACTGCTGCAGGAGGGATCCGGCAGTTGCGGGGGGCACACGGAGGGCGGTTTATGTGGGGATGGGGNCGGAGCGCGGCGCTGATGTGCCGGGCGTGGAGGGGCTCCGCGCTTCCCCATGGACGGGATCGCTGCCCTGCGGCTCCTGCTGCTGCTCGCCTGCGCCGGGCTCGGCGGCTCCGAGGACAAAACCCCCGCGGGGAACAGGTCGGTACCCGGGCGTGGTCGCGGAGCCGCGGCTGGGAGAGCGCAGGTTTCAAACGCTGTCATTCGTGCCGCGCTCAAAATGCCAAGACGTAGCTGTGGTTTTCAGTCCGGGTTTGGAAACCCCCGGGGCTAATGCAGAAATTAATTATTTTGAAGCAGGCGGTGCGTTAGAGGGGTAACTTTGACACATTTTTGTGGACGTGGTTTAAAATCGGGTGTTTTCTGTGCGTCTGTCCCACGTTTCATTACGTTTTAATGACTCAAACACTGACTTTCCCTGGTCCCTGGGAAAACGGAGTTATAAATAGTGTAAGAGCAAAAGAGTGTGAAAACTACTACGAGAAACACAGGCACACAAATTTGGTACTTTTGTGGAATATTTCAAGCGTGAATTCGATATTGCAAGAGAGTATTACACTTACAGAATTACTGGAGATTTGGCTTCATTTTTAGTAGTGCTGCTTCACCCTCAAATGAAGCACCAACAGTGAGCCCAGGTCACAGCACGGGGAAGAGGGGACCTTGCAGAGCCAAGCGTTATGGAAGAGAAAAGAGCCTGAGCTGTGTGATCTGCATGATGCCCAAAGTCACCAAAAACCACCCAGAACAAACATGCTGGTGAAGGTCGCAGCTGCCAGTGAAATCTGTGCATTTAAGGCAGGAAGGACATGTGGTGATTTGTTTAAGCTTGCATTAGGAGATGTGGTAGCCAGTTACTGATAAATACTACAATATGTTTTCATTACATAGCTTACTTGCTGCTCTCCTGTGCTGGCTTTCAGATTTCTTATTGCTCTTCTTAGTATAATTCAATTTTTTTTTCCCCAATCAGACCAAAATCTGACAGAGAGGAAGCAGCAGAGGATTACCTGAGCTTTACTGCAGTAAACATTAACAGATGAAGTCATTATCTTGATGCCAGTGAATTAAATGGGAATTTTGCCTCATTGGGAGTGCACAGTGTTAATTTGCTAGAAGTGCTATGAGTTCAATTTCCTTTTTTGTATTAAAAATGGAAGCTTGAATATCTTCTTGTCCTGATCCAGACCTTTTTGGACATCCATTAAATTGCAAATCAACCCCCAGTAATCAGTTCACTGTAAAATATTTACGGAAATCTGTCTCCCCGTGTCAAGTCAAATATTTGAAAACCTAGAGTTGTGGGTTTTGTAGGTACTTCCTATTGCTAGAATGTACATAGAGGCACTTAAAAGTCAGTGCTGGTTTTGGTTAGGATGTTTCTTAGCAGGAACCAGCTCTTTCCTTGAATCTGGTCTCTCCAAACTTACACATTTATAGAGTCAATAACTTCACTGAAATTCCTTATGCTGAATGTCCCTAGGACTATGAGCAGTGCATTGCTCCTCACCTCTCCGAACTTTATTTGTACATTTGAGAGGCCACATGTTATTGCCCAGTTAAATGTTTTGTAAATGAACTGAAACCAGTTCAGCAGCCAGTGAGGAATTCTGCAGCTGGAGATGATCAGTCTTAGGGAGATGACTCTGAAGTAATAGGAACACTGTTTCTGTGGATGCTGTGCATTTTCCCATCTGGTGCAGTTCACCAGAGCAGTAATATGAAGAAGAGAAGTGTAGACATGGCATGAAAGTTGCCTGTGGCCTCCACACTCAACCCTGCTGAGTTCCAGGATTATTCATGTGGCTCCTCTGATGGAGAAAATGTTGTTTACATGGAAGCCCTCAAGAGTCTTTATCAACTTTTGCAGACAAACAAGTCACACTCAGTTATCTTATGTAGATGGATAAAGTCATCTGATAAGAGGGAATTTACACTTCTTTTTAATTATAATCTTATTTAATTGGGTTTTACATGGTGCTTAGTCATTCCAGTGCTTTGTATTAGGGCTAATCCAATTTCATGTGGGTTCCTAACATGCTTGGTATGGTGAATTCAACATACAACACACATGCCTGGGTGTATCTGGGAGAGTTGTTTACCAAGTGGTGAGAGGAAGTATCAGTCATCAAAACATATACCTTTTGTGATCAAATGGCTTTGAAATTTCGGGGTAAGAGAGGCTGATAAAAGGGTGATGAATGTAAAAGGCTGGTCTCTAGCTCAGTGTGCTAAAAATTATTTGCTCTGGAGAGTGCTCAGTGCTAGCTGGCTCCTTTTCTCTCACACACCATTTTTATAACCAAAAGAGAATACATATTTTTTAACGTGCAGTTATTTTCCAGTGTTTTACTTTCAATATCTTTGTTCCCATGGAACATGCTCCAGCTGAGGATGCGAGGGTGCTGGTGCCTGTGGATTCCCTGGCTCGCCTTTTGGGTGGAAAAGCTGCTGTTTTGGCAGCAGGGTGGCTGTGGACAGCCACACGTTCCTGTCACAGAGCACTCAGGGCTGAGTGTCAGAGCAGCTGACAGAGCTGAGGACAGCATGGCTGCCCCGAAACCGGGACGGGATCGTCCCCGCATGCCACCGTGACATGGGGAGATGGATTTCCCTTCCTGATGGGACTGCATGCCTTGTGCAGGAGGAGAGGAGGCCTCCAGCAGTGCTAATTAGCAGGGTAATTAGCAGGAGGGCCTGGCTGGAGGCACCTGCCGCACGTGCCTGACACGGGGCTGGGCGTTCTTGCGGTGCTGTGGGAAGCCGTGGTGGCTGCCGGATCACTCTCTGCTCTGCATTCCGCATGGAAACGTGAATTTTTCATCAGCTGTGCACATCCATTCCCTGTTGGAGTGTCTTCATGCTGAAAGCAGAGACGTGACATCCTGACATCTCTTTCAGAGCGGCTGTGCCTACGTGGGGTGTGCAGGAGTCAGGATTCATTTTTCTTAATAGACAGTCACAAACACAGAATTAACCTTTCTTCTTCCTGGAGCAGCATAAAAACCTGTCAGGGAATGAAATGAGTTGCACAATTTTGCACCATTCTTCTTCCAACCCCTGTGTTGTAGTCTGAGTAGCACAGCCTGGTGATTTCCAAGCTGGAGTAACTAGCTATGAGTGCTTGATTATGCATGGGGAGAGGAGATAAAAGCATAAATAAGCATAACTTTATATATATATATATATATAGGTGCAACTAAGTATAAATAAAGTCAGAATAACTAAATAATTTACACTGGTTTCTTTCCAGCATGCACTGGCCCTGGCACCCAAAAAGCAGTGGGAGAAAGGGGAACCCACTCTGAGAGTGCTTCTTGAAGCCACAGGGATTTCAAAGCTGCAACTGAGGACAAATTTGTTCTCTCCATGGGTAAATAAAACTGCCAGATGGATTTTAAACAAAGCTGAACGTTTCTGAGTGTAAGACCTTTATAAAGTTCCTTCAGCTTGGCAGCAAGCAGGGTGGGCTCTAGGCTGTCCCACTGTTTCTTGGACTCATATTTATCTGCCCTTGAGGATGCTGTGATGGAAATTTGGTTGGGATCACTCCTTGCACAGATCCCCCTGCTCAGAACCCCCCGTGGGGAGGGCTCATCCTGCTGTCCAAGCACTCCCCAGGACTGCCAAGCCGCGACTTTGCAATTCCAACACTTTACAGTGAAATTTGCACATAAATGCTGAAAACTGCTCTAATTCCTAATATTTATGTGCCAGCCTTGGTGTAAGTATTTCCACAGATTTTTCTGCTGTGGTGGTTTGGAGAGGTGGTGTCTTGGACTTTGATCTTTAGGTGTTTG
This sequence comes from Rhipidura dahli, assembly GCA_013399225.1. Classification (NCBI taxonomy): domain Eukaryota; kingdom Metazoa; phylum Chordata; class Aves; order Passeriformes; family Rhipiduridae; genus Rhipidura; species Rhipidura dahli. The sequence continues at coordinate 228,992 of VXAC01007376.1, forward strand.
TTGGTGTTTGTGAATCCAGTGAGCTTGAGTCTGTAGCTCAGGAAAGCAGGCTGTGCTGACACCAGCTGAAGACTTCTGCCTAAGAAGGAAATCGAATGATGACAATTTTCATCAGCCTGGTAGTTGTCACTCGAGATGTTCTTCACCTGACCCCTGCCTTGCAGCTGACTTCCATGGGGTTTGTTATTGCCTGGAACCCTCCAGGAGCTGTCATCACATGGTGCAAATCTGTGCTTAAGGCACGCCAACCCTCTGCTTTTGCTCTAAATCCACTGTGTTGCTTCTGATCCTCCCTGGGGAATGAGGGTGCTGCAGAGCCCTCCTAGGTTCCCCTGCTTGTGCATTGGAACCGGCTCTGTCCCTAACCCAAAAGTGACATCCCATGGAGTGGGACAAGAAGGGTGCTGAAGCCTTTTGTCAGCGTGGTAAGGACATGGTTGTGCCCATCAGGGCTGGTTTGCCCGAGTGATCTCTGAAAATGAGACATTTTTAGCCTGGTACTGCAGCTTTGGGATAATTTGTCCTGTTCCTGTGGCATTCACCAGCCAAGGACCTGAGTTACCCTTGGAATGTTTTCTGGAGTGAAGCAGCCACAGGAGCTTTCCGCACCAAACTTGCTGCAGACTTTAAATCCAGATGCTGCACAATAAATCTTTTTTTCCTCTCTCCTAGTTCACATGAATTTTCAGATCAAGATTCTCTCCAGATATATGGTAAGGCTTGTAGTGGGCTGAATCCCTGGGTGCTGGTTCTATTAGTGTGGTTTTAGAAGATTTCAGTCCCAGCTGCTCCATCTCTTGGCATTGGTGACTCTACTGTCACATATTTTGTTAAGGCATAACTCTATTAGAAAAATACCCTTTAAAGGGTAAAAATCCTTTAAAGGATTTGCCTGTTAAAATAAAAATTTACTGTCCAACTCTGAGATGCATTGAGAATGTGGAAAGAAGAAGGATTCACCTTTTTTTAATCAAACAGAAAGAGGGTTAAATGTTTGAAGGATGGAGCTGTGAGAGTGCCCATGAAATGATCTCTGCTAGTGAAACTTCACCCTGCTGGCAAGCAGGAGGAGTGGGATATCCTGGGATGTCGGGGTATTTGTCGCATCTTCCTGTCTCTGGCAATGCAGGGAGAGGAGTTCCCAGCACAGTTATCACACTTTTGCCAGGCAATTCAGCACATACCCTTTGATGAATTTGCTGTGTGAAGAAAAAAGCGGCTTTTGTTGTGTTTGAGATTAATAAATACAGATATAGACTGAATCCTGTTAATTCTGGGGCACTGGAGTTCCTCCCAGCAAGGGTGACAAGGCGTCCACTGAGAAGAAGAGGAACTTTGGTGAGCAAGAAAAGTAACTTAGAAAATACATGTATTGAAGACAGTACTTGCTGCAAGTCAAGTGATTTTCAAGGCAAAACCAGTAATTCTGCCATAGACATTTTGTGCAGGGACAACTACTGTTTGCCTAAGCTTGTGCAAAATTTTTGTAACCGATTGGATGTCTACAACATGCTGACAGTGAAATAATACTCCTCCTTCTGCAGGTCAGCGTGACGATGGTGGCATGGAGCCAGAGTTCAGTGTCAGTCCAGTGGCAGTTGCACAGGTAATACCTGCAGGACTGGATCTGTGAGGCCTTTTCGCGGCACGTGTAGATCCTTCAGCTTACACTGCTGAATTAAAACTGGTTTTACCTTGTCTACAAGAGACAGCCAACAGACTCTGCCTCACCGCCTATACCAAGCATTCTCTGCTTTTCTGAGGGCTGAGGTGACACCTCAGGTGCTGCTGCTGGTGCTGGCTGACCATGGGTTTGGGCACAGGATCTTTCTGAAAGGACAAAATCCTTATATCCACATCCTGTGCAACGTCTGACTGCTGTGACCAGTCTTGTTCTCTTACCAGTTGGTGCTGAAGGAAGAGCTGCAGCAAAACTTCAGAATTTTAAGTGGGAGTTTTTTCCTGAAACCAGACTATAGGTCTTGTCAAAAACTGAGCATAAAAGGCTTCCTTACCATAAGAAGCTTACCAATATAAGTAACATGTTGAATAAATCTGTCTCATATGAACCTCTGAGCAGACAGCCTTGTCGTTTATATAAACAGTCACAGCCACTCAGCACATTTCCTGAGCATGATCTTGCTTTGCTTTCAGCTTGTTGCTGTCAGTAGTTATTAATTTTAATCCTCAAACATCCTTGTGCCATATGTAAGGTCCAGTATCAAAAGGGATCTGTCAGGGCCTGAGCTGAGAGTTATGATTTGCTAATCTGAACAACACACACACACAGACAAAAATCTCTCTTTAAGCCAAGACAAAACCTTGGGGCTTAACTGTGTCCCTTCTGGGGCTTGGTAAGATGCTGTTTATGACTGGGACTCACAAAACCTCTCCTGTTTTGACGTGAACTTGCAATCATATGACACGCTAAGAACAGTCATGCAGGTGTGGTGTGTGTCATCATACTCAGGACAGAGGTGGTGACTGGAAATTTGAGTGTGAAACCTGAGAATGGCAGTTAAATTCTTTAGTTCTTTCTGAGCCTTAAGTCAAATTGTCTTGCCTGACAGCCAAATTGTCTTTTTGCCGTGAAATCTGGCTTACAAGGGATGGCAAATTCCCGGTGCTCGCAGGTTACCTGGAAGCTGCAGTCCCTGCGTTTTAGTCCTGCAGCTGGTTTTGTAAAAGCAGGGATCCATCCACACTTGATCCCTCCCCTTCTGCAGCAGGTGTTTCCCTGGTTTTAGAGCCGCGGTGGGCCAAGCTGCCTGCAGGCGGGTGTGAACTCAGGCATTTCTCTCAGCTGCCCAGTGTGCTTCCAGCATGCTGGGCTGTGTCCTTGGCACAGCCCGAGTCCTTTCCAGTGTGCTGAAGCAATTCTTAGAGCCATCCTGGAGGGTCTTCTGCTGAGGGGAGCAAAGCAAGAACCTCGTGGTTCTTGCTTGGCCTCAGCCCTTCTGTGAGGTGCCATCCCCGAGGTGGGGACACACACATCCCTGTGCTCCCTCAGCCCAGAGCTGCCTCCCATTGCCAGCCTCACCTGTTCCGGGGAGACGGCGGGGCGCTGCGAACACCTCTCGTGACGGTGAATCTCTCTGGTGTTGTGACTCTCTCAGGTTGTCAGCTACACCGTGAGCGGGGCAGGGCGGCGGGAAGCGGCGCCCTGGAGGCCGCTCCCCCACGGCCACCACGGCCCCCTCAACGTCACCGTCAATGGCACCCCCTGCATCCTCTTCTGGGCCAAGAGGATCACCATCCGCTTGGAAAACCACACCCAGCTCGACTTGACTGAGAAGACCTTTGGTGTCCGTGCCACCGTGGACCTTGGGGACTCCAACTGCAGCGAGGACAGCGCCGTGTAAGGGCAGTTCTTTGCCGGGGCCTCATAACCCCTGTGGGCAGTGCGTGTGGGAGAGCGTGCCTCGCGGAGCGCCAGGCTCTTTTCTGGCAATGTCCTGCCATGGGAGGCGGCAGGGGCTGTGTGGGTACACCCAGCCTTTCGTGGGCACCCACAGGTGGAGTTGTTTGCAGTGCTGTGGTTCCTCCTTAGCAGCCAGCTCGGCTCTCGGTGCCCCTGGGGCTGAAGTTGCTGGTCTGCTCCGTCTCCAGCTGTTCTACAAAGCTGCCTGTGGGGTTGGAGAGGGGATCATGTAGGCCTTGTTACACATGCAGTAATTTACACTTCACTCGACCCAGTGCGGACATTTAGACGCCTCAGGCCGCTTTCTGGGTTTTTTCAATGCCGTGTCGGTGTCCTCCCTTTCTCTGGTAATTCGTTAGCAGGCATCGCCTTCTGGAGGTGTGAATCTTCGGCGAGATGAGGGGCCTCTTAGGGTAGACACAGTTTATTTATTCTGTTTATGGCTAATCAACTAAAAAAAAGGACATTAATTGCTATGTTTTTCAATTTATTGCAACTATTTCGGCGTTACATTTCGGTCTAACCTTCTCTCACTTAACATAAATTCTACTTAGTACACTCTTACTTAACGTAAATCCTACTTGGTACATTCTTCCATATGACTGATGTCTTACTATATACACAAGCCAACATTTATAATCCATCAGTTTCTCACAGGCTGAATGTGGGGCTGAGGTGAAGTGCATGAGTGATGACCCCTTTGTCACAGAGCTGTGCTTGGATGGTCACCCCAAATCCCAGGCTGTCATCTTTGTGAGGACACAACCAGTGGGTTCATCACAGGTCTGCGTGTGGCACAAGAGTGTCTGGAAACCTGACCTCTGCACACCAGCCTGTCACTGATTTCTTCAGTGTGAGCAGCGTTTAGCAGCTCTGCTAGGTGTTTCTCACCCTGAGTGAGAGGCATTCAACAAAATTTTGCTTTTTATGCTTCTCACCCTGAGTTGAGACCTAAACATTAACCCCACCGAATCCCAAATCCTCCAGTCCCCTGGCTGTTCTAGGAAGGCAGGTGTTTTATTTCCTTTGCCATGTGCCTGATTGCTCCTCTCCCCCCATGCAGTGTGCTGTCTCATGGCTCACACCAGGTTCCACTCTGGGAGGCCTAAAAATCAGGAGGGAGATTCCTAATTGAACATGAGCACTGAGTCTACCCCATAAAGGGAGTTTAAATCTGTAATGGCACACACAGCAATAAAAATAACGTGACCACTCCCAGCAGTTTCACTTATCTTCTGTACAACAATTCACCTGTACATCTAAATATGTTGTCACAGAAAAGTAGGTGTTACCTCCTTCTGGTTGTACATCACATTTTGGTGAGGTTCCTAGAAAGCTGGAAGTAAAGTTGAGAAAGAACGCAGGATTTTTGCCTATAGCATCATAATATCCAGCAAGGCAGTCTGAATATCACATCATCAGCACGTGAACTAATCCAGCACTGGTTTGACAGGCATAGGTAGAGAATGCAATAAAAAGATGTTAAAAAAAAAAAGTGATCACAAACATTCCTCCTTGTCTTCTGGCCTACAATTTGAAAATAATCTTAGTCTGATTAGAAATTATCATGACCTGATAGAAAATACACTAAGGCAAAATTAGGGGTTTCAAAACACAGGGAACAGTATCAGACATAATAATCCAAGCTGCATTATTTTTTTATTTGAATGCTATGTTTACCTGCATCTATTCCTCAACTATCTCTGATTTCCCTTTGTAATAAAGCAAGGGAATGTCTGGATTCAGTGTCCTGTTTTATGGGACGACCAGTGTTACCCAAGAAGTGTAGATCACCTATGAAGTTGTAGGGCTAGCTGTTTGCTGTGGGTTTGTTTGGTTTTCTTTTTTTTTTTTTTTTTTGGTTTGTTTGTTTTTTGTTTTGCTTCTGTTTGTGAAAATATTCTTCCACTTTAATTTTGGAAGTTGTTGAGAATCTTCACGTTTTCACAACGTTTTGTTTTTGTCTTACGTGAACAATGAGAATCTCCACACAGGTTTTAAGAGGCAGAATATTATTTCTACCAATAAGAATACATTCCACTTTATCATGTATTACACCAATTAACCTGATAGGGCTTTCACTTTATTAAAGCTCAGGTGCCCAAGGCTGCTGCAGGTGAGCTTTGCAGAGCTGCCTCACAGCCAGGGCGTGTGTGTGGCTGTGAGGAAGGAACGTGGAAGTCTGAGCCCTTCCATTTGCTTTCCTTGATGCTTTGGTATTCACAGAGATGAGGACAAGGAGTCTGTTTACACTGTCTGATGACAGGCAGGGGTGATGCTTGACTGAGATGTCAGGGCTTGAGAAGGACAGCAGACATCCACTGAGCCTAATTAACAGCTAAGGTGGGGAGCAGTGGGACCGAGTTGTGTTGGAAGTTAAACATGAATTTCTATTCCTTCTGGGTAGCCCGGGCCTCATTCCAATTAGCAGGTGAGCAGGTGCATTTCACTGGAGGAATATTTAATCCTTTCAGGTTTTTTCCCCACTGACTTTAAGGGTAGGCTGAGCAAAAAATTACATGTGTGACTGAGCTTAATCTTCTGTGCTGCTCTTTTCTCTGAAGATTTCTGAATTTCTTTCCTATCCTGATGTTATCTCCTTTTTGACCTAGACTTTCCCTGAAGTTTGGTGACATTGGCAATCTAAAGGGACTTGTCATCAGGTAAGTTTATATAATAAAACCCTTACCAGTTAATAACATGTTAACATACATTGTTACACAGCTGCTTGGGGAATTAAAGATAATTTGTTTAAGCAGAAATCTTGTGAGAGAAGCTCTTCTATAATTGAAACACCTGCATTGAACATGTCTGTCTGTCACCTGTCTTGTTTTACTAAGGCATTTCTTCTTCTTCATTGACTTTTTCACACATGGAAAAGTTTGGCTCATCTCTTGTGTGTAGAATCTTCCCATGTCTGACATTTTAGCTAAGCCTTGCTGATTAACTACAGACTGGGCATCAGACTGTGACCTACTTTATGTTTCCTTCTTGGTGACAGAAGAAAACAGCATTTCTTTATGCATGACTTTCCATACCCCTGGTGGAGGTATTACACCAGTGTTGCATTCGTATTTTCCCCACTAATTAGGCAAAATCCCCTCATATTCTTCCTGCTTTGTGGGAGAACAGCAAACTCCTGCTGCTGCCACAGCAAACAACTTCGCAGAATGCCAGGGTATCTGGGGTTGGAAGGGGCCTCTGGAACCCATCCAACCCAGGGGATCATCCCTGCCCAGGCAGGGTCCCCTGCAGCAGTGGCGCAGGAACGTGTCCAGCTGGCCTTGGGATGGCTCCAGACAGGGACACTCCAGGCCCTCCCTGGGCAGCTGCTCCAGGCCTCTGCCCCTCCATGGAAAGCTGTCCCTCACTCTCCAGGCTCCCTGGAAGGAGCAGGAGCTCATCCTGATACAAACTGTCCATGCCAGGGAGTGTCCTAGGGTTGTTCAGCACATCAATTTAACAGATGACTCATTTTCTCTCTTGCCTCTCCTCCAACTCTTGTTAATCTCCAGGCTCCTGCTAACCACCAGCTACTACCAGCTGTCTGTCCAGAACTGGTTCAGCTTGCACAGGCTGCAGCTCCAGTACAACCACTCCGTGCAGGCCACGTTCAACGCCACGGGGATCCACGCGCCGGCCAGTTACTCCTTCCACTGCGAGCATGTCAGCAGCCAGCAGAGATACGATGCCCTGCTCGTCCCCAGCTCAGCAAACGACCTCTCCCAGCTCTGGGAGGTCACTTTTGTTGACTTCCAGGTGATGCCGTGGATTTTTAGCCAAATGGATCCCACGGGTAGATTCCGAGGAAGTTTTGCCCTTCTGTGCCGAGGAAAGGTGGTCACACCTTCCACGCACAGTTTACACTTGTTCCTGACATGGAACACAACACAGAAACTGAAACTTTCCCTGTCAAAGGACATTAAGGGCTGTTTTTTGTAGTCTTTCTGCTTGTGTTCCCTCTAGTGGGGAGTGATTTTAATTTCCAGTGTTACACTATTCTAAGATGATCTCTCACACTCAGCACCAGTAACAGCACCACACACCCAGGCATGGGATTCATCCCACTTCACTTTTGATGCCCAGGAATTTTAACCCTGTGCCCTAATTACAGTCACCCTAGCCTGCCTCTAAAGCCATTGGATAATTCCCCTGACCCATTTTAAGTCCTTATTATAGGATGAGATTAATAATGTTCTGGAAGTGCCAATTCTTCTGTGTTTGACAATGAGGGAGCCTAAGGTGGCAGGACTAAAGTGTCTTGCTTTTAGATACCAGAGTCAGAGGGTATGAGGAGCTGAAAAAGGGAATGGGAAAAGCTGATCCCTTTTTCTCACCCTGTGAAAAATGTCTGGACTGATTTAGTGGAGCAGACAGTTGGTTCCCTGTGTGCCAGTGGGGTGAAATCCATATCAGACCTGAAGCCATGAGTAAAACTCATTGGTGTTTTCCATGACTGGTTGCAGCCTCCTGCAGTTCAGCTGGTTTGCTGCCATGCACCACCCACATGGAACTGGTGAGGAAAACCTTTTACTAGGGCAGGCACTTGGGAATATTTCCTGGTTTGTTGTGTTGAAGTGTGTGCAGTCTGAAGCAGAGACTCTGGGGCCTCTCAAAAAGGGGTGCTGGAGATGCAGAGTTGACACGAAAGGTACCACACTTGCAATTAAAATATTGCTGGACCAACAAGAGTGAGCGTGGAAGATTTTGTTCAAAACACAGCTGCAAGTCCTTTGGGCAGCAGAGTGGATGGGATTAGAATAGCTGGCAGTTCCAGAAGAGTGACCTGGATAAACTCTGAGCATTAACTCCAGCTCTCAGTGGGAGACAACAAATTTGCCATGTGCAGGTGTTAAATTAGAAATTGGTACTGCCATTGATGCCTTGAGAGGCCTCCTGGAAACAGAGCCCAGACAGGAGTAAAGGGAATAAAGGTGGGGATTTATTGGAAAGGCCTCCAAAGGTACCCCTGGGGAGCCAGAGGCTGCTGCCCAGATGGGCCCCGAGATGGTCCCTGAGAGGCCATGAGTTCTTCCCACTTTTATAGCTTTGGTTCATTTGCATCTCAGGGTTCATTCTCCAATTAAAGCTGCAGTTAATGATGGAATTGCCCTCAGCTTGCCCCCCTCAGAGGCTCTTTGGTTGATACTTTTTGGGCCCAGGAGGGGCTGGGTGTCCTTGGAGAGCAGCCCCGGAGAGGCTTTGTTGTGTGTGCCCAGCACAGAGAGCAGCACTGAACAGGGAACAGGGAACTCCAGAGTTACACACTGGGCACTGCAGGAAAATAGAAAAGTTACAACCTAAGGCATCACCATCAGGAGCAAATTAACAAAGCACCAGTACTTCATTTAACATGATCCCTCTTGTTCTCTCTGCAGATTCAAGGTTTTAACATTCAAGAAGGACATTTTGCCTATGCCAGAGACTGTGCATCCTTCTTCTCTCCAGCCATCCTGATGGGGCTGGTGATGTCCCTGGTTCTGCTGCTGGTCCTGGCCTATGCTCTGCACATGCTCATCCACCTGAAATCTCTCGACAGGCACTACGAGTGCAAGGCTTCTCCTGCCTATTTTCCACAGATGAAGGACAGTGACATGGGGGACGAGAAGGAACCCCTGAGAAACAGTGGGAATGAGTCCTATGAACTTAGAAACCAACAGTTTGGTAAAATCTACATTTAGCAGCGTGTATCTCTCTTAGTGAAGCAAGAGGTATTGTCTTCTTCTGGCGCTGCTGTACATAGTCCATGCAGGTTTTTTACCAGCTGATGAGAGGAAAAGTAGATGACAGATTGTTCAGCCAGTACCATTGACAATCATCTCAAAAATGCCTTGGGAAAGAAGGTGAGAAAAAAAAAATCCATTGTAAGCCATGTCCTTGTTGTGGGACTTCACTCCTGTACCAAAAGCCAAAATGCATAGCTCTTCACCCAGCTTACCAAGCCTTGAAGAGAGAATCAGTAATGGACAATTTGAAATTCAATAAAGGTTAAAAAACCCCCCAAAATAAACTCTTTGCTTATTTTTTGAGAAGGCAAGGTTTACCCTTCTTCTGTATTTGCTCTGTGTCCTGACAAAACAGCATCACTTTCTTTCTCAGGATGTGCTTTCCTTTCATTTCCCAAGTTACATCCCCTCCTTTTTGTCCCCATAAACTCCTTTTCCTGCTTTGGAGTCTTCAGGGCCACATCAGGGGCCTTTTTATCAGTGCACAGATGAAAGAGTGTTTGCAGGACAGCAGCCTCCTGGTGCTTCTCTGTGTCTGAGCTGGAGGTTTGCCCCGAGAATCAGATGGGAGAACTCCAGACATCTGGTCTCAAGGGCTTACCCTCAACTTCCCGGCTCAGCTGCGTGCCAGGAGATGGATTATGACCATTATACCCTGTAACTTGAGGTTAATTTCTACCAAATCCCATCAGTCTCCCTCGGGGACTTCACCTGAATGGGGTTTTGCAGATTGAAAATATCTACAAATGGAGAGGTGGGAGCTGCCAGCAGTGAAAAGGGTGCTGTGATATGATTTTCACTGCTGCTTCTCAGAGTTTAGGGTACTGCTGCCCCACTCATCCTTTTGCCTGGTAGAGGCAAAGTTTGGTAACTCCAAATCAGCCATAATTTGGCCCTGATTTCTAGCAGGTCAGAACACAGCAATGTTCTTAGCCCTGTAGTGCTTTTTTTGTTACAAGTAATGGAAACCCCAGCATGACAGAAAATCAATCAATACCAGATTTGCAAGCAAATGCATTTTTTATTTTAGATTACAGAATTAAGTAGTTGTTTGTAGCCTCTGCAAATTATACTGCAGTGGTCTTCAAACACCTTGAGAGACGTCCAGAGACATCCTGTTTTTTACAATAGGTGTCACACCAGGCTAAATGTGGAGTCCCAAGTGGTTAGTTGATCTAGGAAGGCACTTCAGATGGAAAAAAAATATACCTTTGACACATAACCAGGCATAACACACAAGCTTTTGAGAGCTTGCCAAGGCTGCCTGTGGCCAGTTGCTGCCAAACTTTTATCTGGTGCACGAAGGTAGCAAACAAAAGCAGGAATGCCTGGCCATGAGAAGGTGAGAATTAAACACTGCCCAGGCTGGTCCCTGAGCTGCACACAGCGGTGGCTGATGTTGCACTGAGCTCAGGGTGCCTGTGCTAAACAGGAGATGTTCCTCGTGGTCTGGAGAGCAGGGCTGCCCAGCCTGGGGCTCGGGAAATCAAAACCTGGAGTGTCAAAGTTGCTGCAAATTCCCGATGTGAAATCCTTGGCCGGCAGAGCTGCGCTTCCCAAGCCCCCGGTGCTTGAGGCACGAGGGCATCTCCTCCTCCCACAGAGGTAATTTCTCCTCCTGGCTGGTGTCTGATGGTGCTGCCAGGATAAATCTGACCTGCCATGTCCTTGCATGGTTTCACACTGTTGCTGTGAGAGGTTCTACAAGACAGAGATTGGCAAAAAGGGAATTCCCCTCTGGTCCTCCCCCTCACTCCTCACATCCTTTTCCAGCCCAGCTGCTCTCTTTGCTTTACCTTGGTTTCCAGGGTGAATGTCTGCAGGCTTTGTGCTTGAGGGACTCAGCACTGCAAACCTCCAGCATGTGCCAGTCCAGACTTTTTGGTGCAGAATTTCAAGACTTTTGTGTGTTTGTGTCCCTTCCAGGCCCTCCTGAATGAGAGACAGTAATTTGTACCTGATAACTTACAAGGACAACTTCTGAAGTAAAAGAGAATACAGAGAAAAAATTTTAAAAATTACCAAAAAAAGGGAATTTTTTTTTTCCATTTACCAGCTTTTTCTAAACCATGGCATGACTGGGATGCCCTGGGGAAAGGAGTACACATAGGAGTTATCTCTGCTGTGACATTTTGTGTTGCAGTTCTGCCTGGCAGTGGCAGGTAATTCTCCTCTGCCAGGTATCCTCTGTATCATCACAATCCTACTCAAATGGCAGACGGATTTAGAAAGGATAAATACACCACTTGAATTAGACAGGAAATGCAAAGTTCGACCCAGGACTGGAAGGAGGAGCCATATATTTGTAAAGAGTTAATGATGCTTTGGTGGAAAGTGCACCAGAAGATTAAAAAAAATCATCTTAATTGCAGTTTCTGTCCACTGGTGCCATGTACAAAAGCAAGCTCCCATGGCTGAAAACCACAAAAATGTGTATTCTTGTATGTCCAGTAAGCTGTGAGCCAAACAATCCTTATCAAATGCACACTTTGGAACAACAGAGACATTCCACTGCCTTGGTCCTGAAACAGGACAATTCCAGTTAAAATGATATGTCTGTCGCAGAAATGACACGCACTGACATTAACAGACTAATTTATAAAATACAATGTTTTTCCATGTGCACAGTTTAATTTCTGTACGAGAATGCAGCAGCCTTCCCAACGTGTGCGTGTTCATTCCACCAAAAACCTCCCAGCATCTTTTCAAACCTCATTCCCTGTTTCAAACTCAGGGTCCCATCCACTCAGAGCCAAAAGGAAGAGTCTCTCACTTTCCTTAACTTGAGCAGGGGAAATCTCACAGACTGTGATAGTGCTGAATGCAACAAATAAATACATTTGTTCCTTGTAGATTTCACCTGCTGCAGGTAAAACGTTGTATAATTGCCCCTCACCCCAATATTTGGCAACTTCACACTGGTAGGGGATTGAGGTTTTCAGGCAGCACATTAGGCATTGCTGTTTGTGCTGAAATGGTGGAGTTTTGGCACAAAATTAATTAAAAATGAGGAAAAATCAGAGCCAAGGTCACTGCAAAGGCAGGGAGGCAAACCACGAGCCCTCTAGCTAGTGAGGAGCACTGCATCCCGGGGGGTCAGAAGAAACATATTTATTTCCTTCAGTTTTATAAATGGTGGCATTTCCCTCCCCTCCTTGAAACACTGGTTCTTGCCATAGCAGCTTTGCTATTTCTATTTTTTTTTTTTTT
>VXAC01007376.1:241375-262324 GCA_013399225.1 Rhipidura dahli
TTTTTTTAATCAAGGATTTCAAAAAAACTGGATTCACCCTCTCATTTCAGAAACTGTCCCCAGGAGCTCAGAAGGCATTTCTGAGGGTGGGTCAGTTCTTTGGCATTATTGAGCACCTCCTGAGCTGTTCTCCATCTCCAGTAAGCCTTGTGGCATGGCATTTAACTGCTGTGTTAGAGGCCTTAAATCTGATTTAATGCTTCCTAGATCACCCCTTAATTTGCTCACTGCAACAATACAGCAAATCAATATAAAATTTGATGTTATAGGGCAAAAGCTGTAAGAAATCAGAAGAAAGTGCCAAACATTGTGTATATATATATTTGACTTTTTTCCTTTAAGCTGATAGCTTCTCATTTATCAGACATTTTAATTTGCTTCTCTTGAGTCACTGGTATAAATTTACTCGTGACTCATATTGCATTTGAGGTGTAACAAAGAGTTTCAATTCCTGCAAGTTTTTGGAGCAGCCTTCATTTTGCAGCTACTTCTGAGTGCTTTTCCTGGGTGGGTTTTTTTGTTTCTGGTGCATCAGTGTGCCCTGTGCTGGCTGCCTAAATCTCTGAACTGGTTATTGCAAATAATTGCTCAGGCTTTTTGTAGGTAAGAGCTGCTGCTTGGGAATGAAAAAGAATATTGACTTGGGATGGAAGCTCAAAAAGTAGGTTTTCCAAATAAATGAAGCAGCAATTTTGGTTTGGTTTGGTTTGGATGCCTCACACCATTGAGCTGCTTCTCAGGTGTCCTGGAGCTTTTCTGCCATGTCTGCAGTGGAAAGAATTCATTATCAGTTTTCTCTCACTAAAAAAAACCCCAAACCAACGATAAATAACCAAAAAAACCCCCATCCCAAACCAAACACACACACACACACAAAATATCAAATCCAAGTTTTTCAGCTCTGGATGTGATTTCTCTTTGTTTTCTTCAAGCTAAAGCTGGTCTTCCCAGTGAAAAGGGATTTGCAGCATTTTGTCTTATCAACAATGAGCAGGTTTTTGACGCCCAGCTGCAGTTTTCTGTCACAAAATACCAATCAAGGCTCTTCTAGAGGCTGAAAAGCTCTGTTCCAGGAATGTGAAGCCTCAGAGAAAGGGAGTTTTAACTTCACTTCTTGGAAAATCCCACGTTCAATCACTCTGCAAACACGGCCTGTGAAAGGGAGGGTGGGATCGTGACCAATCCTGCCCCTAATCAGCAAAAGGAATTTGGTGGAAACCCGTAGACCTGTTCCCAAATAAACACATTCTGAGCATTAATTTTCTTCCATTTCAGATCTGCTTCTGTTTCAGCTAGCTCGAGGTGACCTCTGGCTCCTTGTGCAGCACCAGAAAGAATCTGAAATCCCTTTTGTGCTGGGGCCACTGCCTATGGTGCCAGCTGGGAATTTTTAAGGGTTGAAGTGGTTTGTATAAACACAGTTATTACAGTAAAATGCTCTGGGGGACCACTGTCCCCAAGATGCACCAGGCAGCCCTGGAACTGTGCAAAACTCTGCAGGAAAAATTAAAAAGGTGCAGAATTACACATACAATTCTTGCTTCAGCGTTGGGAATTTTAATGGGTCACCACCAGAGGGGAAGTGACAGCGTAAACCTCTCCAAAGGCAGATTCTTCATGCCATTAAAGTGATCAGGATATCTTCAGTTCTCCTGAAAATCTGCTTAGTGAATTACTTAAATCCCTGGTAGCAATTTGTGTGGAAGTAGCTGGAGCATCATACTCCAGCAGTGCCTGAGTGTGTTTGGTTCTGTTCCTTGGGCTAACTGCGAGGAAGACATTTCTAACCCAGGCTCTAATACCTTCTTTTTGTTGTTCTTTGTTCCACAGAAGTAGTTTTAGGGGGAACTCTCACTTTATGTGCAAGACATGCAGGGTCTGGGCTTGATGCTGGGACCTCACTAATTTCTCTTTTTCCCTTCCAAAATATGTAGTGGTTGCAATTATCAGAGGTTTTCTGTTTTTTTTTTTTTTTTTTTTTTTTTTTTTGTGGTGCATGAAGAGGCCTGAATCACTGCAATAATGCCTGAATTGTTTTGAATTATAGTAAAATCTCATTTCTTCCGGACACACTGGGAAGAATGGCCAGGAACTGTGAGGGAAAGGCAGGTGATAACTCAGAGAGGAATCATGGAGAATGAATCTCCCCCCACACACAGAACACACCCAGCCTTACACAGAGGCTTTGCTTGGCTGTGGCTACTCCTTGGCCTGGTGAATCAGATCCTCAGCTGGTGTGTAAACCATTTCAGAGGCTGGATGTGCTGCTCTGCCTTTTTCATTCCTACCACTCCTGGCCACATTTGAGATACAGGAACCTGACTGGAACACTTGGGCTTTGGAGCTGGCAGGAGTGGGTCACAGCAGGGGACATCAGGGGGGTCTGGGATCAGGTGGTGACCCCAGCAGTCTGTGCCATGTGGAGCCTTCCAGGGGTCCCCCCAGCAGGAAGAGGAGCCTCTGGCCCCGTGTTTGATTCTTGCTCTCTGTGCCCATCTCACTCCTCTCTTTCCTGGCTCTGCCTGGTGTCCTACACTGTGATCTCCCCAGCTGGCTGTCACTCAGGAAGGTTGGCCCCTGCCCTACCTGGCCCCAGGAGCATCCTGCCTGTGACCTTGTCCCCTTGGGGACACCCTTCCCTCTCCCAGTTGTTCTCCTGTCACACAACTCCTGCCTTACCCTTTCCATGGCTGCTCACCCCTCTGGGGGCCCCTCTCACAGGACACCAGGGAATCCTCTCCTGCCTTCCTCCTGCTCTCCTCCCTCTCCTTCTTTTCCTCCCAACCTCTTCTGAACTCGGAGAGGTTTCATCCTCAGTAAGCCCAGGCAGTGCTGCTGCCTGCCCTCCCGCAGATTTATTCCCTGGGGTCTGTGTCTCCTGTCCCTGCTCCCTGTGGCTGTCAGATGTGATTTCCCGTGGCCCTGCACATGGATGATGTGAGGCAGAGGAGCAGCCACCAACCTCAGGCAAGGCTCAGGTCTCGGCTGGCTGTGACGAGCCTTGCCAGCCGGGGGAAAGCAGTGTGTTTAATAAGGGGATGCTTGGGGAGAGGGCAGCTCTCCTACAATCCCAAATTGGTCCCAATTAAGGACTGGGAAATTTTCTTCCTCCTTGCATCCTGAGAACCTCGTGGCATTGACTGTGTCTTGCTGGAGAAGAGGTTGAAGGGGGCAGCTGTGTGGCAGAGAAAACTGCCCACTGCCTGGGGAGGAGCATCCACATGAGGAGGACTTTAAAAACACCAAAAACCATTTGCCATGGAATTCTGAACAGCAGGAGGAAACCAGGTATTTTCTCACATAAACCCTTTAATACAAGGAGATGGGGGTCACTTTGCAGGGTTGTATATCTCTCAGATAAGGCAACTGAATTTATTTGTGTCGTGCGCATGTGTGGTGCAAGGCAGCACGAGGGAATCCTGGGGTGCAGAGGGATGGGGCTGCTCTGGCCAGCCTCACCTGCAGGAACTGGGATCCTGCAGATGCAGAAACTGGGATTCTCCAGCTGCAAATATCTCCAGATGCCCTGAGGTTCAGCTGCTTCCAGAGGAGCCCATGCTGGGCTCGTGTGCAGCACAGGGATACAGGGCTCTCCTCCCTCTCCCCAGATCGGAGCTGTCTCTGTCAGGCACGGGGGCTGGTGGAGCAGGAGAGGGGATCTGTGGCTCTGCAGGTGGGGATGCACCACTGGGAAGGGCCTTTTGCTCCCCTGCCTGCAGCTGGGTCTGCTTCTCTGGGCAGTGACCTCCTCTGGATGCTCAGACAGCTGGAGCACATCGTTCCCCCAGAGGAAGGAGATTCTGCTTGTGAGTTTTACTTCTACAACTGCAAATACCTGATTTGGGTCTTGTGCCAGATTCCCAGAGGCTCCATGGTGAAAGCTGTCCCTGGCAGATGGCAGCTCCCCAGATCACAGACTCACAGGATCCCTGAGGTTGGGAACGCCCTCCCAAACCATCCAGTCCAAGCTCTGCCTGATGCCTGCCCTGTCCCCAATCCAGAGCTCTGAGTGCCACCTCCAGGCCTCCTTTGGACACCTCCAGGGATGGGCACTCCACCACTGGAAGAAAAGCACTGTGAGCAGCTGTCTCAGAGGCTGATCCACAGTTCCTGCAAAGCCACACTCTTGCACACACTCGCTACCCCAGCGCCCAGCCCGTCTGAGAGGCACCTTCCCCGAGCTGTGGTAATGACCCAGAAACCTCAGGACCTGCAGAATCACATTCCCTCAGGGTGCAACACGAGAAAATTGTTATTTGTTAAATAATGAACAAAATTTGTTAAATTTGCTAACAGAGCTTGGGTCGCAAACTGCTCTGAAAACAACCCCTTGTGGGGTTCCATTGCCAGCAGTTTTATGGCAGCTCAAAGGCAGCATCTGAAAACCCAGACAGTGACTCTTGACACCCTTCCTGGAGCACCAGAGGTGCTGAACAGCTCAGGATCCCTCAGCTCTGGGCTGGGGGACCAGGATGGCTTGCTCTGTGCCACCTCCACCTGCTGTGTGTGGGGACGTGGACAGCCAGGTGTTCCCCCAGGGACGTGGGAACAGGAGAGGCTGTGGGAGGACAGAGCTTGAGAGTGGCAAACCCAGACCATTTTTCCAGAGAGTGGTCAGAAGGATCCCAAAAGATGCTGTTGCATTTTCTATCTTAGAGCAGTGTGACGATGGCTCCCTCTTTCAGATCTGTGTCTGACTCTGACCCTGTTTTGCTCTGTGTGATGTTTTCTGGAGAATTCTGCAAATTGTGGGTCTGATTTCACTCCTGGTTGGTGGGAGACAGGCAGTGTGTTTAGCAGGATTATCCCTGGCCTTACTAATATAATTTTATTTTGCAGCTGTGGGCCAGGGAGCTGGAATTCAGAATGTCCTGCACCAGGATCATCTGCCATACCTCACATCAATCTCCCTCTCCTGTCTCTTAATTTTACTGCCCTGTGACTTTTTCCAGGACTCCATGGAAGACTGAGGAGAGAAGAGCTGGTTGGGATTTCCCTGACTGACCCTGCACCCACCAGCCAACTCTACAGAGCAAAGGGAGCCCCAGAATTCAGCAGGTACCTCCCCCAGGGAGCCCTGATCACAGTGTCCCTCGTGATGATGCCAGAATGGTTTTTGCCTTTTCTTTTATCCCCGTTACATCTTTTTACAATTTCTGCATTCTTGGTGCTTTTTGCCTCCATTCTTGGGCTTGTTTGTCAGGCTGGGACACTGAACATTTGAGAAGCTTGGCAGTGAGGGATCAGTGTGCCCAGAGCCCAAGGGCCTCTCCAGAGCACATTTTGGAACCTGAGACAGAACCATCCAGGGGAAGGTTCCTTGGGGAGGGGGCTCACTGGAGCCTCTCATTGGGGAATCTTTGATAGATGTGCTAATTAGTGACACCTACAATGTGATCCCAGATCTATTGTGGGTGGGCACTGCGGGGTGCAGGGAGGGGCATCTGACCTGGCCATGGTGCACCTGAGGGTCCTTAAAATAAATCCCAAGGGAAAATCCCTTTTCCCTTCCAACTGTGTTTGCCTCTTGATTTTAAGGCCAGGAAAAGGCATCAGTGAAAATGTAATTTTATTATTATGAAACACTGTGGAGCACAGCAATTCCACACAGGATTTATGGGAAACCGAGTGCACAGATGCTCCTTCCAGAAGGGAGATGCATGGAAATTTCGTGACAGCTTTGCCCACATCAGGAAACCAAGAACTCTGGCAAACTGTAGGCATCTGACAGATAACTTTCAACCTTTCATTTGGTCCAGAGAGAAACTGGAACAGAAATTAACGAAACCTACATCATTAAAGAATTTATTTATAAAAATGATTTTATAATTTTATTTCACTGAGAGGCCTCATGCTACCCCTACATCAAAGCCAGTAACAAACTGTGTGCTCTTTTGACAAACTGGAGCTCCTGTTGGAAGCAGCCTGCTTGGAATTAAAACATTGCAGTATCACTGCTCAAAGAACAGAAGCACAGAAAAGCAACAGCTTCATCTGCGCTTTCTTCTCTTTCTGCTCTTTTTCTTTCTCTTGTCCCTCGTAGGTACAATCAATGTTTCTTTAATTTCTCAGGGGGTCACCAGTCAAGACCTCACTGCCCAGATGATTTTGATGCTTGCTGATCCCAGGGTAAACTCAGACATCAGAAAACTGATTTTCTGGTTAATTCATGGATTTTTCTTTAAACTGAATTAACCAGTGCTGGGTCTCCGGAGGTGGTCTTGTTTGCATGGGCTTGGTAAAACCAAAGGAACTGTGTTTCTGCAGAATTGAAGATATTTTGCCTTAGAACATGGTTAATTTTTAGTTATATTAATTTTTAATTACATTATTTTTTACCTAGGTGACTTTATCTACATAAATCTGTTTTAGAGAACGATGTGCTGGGGCTGTGGAGCAACACTCTTTGTTTTAGAGGTGAACAGAGTTTATCAGCTGCAAAAAGGACATTTCCAGTTAATCCAGCTTCCTCAGTACCACAAGCTGCAGAGGCTTTTACATTTTTACTGTGGATTCAGGGAGTTCTTTGCCCTTCAAGGCAAAGAGGGCATTACAGCCCTCTGTTTGAAGGTCAAACAGAAGGTTGGCATAGAGTGTTTTTGACCAATTCCATGGAGTAAGAAGCTGAATTTGCTTCATTTGGGGGAAAAAAAATACCAACAGCTGCACAATTGGCTCATCTTAAAGATCTACAGATTCTCAGATAACTTCTTTTTTAGTTTTTATTTATTTTAGGACTCCATGCAGGAGGAATTTATCAGCACTGAAGAGGGCTGCAAGATTATTTCTATGGTGCATGGGTAGATGGGCAGCTCTTTTCTGCATGACAGGACTTTCCCTGTATCTGATGCAGTGCAGGTCAAAATCCACTGAAACAACTGGATTCAGGGTGGGTCTTTTTAGTTAAAAACTGCAGGATATGTGAATTCAGCAAGCTAAGGAGCTTGTTTAAAATACATCCCAGCTGCTGCATGATCGAACCCCTACAACTTTGCTGCCCTTTGCTCCCACTTTTGCAAGTGCAGTTATTCCTGGGGTGCCAGCAGGACCTGTGGGGTGCTTGGAAGGCACAGCAGGAAGGCTCTTCACCCCTCACTCACCCACCTTCCTGGGGAAAGAAGCTGCAGCCTCTCCCAAGTCCTTCACACTCCTTTCTCCCTTTTACCACAGGCTTCCTGTGCAGAATGCGGATTCCTCATGGAGTCCCTGATGAAAAACCAGGGTTTCTGGGCTTTGAGTGATCTGTTGGAAATCCACAGAGAGCTGCATGTCCCCTGGTGCCAGAGGATGGTGCCAGGCTCTGCTCCGGGGTGCCAGGGACAGCATGGGGAGCAGTGGCCATCAAATCAACCACAAGGAGCTGCAGCCCAGCAGGAGGAAGAACTTGTGTGCATGGAGGGGCAGGGGCATGGAGCAGCTGCCCAGGGAGGGCCTGGAGTGTCCCTGTCTGGAGCCATCCCAAGGCCAGCTGGACACGTTCCTGTGCCACTGCTGCAGGGGACCCTGCCTGGGGCTGGGCAGGGGGTGGGCTGGGTCAGCTCCAGAGGTGCCTTCCAAATATCCTGGGATTCTGTGATTTAACCTCATATGTTCTTATCTTTAAAAAGATGTAGATGGGGGAAAACCAGTTTTGGTTTTCTGAACGTTTCCTGAAGATAAAAGCTGTCCCTTCGTGGTGACAGCACCTGTGCATGCAGGTTTTTGCTGCCTGCCTGTGGGTGCTGTGGGAGAGGAGGAAGGGAAGGTGTGGAATGGGGATGCAAGGAGGGAGGAGTGTGTGGACAGTGCTGTGTGCTTCATCTGAAAAGGAATAAACAAAAAACTCACCAGATGAAGTTTATTTCCATGACCTCCTTGCCATGATTATAAATAGAAAAATTTTTGCAGGTATTTTTTGAGCAATTCCTGGAAACCACTGAATAAACAAGGACCCTCAGAAGCTTGGTAGGAGATCACGGGAGGGTTCTGGCTCTGTCATGTCCCTTTTGCCTGTCCCTGGCAGACAGTGAGAGCTCAGGAATTTCTGAGATGGGGTGAGTGTGGTTGCTGAGAGCAGGAGGTTTGGCTCCCTGCAGTGGAAATTGCTGTCTGGGGGAGCAAGGACCCCCCAGCCATGGGGCAGGGGCTTCAGGTGGGGCTGCTGGTAACACAAAACCCCCAGAGAATCCCCACAGAATCACAGCACGGCTTGGGTTGGATGGGACCATAAAGATTTTCCCATTTTCCAGCCAGCATTAGGGGTCTTTACAGCTCTGCCCTGTTCTCTCCTCCTTGTTTATTTTTGCCTCAGTCTTGCTGTCCTCTGCCAAGTTCAGCACCAACAATTTCAAATATTTACCCAGGATCACTCACAAAATGTTGTATGGTATAGAGTCAATAACCAACTTCTGTGATGGCAGTAAAAGCTCATCTTGTTTTTGGTTTTCTGTTTACAGTTACACTCAGAAATCTGCTACTTGATGTATGCCACGTGTGGGTTATTTTATTTTCTTTTTGGGGTTTTTTTTTTGAGTGCTCTGTGTCATGTGAGAGTATTTGTACATCACTTGAATTATTAGACTGACTGAAATGTTTAGTGTGACTATTTGACAATTAAAATTTTCTGTTGAACCAAAGACTTTGTGAACTTAAGTTTGATTCAATAAAGAAAGAGCTTAGGTTCAGGGAAATTTTAAAGTTCCAAAAAGAATAATTAAGTTTTTTCAAACTGGAACATTAATTAAGTTTTTGTCAAAAAATACTCTGGTAACAGAATGTCATTTAAAAGAAGTTAAGCATTTCTGAAATCATAAAGACATTTGTGGTACTGTATTCAATGAGCTGAGATGCAAAATAATTCCTTTTTTAAAATTTTTATTTTGGTTATTTTTAACTTTTTAAGAGGAATGCTGCTTCGTGCACTTTTGCCTGGCAGGATTTGCTTCTCAGCCTTCCCAGTTTTATGTGGGCTGTAAGGCTGATGGCTGGTATCTAGGAACTTAGAAAATGATGATAAAATAATGCCCCATGGTAATAATCAGGCAAAACCATATGGACTTAGTCTGAACAAGTCCTGAATAAATGAAAGATTTTGAAACAATGTGACATGCTTAATAGGAGTCAATAGTAAGGTAAAAAAGATAAGGGGATATGATGGACTACCGTGTCAAGGGCAGACCATTACCAGGATTCACTTGCCAAATGCTTATTTAAAACTTACTAACTTCTGCCTCTCCAACTGTGTCCGCCAGCTCGGGTGTGTGAGACATCAGGTTTTAAATAGAGTAGAATAGAATAGAATAGAATAGAATAGAATAGAATAGAATAGAATAGAATAGAATAGAATAGAATAGAATAGAATAGAATAGAATAGGATTATCATACCTTGAGTGGGAAGGGACCTACAGGGATCACTGATCCAGCCCCTGACCCTGCACAGACCCCCCAACACCCCCACCCTGGGCATCCCTGGTGCCCAAACGCTCCTGGAGCTCTGGCAGCCTCGGGGCCGGGACCATTCCCTGGGGAGCCTGGGCAGTGCCCAGCACCCTCTGGGGGAAGAACCTTTCCCTGATCTCCAGCCTGAGCCTGCCCTGGCCCAGCTCCAGCCACTCCCTGGGTGCTGTCCCTGTCCCAGGGAGCAGAGACCAGAGCTGCCCCCTGTGTTGCCCTCGGGAGGAAGCTGTACAACACCACGAGGTTTACACCCTTCTGTGGCTGTGCAGGGCTGTGATTTAGCCTGACAGCTGTTCTCCCTCCCCAGGGTTTACCCACTGGTGTATTTTTAGAGATCAATCCCGCTGCCTGGCTTTGATGTGCTAAGCAAGCCTCTCCCATATCCTCTGTGATGGCCCTGGCTCCTCCCCAGTGGTCCCAGCCATCCAGCCAGCTCCACTTCCAGCCTCAGCTCCTCTTTGAACTTGGACGGCTCAGCAGCCAAGGCCGTTCCAGATGAGGGTTCATCCCAGTTTAATGAAAGAGCATTAATGGCTTACCTGTCTCCTGGATCCCTCACCCAATAAGCCCGAGAATGCATTTCCCTGGCTTTGAAGGTGAAGAGGGTCTGATGTGCTCATCACTGCCCCAGACAAACACGTGCCTGACCCCTTGTCTGGGCCTTGCTTGGCTCCAGCCAGGCACTGTCACTGTTGCAATGGGGTTGTGTAGAAAAACCACGCCACGTCCAGGGTTGTCGGTGCTCAGAAGCTTTTATCCATGAAAAATCTCAGCTTCCTAGTGCTTGTGAGAACCTTTTCTTTCTCACAGATGCTAGCTAAACAATGTCACTGTTTTCCTAAACCTTTTGCCCCTGCAACTTGTTTTTCTCAGATAGAAGTTTTTCTGTTAGGTAAACATTTTTCTGCTACATGCCAGAGTGTCAGCTCTGCCCCTTGGGGTGGGCTTAGCCTACAGAGCCAATGAGGTTATGACACCTGACTCATGCACGATCTGTGTTATAAAAGCCTTTTAAAGAATTAGTAAATTTGCAGATTTTCTGTCAATCTGCTGGAGTCAGAGTGGTTTTTCTATGTGTCCGTTCTACGAACAGTGACACAGGCCCAGGTAGAAATGGAGGCAAGGCTGGTTTAATGTTTTTTTCTCAAGGTTTTTATGTGTTAGTTCACAAAAAGTGAGTTAAATGGCATAAAGTAATTGGTCCTCTGGCCATCCACCCCTCCAGGGAGTTGGCCCAGGTCTAACACATACATTCCCAAGTGGTTTTGTAGCTGAAGCTACAAAAACATAGTCTGGCAAAAACAAGTTGCAGGTGTGAATATTGATAAAACTGGTAACTTTGTTTTAGGCAGCTTGCATGGGAAAGACAGAGATCTCACAGAATGCTGGTGAGCGCAGAAGACATTCACTGCAGAAGCCTTTTCAGCATCCACAAGGCATCACCGCTCCGAGTGCAGAGTTGTGTTGAAATCTTTGTTGTGGAATGTGCAGATCAGTGTGGCAGCTCTGGTGGCCTGGCATGGGGACATTTGGTGTCTCCTGAACGCAGCATGTGGGGCACGTGGGCTGTGGGCCCTGCTGGCTGCTGGTGGTGGGAGCGTGGTGGGAGCCACACCAGCAACGTGCCTGGGGGTGTTTGGGGTGGAAAATGAGAGATTCTGGAGGGTAAAAGGAGGAGGAACACCTGCACCTAACCAGGATAAGCAGAGCACACGGGAAGCTGGTGTGTAGAGATGAGGTGGCCGCAATAATTGTTTGGGGATGTAGTTCAGGTCCGTGGGAGGTGGAGAAATATTTCCAGTGCCTAGGACTAGTTGTGACTGTGTCTTTGACAGAAATTGGGTGCTGCAGAAGAGCTGTAAGGCACCCAGAGGTGAGGGGATGAGGTGGAGAACTTTAGCAGAGAAAATTCTGGAGATTTGCACCAAAGCTGCTGCCCACTGCAGCGCTCCCATCCCTGCAAAGGGTAAGTCCTTGCAAGGAAAGGGTTGAGATCTGCCTGGATGAACCATTCCCTCATCAAGAAATGCAGGGAAAGCAGAGGTCAATGAGGAATTGAAAAGAGTGCAATAATTTTAAGTCCAAATGAATGGATAGTGTCAGTGTTGATTAAACCAGGGCGGTGTTGGACTCGGCAGAAATAAGGCCTCTGTCCTTAAACTGTAGAAACCAAAAAAATGAGAAGAAAATGAATGGGACAAGTCTAAGAGGAGAATTTTATGTGGTGAGTTTAAGGATTGAGCGGCCACAGGTGAAATGATTTTATCTCAGAGCACAGGGAAGGTGACAAAAAACAGCACAGTGACCAAGGAAGGAGGAGGAGGATAAAGGTGGGTGTGAACAGCACACAGTTTTTGCTGGAATCTGAAAAAAGAGGAATTCATCTTTATACTGGAAAGATTGTCATTCTTGTCTTAGTTTTCTCTAGAAGAGTTATTTTCCTTTTTTTCCTTTTCCTTTTCCTTTTCCTTTTCCTTTTCCTTTTCCTTTTCCTTTTCCTTTTCCTTTTCCTTTTCCTTTTCCTTTTCCTTTTCCTTTTCCTTTTCCTTTTCCTTTTCCTTTTCCTTTTCCTTTTCCTTTTCCTTTTTCCTTTTCCATCTTTTCTCACGTACCTACATACCCAAAGTCAGAAATTTCAAAGGGAGAGATGTGGTTTCACAGAAATACAAACTCAGAGCTTATATCACTGTATTTCACCAAAAATTGCACCAGTTTCAGAATCTGGTTGCACCTTTGGATCAATGAGTTGCACCACCAGATCCACAGCCTGAGGGCTCTATGAGAGGAGAGTATTTGGCAGAAATATGCAGAATTCAACATGCAAACTCAGTATCATATCACTTGACTCCAGAATGCCCTGAGTGCTTTAGCGTCTTCCAGTCACAGGTGTGATTTGCTTGCTTGTTTTTTTCTGTGCTATTTGTGCAACTGATGAGGGAAAACTTTGGGCAGATTCACCTTTTTCTTTTTTTTTTTTTTTCCCACAATGATGGCACTGCATTGACAAAACCCATAACTATTTCCCAGTTCTGGGTTCTAGTATTACCACGCTGACAGAGGTGTGTGTTTTATTTTATGTTCTGTTAGAGAGAAAGAAGCTATTGTGATTATATGCATATAGGGAAGCCAAAAAAAAGAAGAGTTTGATTTTGTTAAAACTGGTATTTTTCTCAGACTAAGAATTCTGGATCATATTTATTCAACAACAGCAACCACCATGACAAACCAAAAACAGACCAACTCCCCACAAGAAAAAAACCCACTCCCACCCCAAAAGCCAATTACCCCCCAAAAAAACCCCACCAAAACCCCACAACAACAACAAAACTCCACCAAAAAAAATTCTAAAAACATCCAAAACAGAAAAAAAAAAAAGAGAAAGGATTCCAGGTAAAGCCTACATGAAAATCACTTTTGATGAAAGATAAAGTCTGACAAGTGAACCAGGTCAAGCAGCGCACATTGTCTCTTCAGAATTCTTCTGAGTCATATTTTTAATTTAATTCTAGCTCCTTTTAACGCTCAATGCTTGATTTTTTTTGTTTGTGGGGTTTTTTTTCTTTTGTTTTTAATTAGGAATGTCTGATGACCATTGGAAAAGCAGATGTGGTTTGGAAAAAAACCCAACAAAACACTTGTTTTGCTCATAGTTACAGAAAATGCATTTCTTGGCACATGTAAATATAGATGTATAATCTGAATGTTTATTTTATATTAAAAGAAACAAAAAGCTTGGCAAATTATTTATCCTTTTGCACATTTATTCCTATGAAAGAGTGAATAGGTGCTGACTCTCTTGTTCACTGGTAATTTTATGAATTAGAAATAATGGTGTAAGGAAAAAAAACAGCTTGATTTCTGGGTTTAAATCTAAACTTTTGGGTTTAAATTTGAATCCCACTGAAATTAAAGGTTAAGTGTGTATTCCAAGTGCTGTGCTGGGGTGGGCTCTGCACCTGAGTGAAGGAAACAAATTTTTATAAACCAGTTATGTACACCCAGGTTGTTAATACCATCCTTCCCTCCATTCTGGGTAATTCTGTCCTTCTGAAAAAATGGCTTGGAGTAGTTTGATTCAGGGAAATTCCGTGAAAAGAAGCCTTGGTCAGTGGCTCACAGTCACAAACATGGCAAATGCAGCTCAGTCACGGGCAAAATGGTTGTACGGGCAAATGAAAAAGATTGCCATGAGAAAGCTGTAAACCACGCCTGCTGGCTTAATTTTGGCATGGCATGGCTGGAGAACTTACAATTCTACAATGAGACCTTCATCTCAGGCTGGTTAAAAACTGGGGGGTGGGAGAGGAGCGGAAATTGTGGTTCCAAGTTCACCTGCGAGCGCAACCCTGGTGCTGTCTGCATCCGGGTTCTAATTAGACAATATTCCTGGTCTAGACTGCAGCAGTGATTAAAACCAGACCTGACGCTCTCGTTTGAAGGAAAATTGAGTTAGCCTTTATTAACTGGCAGTTATTAACTTCACAAGGTACAAAGGAATCATTGAGCTGAAGCTGTTTCGGGCTTTCAGACCGCGGACGCTTTCCAAGACCGAGCTGTACGTGGGGCAGTGTGGCAGACAAGGCTGTTTCCCTACTGAGAACTGAACTAGGAGCCTGCCTTCAGACAGAAATGACTCTGGTCACCTTGGGCTCGCCACAAGAAGCCTTTTTCTGCAGCCACTGAAGCCCAGCATGGTTTGGGTGGTTGCTCACTGCCCATGGTGCCCACTGGGGATGTGCTTGGGCCACCGCACTGAAGGACTGCTCACAGCTGTGGCACGGCCACCTCCTCTCCTCCTGTGCCCCCAAACTGTGCTTCTGGTTGGTCCTGAGACCCAGATCTACCAAAGGAACTGAAGGAACCTGAGCTGAAATACACCCAGCACTTGCTGGTGTTTTGGTAGGTTCTCTTAGTTTCTTGTGGGTATTTCTTTTTGGACTGAATTTAGAAGTCTGAGGGTTTTTCCATCCTCTGGGTATACAAAGAGGCCACAGCTGAAGCTCACTGTACCCCCTTTGGATTTGCAGGCTGTGAGCCTTTGGTCCCTTGCTCAGGAGCTGACATCCCCCAGGACCAGGCCTGCAGAATTCCACGAGGATGTTCCTTTTTCAGTCAGCTGAGGTTCAGGTTCACCAGGGGAGGTTCAGATGAGATATCAGGAATTTGTTTTTTTACTGAAAGAGATGCCAGGCATTGGAATAAGTTGCCCAGGGAGGTGGTGGAGTCACTGTCTGAAGAGGTGTCCGGATGTGGCACTTGGGGACAGGCTTTGGGGTGTTCAGGGTGGTGCTGGGGTGATTCCAGTGGGACTGGATGATCCTGAAGGTCTCTCTCAACCTTGGTGATTCTGTGGCTCTGTCAATATGGGAGCAGGTATTTACATAGGGAAGCCAAACCCCAGAGAAAACAGCCATTTCACACATTTTCATTTTCTTTTTTTTCTGACAAATTCCTTGCACAGCTTTTTGCCACATCTCAAAAGCACCAGAAAACAGGAAGATTCTAAATTTTCTAAAATTCGAACGACTTCAGTTTCCTAATCAAGCAGGAGTGACAGCAGTTTCTTTCTTTCAGAAAGAGGAATAGATAGGGAAGAAATTCAAAATGATGGTTTAATCATTCACTACACATACGAGATTCTCCACAGGCAGTACTTGCACAGCCACTGGGCTTTGGGGTAGATTTAGTGTCTGGGGGCAGAGTCTGATTTGTGTCAGGGGTGTCAAGATCAGCTGGTGGCAATTTGCAGCGGGCTGCTTTTATTTTTAAAGCTCACAAATGACAGTGCAATGTGAATAAATTGCACACAACCCTTATTCTCCTGCAGGTGAAGAAACAACGGCGTCGCCCCACAGCAGCTGGAGATGGAAAACACCCGAGGGACCTTCCCTCAGCATCGTATAACCCGAGACATTTGTGTGACAGAGCAATGCCGGCCTGGAGCCTGGAGGGGGGAAATGATACCTTAGGTTGTAACTTTCCTATTTTTCAAACCCTGCAGTGCCCAGTGTGTCACTCTGGAGTTTCCTGTTCCCTTTTCAGTGCTGCTCTCTGTGCTGGGCACACACAACAAAGACTCTCCGGGGCTGCTCTCCAAGGACACCCAGCCCCTCCTGGGCCCAAAAAGTATCAACCAAAGAGCCTCTGAGAGGGGCAAGCTGAGGGGAATTCCATCATTAACTGCAGCTTTAATTGGAGAATGAACCTGAGATGCAAATGAACCAAACCTATAAAAGTGTGCAGAACTCGTGGCCTCTCAGGGACCATCTCGGGGCCCATCTGGGCAGCAGCCTCTGGCTCCCCAGGGGTACCTTTGAAGGCCTTTCCAATAAATCCCCACCTTTATTCCCTTTACTCCTGGCCAGTCTCTGTTTCTGGGAGGCCACTCAAGGCATCAGTTACGAGCACAGGATGCTCAGGTGCCACGCCTGTCAGGCTGAATCAGCACAGGGAAAGGGGCTCTGGGCTCCTCTGGGTTCAGGGTGGCCTGAAAAGTAACAGAGGGAAAGGACTTCGCCTCTCCTGGAGGAGTTCCCCTCTGTTAAATCGTCTGCTGGGCATTTCACCTGGTCCTTCACTGTTAAGATCTGGCTATTAAAATTATTGGAGAGATGCCTCTGCCTTAATTAAGAGAGGCCACATACTAAAGTGAGTTATTATGGTTTATTATGTATCAGTAAATGTGAAGTTGAGAGGGAGATAAGGAAAAGGGCCAGGAGGGAATAGGGGGAGAGAAAGAGGGTGACAGAAAACCCCTACTTTTCTACTTTTTTTTTTTAAGTAGACAAAAATCACCACTCTGTAGACCCTGATGAAGTCCCATTGATCCTCTTCTTGTGGTCTTCTTGGTGGCTGCAGGCTGTAATCCATGGGGTGGTGGAGGGAAGAGCCCAGGGAACACAACCTCTGCTGGATTTGTGTTCACCCAGCTTCAGGTGGGAACGCCCAGGGACCTCCCCCAGGGTGGGGAGTTTCACACTGGACACTGGGACAGGCCACAGGACCCTGGGATGGTGTGGCAGTGTGGGTCAGGGACATTTCATGAGTCCCTGACACCTTCTAGGATGATGCAGGTGTCCCTTGGGCAGAGGTACCTGAATCCATTGTGGCCTGGGAGAGGTGAACCCTTCACCCCACCTGTGAATGTCCCACTGCTGCAGAGGGGAGGTTCTGCCCCTGGGTCAGTGTGTGAGGCACCACTCTGGCATGGTGAGATTAACCCACTTCTAGTCTTATCAGCTTCCTCCATTATCTGGGAACCCAGGCTGCAGCCTCAGTTCTGCACCTGGGAGCTGCTCTGTGCATCACGAGCAGAGCACCCATGAGTTTTGGAGCCATCAGCACCAACAGTCCCAGCTTGTCCAGCACCAGGTCCAGTGTTGGAGTCATTAATCAGAGTCCAGTCTCTCACATTCACTCAGGTTTTCCAAGTTACTTCTTCCCCATGGTCATGGTTCCTGCACTCCAGCTCTCCCCCTGAAACACCCTCGAGATCAGGGGACTTTCATTCTGCACCTTGGAAAATGAGACACAACCACGCTGTCTAAATTGCTGCACTCTCCCCTCCTGGTTGAGCATCCCTCCTGGCCCCCTCCCTGCCTTTCTGTCCATGGGAAGGGATCCTGTGCCCTCATGCAGGGTCAGAGTTCCTGATGAGCAGCCTTGATTCAGACATCTGGTCCTGCTCGCTGCTGCAGACAGGGAGGTGAAGCACCCAAAACATGCAGACTGTGGAGCTGGAGACCCAGTCCTCACACTGTTCCCGTGGTGCCTTCTGCAGCAGCAAAGCAGAAAGGAATTGATGATGAAAGATGGAAGTGTAATAATCGTGGAGCTCTGCTGTCACGTATAAAATGAGAGACAAACACTGACTAATGAGAAACAGAGTGGCCCGGGAGGAAGGGAGAAACAATGCCTGTAGTATAGGGGGAAACATGAGAAAGGCAAATAAACTGCCAGCTGCAGGAGTTTATTGCAAGGGAAAAAAAAACCCCAAACTGAACCATTTTGCGAACAATGACAGAGAAAGACTGGAAGTGTGTGCCAAGTGGAGAGTGACAGTGACATCTCCTTGGACAATAAGGTTTTCACTTCTTCCCACTGGGCTGGAGCTGGAGGAGCAAAGCCAAGAGCTGCCTTGCCCAGCTAAAAGTTTGGGTTGCATTGAAGCGTGCCCAAGCAGGCAAGCTCCACACCTGGCAGTGGCTTGGCTGGCAGCTTAATGAGGTTTAAAATCAGAATTTTACTGGGTAACTTCTCCATGCTGCAGGAGAGCAGCTCCTGTGTCCATCACTGTGCCGCGCGTGGCCAAGGGTCAGGCTGACTGATGGGAGCTTCACCAACCAGGCTTCAGAACCTGTTCCTAACAGAAACCTTTGCCTCTGCCTCCAGCAGGGATGAGGGGACAGTCAGGAATTGCCATTTACAGGTGGAGTCCCGAGGCTGACTGCAGTTTGCAGTGCTGCTGATGGAACTGCTCGTGTCACGGCAGGAGAGGGAGATGCAGGGGCATGGGACAAAAGAGGGTGATCAAAGTAATCCCAGGTGAAGAGGGAGATACTGTGAATATTAAGAGCCAGTGTGTGATGGTCAGAGAGTGCAACTCCAGTGCTCTGAAGGACAAAAAAAAAACCCCTTGTGCACTTTTTCCATGTGGCCCC
Organism: Rhipidura dahli; assembly: GCA_013399225.1. Taxonomy (NCBI): domain Eukaryota; kingdom Metazoa; phylum Chordata; class Aves; order Passeriformes; family Rhipiduridae; genus Rhipidura; species Rhipidura dahli. Next base: position 259,471 of record VXAC01007376.1, read on the forward strand.
TTTCTCCAGCTCTTAACATTACGCGGTATGAAGGATAATAATAAAAGGGAGTTTTATCATGTCTTTATTGATAAAAGCTTGATCAATTCTTTATTGCTTTCCACAATCTTAGCGTATTTTGCTGGTTTCCTTGTAGGTCTGCTTTTTATTTACCTGAAAAAGCATCTCCTGAGCTGAGATCTGCCTTACGAAGGCTCCACGTGTGCCTGCTCCTTCCTCCCTCCCTCCCTCCCTCCCTATCCCATTTTCTGCTCAGAGCTGCACTTTTCCTGACAGCCCTTGTCAAATCCATTTCTTAAGCATCTTTCTTTGTCCAAAAGCTGTTGCCAGGAGGGCGCGGTGTCCGAGTTGTTTCTGTGACGTGTCCTCAAAGGACACTGCTCCGAGCTGCTCTGGTCACTCTCTGCTTTCATCTCCTGCGCTGCCGAATTGTTCTCACCCGTGATGACCCTTGTCCATCAAATGTGCTCTCCCTGTAAATACCCTCAGGCAGGAAACCCATTAGCAGATGGATACCATGACCTTCTCCAGAAAACACTGAAGTTACAGCTGTGTGTAGTGTGCACAAGTGAGGGAAGGTTTATTTATTCTGCTTTGTTTTAAGGTTTTTAAATTTTTTTTTCTTCCTGCGGTGGAAGATTTCTTTACACCTGGAGGGAGAAATCATCTCCCCATGTTGCTTTCTTCACCTGGTTATTGCCTTTTAATTTAGTGCCTGCTAACAAGAGGAAATCTATATTTCAAGGACCAAGCGCTGACAGAAAAAGCTTCTTCAGGCGTCCTGCTGGTCCCAGGGCTGGAGTGAGATCTCCCACCGAGGAGGTGGAGAGACATCCTTTGTGTGGGGGAAAGAGAATAAAAGCCCCCAAGGGAGCTCCGTTCCATGGCAGCTGGTGGAAACAAGGTGCAGGCCAGGTGTGGGGCTGGTCAGGAGCCAGGGAGTGCTGCCTGCACTGAGGGCAGATGCAGAAATGCAGAATTATCCCACCAAACCGTGTGGGACACAGCCCTCAGAGAGGTGTGGGTGGAAAAACCAGCGAGAGAGAGAGGCCACAGACAGGCAAAGGCACGTTTGCAGAGCATCCATAGGGAAAAGGGTAAGCAGCACTCTTTGGGAAGGGTCCTAGCTGGGAAAAGTTCTGGAGTTCTGAACGGAAAAGTCTCGTCTCCTGCTGCTCGAACACAATGGGGGAAGGGAAATGGGGCTTTGTACATTCACTGCAGAAAAATAGGAGTGCATCAGACAAGTATCTGATTTCTTCGTCAATTACATCTCCTAATGGGAACAGCATGCCTGCCCCCAGGTTCTGGCTGGCTGCTCCGGTTGCAGAGGGTGGCAGCGCCGCAGGATCGCCCCACGGAGCCAACTTCCCCTCCCTGCTGCTGCCTAGGGATGCTCCCCTCTTGCTCTGGGCTTATCCACAGAAGACAGAAATTCATGTTTTTAACACTCTGCCCCCGAGGCTCTCCTTCCTTGGGGATCAGACCAGGTGGCTCCTTGGGCTGAGGGGCCACTGGCTGCCGTGGTGTTCTTCTCCCTGTCCCAGCAGTGGCCTGGCTCCTCACTGCTCCCAGCCCAGGCTGCTGTCTGGAACTGGGGCACGTAAAAAGTGGTGTTTTCATCACAATGGCCTCCTCTCCTGCTCCGTGGCACTGTAGGAACTGCTGAAACACCAGCACAGCATGTCACCTCTTCAAAGCAGAAAACCTACAATTCAGGCTGTGATGAGCAGTTTGCTCTGCTGCCTGTCTATAGATTTCTGACCTGCAAAATATTAGCAAGAGCTTGTTGGCGGGACATTAGGAGAGGAAATGATACCTACTAGGGTTAACCTTTGCAGGAACGACAGGATCTCTGCAGAAAACAGCAAAAAAAAAAAAAAAAACCCTCAAGTGACACCGGCGGAGCAGCAGAGGGCATCCGCAGCCTGCGTATGAGGCTGCAGCGAGGGGAGTGCTCGCTGGCAGAGCTCTCAGCAGGGCAACGCTGCTTCACCCAGCGCTCGGAAACCCTCAGAGCATCCCCTAACCCCGGCAAAGCCAGCGCCGGGAAGCGTTTCGTGCTGCGGCGCCTTCAGAAATAAATTATAAACGATGCCAGCAATGCCCTGGCACCGGAGCAGCGTGGGCAACACCGAAAGGCAGGGGACGAATGGGGCAGGTCCCTGCGCTGCTCCTGCCTCTCCAGCCGNATAATAATAATAATAATTAAAAAAAAAAGCTCGTGAAAGCTGCTGGTGCATTGTCACCATCCAGCGCCCCTGGAAATTGGAGTCAGATTTTTGGGAAGGCTCTCGGAGCAGGGGATGGAGCAGCACTGGATGGTGCCAACCTTCCGTCACGCTGTGGCCTTTGCTGCTTCCTTTAAAGGGCTTTGTCACAAATGGAGCTTTCTAAGATGGCTGCAGCCCCAGACATTCAGAAATCTGCCCTGCCGTGCCCAGCTCTGAGCAGGGAGCCTGGGGAAAACACAAACAAAGAGCACTGGATCATTCCTGTGCTGTGAACACTTTATCTTGCATTTCACATCCTCTAAATTAGGGCAAAACCAGACCATTTCAGCATCCCATGTTCCCCTAGGGTGAACCACTGTGCTCCTGCAGCCTGAGGGCAGGTTTTTCCATCAGCACTGAGATGAAGAACCTTGGCTTGCACGGGAAAGGCAATGAAATTCTTGAAAGTCGTGACCGTGACCCTTTGTTGTGAGAGATTTACCCTACTCTTAGGGATATGAGGCAGTTCCTTCTTTGTCTTTCTTCCTTCTGCCTTTCAGAGAGCAGAGGAAGAGGGGGATTGCTAGAATATTGAACCCAGTGTAAAAATGTACAAGTTTTAGCATCTTTTTTTTTTTTTT
>VXAC01007376.1:264715-301078 GCA_013399225.1 Rhipidura dahli
ACATGGGAAGGATTATGTCAGGGTGAAAATGTGGGAAGGGAAGGAAGTGGAGCCCAGCATATTTTCCAGAGGTGTGGATAAGCGAGAAGATTTCATGCCCTTCAGTCAGTCATTCATTATCTTTTATCTCTTCTGGAAAGCAAAACACCAGTAAAATGGAAGTGTTAAGTTTAAACCCTTTTCCAGAAAGCTGAATTTATTCAGAGGGGATTTTTTTTTTCCCAAAGCAAGGATGCAAGGATCAGTAATAACATTTGTGGGAATTATCCAGCTCCCATTGTTAAGCTGAGTCTTCTTTCATGATTACCTTCTCCCAAACACTTTTTTTTTAAAGAATCTCTGGAAAGGTTTTCCCAAATGGAGCTTTTCAAAAGAGGATAATTCTTCTTGACTCATGGCCCCCATTTTCTAGTGGGTTGGTTAGTTGGATTTGTTCCTTTTGTGTAAGGTAAGGTGCCCAGTAGAAAAAGACAGGTTTTAATACATTTTCATGATGCCTTTTCATGCTTTATTGTAACCAGCCAATTAGGAGATAATTGGAGGCTATGGATACCTCCTAAACTTTGGGGAAAACAAATCTGTCTCCAGGATTTAGGCTCCAGAGCAGTAACTGGGAGGTGATAACAGTCAGGACCAGAGAAGAAAAGGCAGTGCTTGCATCCTTAGCTCTGATGAGGCTGCTCTCTCAGAAGAAGGACAATGGTTTTTAGAACTGATGGATATTACCTTTGTTTTTTCTAACTGCCCATCTTGAGAAGAAAATTGGTGTCATTTCTGAATTATCAAGGCTGAGGCAGGCTGTGCCATGGAATATTTTCAATGAGAAAACAAAAAAGAAAAGAAAAAAAGGAAGAAAAAAGAAAAAAGGCGAAAGGAAAAAAGAGGAGAAATCAAAAAATAAGTGGAAGTATCCTTGGCATCATGGCCTACTATTTTTTTTTTTTCTAGAAGCATCATTGTGGATACAAATGGATTAGCACATAATGTTGAAATATCGTGAATATGCTGACATCTCATTGTTTTGCTCAGGAAGTAATTTGTCATTGCTACAAAAAAAGAAAAGTAACACGACTGTTTCAAAGCTAATTGAGTGTGTTGCATGAATTCTTAAATTCTCAAGTAAACCCAGTGGTCAGCAACCAGCTGTATGTCCCTGGATGGAAGGGGCTTCCCACAGGAGAGTGGGAAAGTCTCCAGATGACCGGCAGGAATTTATTCAGGGTGTGAGATTAATGTCATGGTCATGCTCGAAAGAGCCAGTGGGAAGTCAGGGAAGGGAGACATCAGCCTGAGCAGCTTGGCAAGGAAGGAAGCTGATATTAAAAACCCCTCCTTTTGCAGAGCTCATTATCTCAGAGAGGTGGAATTCAGGAGGGCGGTTTTGGCAGCCTCCAGAGCTGGGCGAGGAGGACTTCTCAGCGTGATGCCACCACTTAGAGCCTCATCACTGCGGCAGCGGGGGAGCACTCAGCCCCCTCAGCCCCCAAAATTGCTGGTTTTCCTAGGAAATGCAAGGGGTGGTTCTTGCCCAGCCTGTCTCAGTGGGGTGCGGTGGCCGCTGTGTTTCCTGCATCCCTGAGAGCAAAAGCCCGAAGGCACCCAAAGGCCTCTCCTGGGAACCCCTTCCAGGCTTAGCAAAGCCAGGTTTAAAGATCCGGGTGAGAGCCTGGTGATACCCAGGAGGGGAACCTGCAGGGAAGTCAGGGTTTGTGGTTAAAAGGAACTGAGCCGCTCCCGACAATGAAAACAAACCCCGGAGGCATCTGAATCCCTGCTGGGAATCTCGCCGCTCGGTTTGGAGCCACCGAAAACAAGAGGTGGCTCGAAGCATTGTTGGATGGATTTGTCCTTCCTGGCGCAACTCTGGGACGAGTGCATATCCCTCCTCTCTCCAGCGTGCGGGAGGCTCGGGCCGGTCCCGTTCCCATCCCGGGGGCTGTCGGAAGGTGCTGGAAGGGCTCCGAGTGTGTGTCTGGGCTCTCGGAGCTGCGGTTCCCCAGGGCTGGGGCAGCTTTGTGCCATCGCTGCTGCACAGGCTCAGCCTGGCTCCCAGCCCCCGGGAGCTGTAGGAGAGGTGACCCTCTTCCCAGTGATGCGCTCAAACTGGTCCCAGCTTGGTGAGGAGCGGGGTGTGAGTCCTGCCCCAGCGTCTCCCTGGCTTTATCTGCCTCTCCAGAGCTCTGTAGAGGACAGGAGGCTTCCAGCCATACCCTGAGATGCAGCACAGCTCCTGCTCCCTTCCCTGCCCTGGGCTGTTCTTCTTTAAAAACAAAATTATCATCCTTTATGGCACCTTTCTGCCTTCCCAGGCACCCGAATCTACCCACGGTGAATTGCAGGCACTCCTTAAAATGTCAGTGGGATGCTTCTTAATCCCACAAACACCCCGGTTCCTATTACACATTTACCCCGGGGAAAGCAGCAATCCCTTTCAAACAAGGTGATTTAAGCAGGTTCTCCTCACTCTTTCACAAACACTTGTGACTCTCTGTTAATATTGAAACTCAATCCACCAAGGTGGGATGGGCTGTCCCTGGAAAATCCCAGTGCTTAGACATCAACAGGAGTGACCAGTCCCAGTCCCTTCTCCTTCTCCTGACTTGCAGGGAGTGTTTGGATGCGTTCCTGGACCCGGGCAGATGCTCTGATGGCTGGGCTCTTGGTTATTCAAAGTGGGTTTTTCTGTCATTGTCTTCTGCCAGAGAGAGCCTGCTCTGCATAAGGAAGATGAAATCCCATGACCAGGCGTGTAAGCTCGTGGCTGCAGCCCAGCACATTGTGTTTTCAGGCAGAGCTGAGCACCTCCAACAGAGAAAACAACAACAACAGAAGTGCCAGACCAACGACAGCTGGGTGCTCACCTGGGGTTTGAACCCCAAATTTGAACCCAAAATACACCTTCCCAGCACTGGCTCATCTCTCAACACCCCTTTGGATTGCTCTCATGCTTAATTTTCTGGGTAGACAAAAACCAGCTCCCCAAAGGTGTCTCCAGCTTCATCACCCTGAGGAAAGGTGTGTCTGGGCAGAGAGGCTGCAGGAGACCCTCACTGAACCTTCTCACTGCAGGCTGCACTCTGGGTGAGGGTTATTTCTAGGGAGGAAATCCCTCACCTCTGGAGGGGATCAAACAGAGGGCACCTCCTGCCTGGGGGTTTCCAAGGTGTGATTGGGCAGGATGCTGGATAATCACGTGGAGGGTCCCTGCCCCACAAAATTTGGATTAATGACGTTTTGAGGTCCCTTCCAGCTTGGGCTTTTCCATGGTTCTAGGGTAAAATGCACCCCAAAAGATAAGAAACCTAGTCCTTGGAGCTTTCTGAAATGCTCCTGCAAATGGATGAAGACCTTGAACATGTCTGCAGTTAATGTTAACGTGCTCAGGTAGTGGCTGCTGTGACACCTTGTAGGGTAAGAGCTCTGGGTGTGCAGGCTGAACCAATCCAGCTAACTCAGTCAGAACGCACTGATCTTAATTCAGTTGCCTTCTGTGGACTCCTTTAAACTGGTTTACATTTGCTGTCTTTTGGCACATGTTAAATCAGAAATAAATGTTAAGTCAATAAATAGTCCTTCCTTGACTGGGATAATAGAGCTTTTAGGAGGAAGCACTGTTATGTGCTTTTTTAGTGCCTAAGAAAACAGAGCTCTTATCTCTGTTTAAGTAATAATTATAACCTAAAGTTGTTTATTTGACTGCATTTAGCCAATTGTTTCCATGCTGATGGAAGCAGACCTCTACATCTCCCTTGTATTGATTGATCCTGGATCACAAGGCACTGATTTCTGCTTCAAACAACAGAACGTTGATAGCAAATGCAGGAAAATGTAAAGTAAATGGTGGGCAGAGGAGTTAATTAATGAATCCCTTTAATTCATATGGTTGTGTATGGTGTGATTATCAACAGCTTTAGTGAACAAAAGCGCATTTATAGGTAACAGCAACAGCAGATAACAAATGTTGAGGGTCACGAGTTCTGTCTTGTCCCACTCTTTTGTTTTGTGCCAGTCGGGATTAATTATATTGAAACTGCTGGTGAAGTAAGACGATATTGAGTGTCAAAAATAATACTCTGCACATTATTTTGGACGAGTTTCTGCTCCTGCTTGGGCTGAAGCTGAAATAGATGACAGTAGTTTCACCGACGCTGAACTCAAAGATTGCAACTGACAGTGAAATCTATTTCCATATTCTGTTTCTATTTAAAATGTGCTGGAAATGTCAATTAATTCCTATCCTTATGATTAATAGTAAGCAAGATTTCTGTCTTTTGGAAGCTAAATGGCTACAGGAGACATCAGAGTGAGGACTATCAGAACATGGGATAAAGGTGGTTGTGGGAAAGGTGGTGGAATGGCTGTACCTAAATCTCCTCTATCTGAGTGACCTTGGTGTTTTCCATCTGCTCCTTTATAGGAGTTGGTCTGTAATGGTAAGTTCTTCAATTAGAGGTACTGTCCTTCCAGTCCTTTGAACTTTTCCTTGTGGATTTTTTGTGCCCTTGGAAGTAATTTTTCACTTCGAAGCTAAATTGAAAAGAAAAAAAAAATAGCTGCAATTGAGTCACAAAAGTTAAATTGTAAAAAATGCTGCAATTGAGTCGTGAAAATGAAAAATATACATGAAACCAGAACTGGGCATTTTGTTTCACTTTGGTGTCTAGGAGTGGCAGTGAAAATTGAAGGCAGTTGCTTTAATAGCACATTCAAATGCTTTCTTGTGCAGTTGACTTCCATGCTAAAACAACAAAAAAGAGATTAAGTAAAGAGGAGGACAGCAATCATTCCTTAAGTGGGGTGTTATTTTGCTGATGAGGTAAACCCAGCTGACATCCAGGATAGGTTAAATCTGCCAAATACATGCTGATGTTGGCTGGCTCTGCCTCTCCCCCAGCCACTGCTAGAGCTGAGATTAAAGTCAAGTCACCTTCCATGGTTCTCCATATTGCACACATTTGGGATGCAATGAAGAGGAATAGGGTGAAAAAGGGAACGGGGAGGGGGTTGTAGTGGTGCCACAGACCTGTAGCTATTGAAATCTAGGGTGTTAGGGGCATTTAAAACTGGGCTTACATCACATTAATGCAAGAACAATAAACCACAACTGCCAGGGAGCCAGGGAAACATTTGTCATCTCTGAAACTCTCGGAACAGGACCGTGCTTGAGATCATCAGTGCTCTCAGCAAACCCCAGCCACGGCTGGGCCAGCACTGGTGGCTTTGGAGAGCCACCCCAGCTATGGAGGGTGGATCACCCAGGCAGGAGAACTGGGAGGGTTTGTTTCCCTTTGCAGAGGTGGAGGTCAGTGAGGGACTTTACGAGGCGCAGGGTCGTTAAAGAGCAGAAGGCAGAGCAGGAACCATTTGTGCATCCGCCGTGGAGCCGGGAGGGCTGGCAAAACAGACAGACATGTCACGCTGCTCTGACTGCAGGGAGCAAGAGATGCATGAGCATAGCTCCTTCCAGGCTCCAAGAATGAAAAGCAAATATATATATATATATTTTTTTTTTTCCCGTTAGGAGCTGCTTTGGCCGCTAAGCAAAATGTAATAATGGCTACCCATTGAGTTTTAAGAGTTTTTGTCTTCTCCCTTTTTTTTTTTCCCTTAGGACTTCAGGGACTATTCTATTTGATGAGCTTGCCTAGAGACTTTTCACATGGTTGAATCTTGTGGAAAATTTATTGTCATTAGAAAAACAGGGGGTGGGGAGGGGGGGTAGAAGAAAAAGAAAAAATCACACAAGTTTTCTTCCAAACCCTTTTCGAGATTTATTTTTCTGCTTCATCTTTCATGGGAAAATCCATCTGTGTGGTTGTACATCTATTTTAGTGTTTTTACTTGTCAGTATTCTGTTTTTGTAGCTGCTCTGAATCTTTCAGCTGAGGAACTGTTGTGCTGCTGGTTGGTGGAGGAAGGAACGGCACTGGAGACTGCAGCAGTGTCACATCTGGATGGGCTGCAATTAAATTATTAACATTTTTCATTAACAACATCCACAGCGATGACTGGTGCTGTCAAGGCAGCAGCTGTTGACTCTGGATGGCTTCGTGTCAGCTGATGGTCACTTGTCCATCAACTGGTCAGAGGTGTCCAGATCCCAGTGGGAAAACTGGGCTGTAAATGGTCACTGAAAGGTGTTTCCTCAAGGTGAGCCCGAAGGTGCAGCCCTGGCAGAGAAGACAAGAGGGAGCAAACACCACTCTCTAGGCTGGGGCCACGAAGGCTTTCTTCTCCAGGAAGGGACTTGCTGGGCTACCCAGAGGAATCTCCTTCCACAGGGAAGGACAAGAAGTGGGTGGGCAAAGCTGCTCTGGAGCTGGTCTGGTGGTGGTGACAGAGCCCTGGAGCAGGGGGTGGGCTGGGGTACAGAGTCTCCCCTAGCCACAGGTGCTGTGATTGTGTGGAGGGGCTTTACAAAAACACATTACACAGCAGCAGGGAACAAAACGTTTTTCTTCTTCTGCCTAGAGTGGCTCTGCCTTTTGGGCACACATTTTGGGCTCAGGAGAGAGTGTATCAGTCAATCTGCGGGGAGAAGCTCAGAGAAGGAGTTAAGTCAGGGAAGAGAAGGGAGGATGAGCGAGCTGGAACTGGCTGATCTTCAAGGTCCCTTCCAACCCAAACCATTCCATGATTCCACAATACAGGAAATGCTCTTTTTATATGGATATGTAGCATGTGCTTAGTTTTTCCAGCTGGACTTCACCTGCTACACAGCCTGCTGAAATGAATAACTATTTTCTACATGCTGACATAGTTTAGCCCCACATGAATAATTGGGAAGAATGCACCCATTTTTTCCCCCCCAAGAAAGGATTAATATGAAATAACTATAGAATCGTATTGATGTAAAAAGATGAATAGAACTCTTTCCCAGGGATCAGATACCCAAACTTACTTAACAAAAAGAAATACTGGAGCTCTGCACTCCTGCAGTTCATTGCAGTGGAAAAACTTACACTGTCAAAGACAATTGACATTTTTTCCTGAAGAGGACAAATAAATTTACTGGAGGAGGTGCAAACAAACATGGACACAGTTAAAAAAGCGTGATTCACAAGGCCTCTCAGGATTTTTTTTTTTCTTGTGTCTTAGAGTGTGGTCACAGCTCGGGGACGAGTGACTACATTTTTTACATTACAAGTGACTGAGGATAAGGTAACAAGAATGCTTGGGGACTTGGAAAATTGTCCCCAGTGCCCTCTGATGAGGGACTGAAGAGGTTGAGGTAGCTGATGATAGAAGGAGGGGGATAAACTGGAGCACCAGTTTGGAGAAGGATGTTCAGAACAGATGACAGCCACCTTTCTCTCGTTCCTGTAAGCCACACGAGAGGGAAGGCACTAAAGTTTGAAGCTGCAGGATTTTAACTTTGCACACAGAAAATAAATACTGCATCCAGTAGCGTGTCCTGCCTGTGGATTCACTGCCAAGGGATGCTCCTACGTCTGAGAAATGAGGAAAAATCAAAGGTCACGCCTGCAAAAAGAACATTTGGAGCCACATTTGGAGCTCCTGACAAGACTATAAAGTCTCTTGAGGTTTTAAATTAATCTCTAATGTCTTGCAGCTAATAAGAGGCTTTTATCCAGCAAATCACCCATCTTGGCTCTGTGTAAGAGATTGTGGATCCTCATTTTAAGCGTTTGGTGCTTGTCAGATCCCTTACAGCACAAAAATTTCTGGGCCTTTTTTTGTTACTGCATGCTCCCACCTTCCCTGTCCTCTTCAGGATTCTTACTTCCACAGAAAAATGGTTTAATTGGATTCTAGTTCGCTTAATAATGATTTTTAAACAGCTTGACCATTGTCTCCTGCTTTGTTTTGCAGCCTCCCATGGATTACACTCACTGAGCAGATGTATTTATGTGCAGCCCTGGCTGTGGTGAAATCCCACTCACTGTTTTGTGCTGGAATGAGTTCACCTGTGGCTGCAGAGGGTGGGCTGGGTTTGCGTTCACCCTTCCCACACTTCACTTTTTGGTGTTTGAGGTGGGGTTTGAGCCCCACAAGCTGTTGGTGGCTGTGGTTTGACTGCAGCACAAGGGTTGGTTGGCTGGGGGGAGTTGTGAGAATGCTTTTCTCTCATAGAGCAGATATTATGGCTTCCCCTGCAATTAAAAAAAGCAAATACAACGGTAGTAGCATTGCCTTGATAGTGCAAACCCAGCACCCACTGGACAGGATGGTGATATGTGATTAAATCTGTCTGGTGGTGATTTGTGATGGATCAGCATCCACCCAACACACAGTCTGCCAAGGTGCACAGAAATATCATTTATTTCATGGAAGGTAATTAGTAATTCCCATTTCTCTGATTGCCCAGGTCTGTGCCTCCACACTGACCACAGGGAGGAGGGGATGCTCCTCTCCCTCCTTCCCTTTGCAGATTTGCAGAAACATGCTCAGTAACAGGAGTGGATTTCAGGCTGAAATTTCCACAGCTAGCCACTGCTGACAGGGATAGAGACTGGGGGGCAGAGCTGGAGCTGACAGCTTCATAATCCAGTTGTGTTGAAATGTATCATTGTCAGCTCTGCTATTTGGAAGAAAATCCTCAGTCCGACTCAGAAGATGATTTATTGGGGAAAAAAGATGAAATGTCAGCATCTGAGAGGACAATATGTGTAAGCAACACACCAGGCTCACTGTCTGCTCCTGTATAAAAGAATTAGTACCAGGATATGTCTTCTGAGCTCCACATCAAAGCAACATTCACTGGGGCTCACACACAGGCAGTTGCCACCCTTTTCAAAAATAGGAAAAATGAAGAAAGAATTTGGGGCATTTTTGGAAAAATTTTTTCGTTTACCCCGTCCTTTGGCATCCAAAGTGGAGCAGGTGGGACGATGCACAGGTGCAAGGGTTTGCCACGCTCTGCTGTGCATCAGCCTTGCAGTCTCACATCAGGCTTGGGACCCCCTGCTCTCCAGGAGCAGTCAAACAGAGTTTCTGCACGACGTCATCTCACCTGCCCTGGATCTGGCAGGCAAAACCACCTGGCTGAAGATAAGGAATGGACACCTCTGAAGTGGATCCATCTCTGTTTTGCCCATCCATGGCTTTATTCCCTGACTCCTGCAGATGAACCAATGTGGCAAGAGAAGGACCCAGCCCGTTTCACTGGTTTTCAACAGCTTTTGACTCCTGTGAGAGGGAGAAGAAGAAAAAGAAATATTTCTGTGGGCTGCTAGGTGCTCCTGATCACTTACAAATGATCTTTTCCTGAAATGCCTTGTGCATCCCTCTCTCTGTATGAATGAGTATGTGTGTACATATCTGTCTATTGATTTACCTGTCCATCTGCATCCCTGTGTGTGGTTAGGGATTGACAGTCACCCCTCGCTGCCTCCTGGTTGGGTTTTATTGCTGCTGCATCCCTGTAATGAGGACACTGGCAGTTTTATTAGGAAATTTTACAGGACACCTCTGAAATCCGGTACTCCCTGAAGCCCCCGCAGATTTTCTTGAGTACTCAGCGTGTCTGGAACGTCCAAGTGATCCTTGGAGATACCCAGGCCTAACAAACCAGGCAGGACACCCGTATCATGTTTATGATTATGCATATTCCCCCATGAAATAAAGCTGTGCAGTTGTGATTGCAGGCAGAGTTATCAGCTGGAAGCAGCTGTGCTGCCCAAACACCCGGTGGCAGGCCATGTAAATATTAATGGAGGTACCCCAAAATCAACTCTGTCTGTATTTATATGTGTTTTGCTGCCAGCTGAGGCAGCTGTCAAGAGGGCTGACTTTGGGGAAATGGATGTGAGCTAGGAATTGCAGGGCTTGGAGCCCTTGTGTTCATTTTGCTCGTCCATCAGCATTTAAATATGTGTACTGAAAGAATACATAGCACATACAAAGCTTTGTGCTGTGAAAAGTAACTTCAAGGGCCACGAGGTATTTTTCTGTCTTTTAAAAAACAGGAGGTACTGTCTACTTTGGGGCAGGCTGATCCTGAGCTGATTTCCTTGTCAGGAAACTCCTCATTCCTTCAAGAACTTGGTGTATCACCAAAACACTCTCCTGCTTGCACTGGCCAGCCCAGGGACTGCCCCTTTGCTGAGGAGCACCCCACCCAAAACAATGGAGTCAAATCAGACAGAAATGGCATGAGAGGGGTACCCAAGCCCCTGGTGTTCCTGTTCCTCTGCTTTTCCAATGCCCTGGGGAAGGTCTGAGGCCCCCTGAGCAGTGCCCATGGTCCAGCCCCTGTGACACACCTGGCAAGGGCACAGAGTGTCCCCAGCCAGAGCAGGGCTGGGACAGCCCTCCAGGACTGGGAGTACAAACAGCTTTCCTCCACCCCTCAGTTATTTAGGAGGTGTAAGCTCCAAGTGCAGCTCAGGATCGAGGAGCTCCTGGCTCTTGATCATCTGCACTCACCTGTGCTTAAACAGAGGGGAGAGGCAAAAGGAGAATTCTCCTTGCTTGGTTGTAAAGACAGTTCCAATTAAAGATCTGTCCTCATTAAAACATGTTCTGTGCAAAGGCTAATTGCCCAGGTCATGCATTATGGTTTCACAAGTGGCCTCCTGCCCCATTTTTGTTCTTTGCTGGTCTCAATGAACTCAGAGGTCATTTCCAACCTTAATGAATCTGTGATTCTATAAGCTGGGATTGATGTTCTCCCCAGCTCTGACACTTTCCCCAGTGTCCTAAAATCTCTGCCCCTACTGCATGTACTCAGGAGATGGTTGTTCAACCTCAAAAAAGTCTTCAGTGTTTCAGTACTTCCTTTTATTGTGAGTCTGTACAGATAAATGATATAAAAAATACGTTTAAAATAATCCATTTTGCCTACCTGATTTTCTTTCAGCTAACTGCGCTCTGCTAATTTTGAAGTAGGATCCTTTGGTGTGGTCAGAGGAGGGTTTTTTTTTGTGTGTGTGTGTTCTTCCACTCCAGAGCCCCTTTTCCACTTGGGTTTATGAGGAATTCGGAGCCTAGTTCTGCTGAGGGAGGAAAAAAGCAATGAACATCTGGATAATTACACCCCTGTCTCAACTGAAAAGAAAGGGGGGAAGAAAAAGAAACAAAAAAGAGCCCAGCTGCCTTCTCACTCCGAGCCTCCTGCCAGACAGCTCCTGCTGACAGGCTGGTTGTCCCTCGGAGGGGCTGCAGGTGAGGAGCACACCTGAGGGCTGTCACACTGGGTGCTGACAGGCTGCATGAGCTGTGCTCCTACAGGCTGCAGATTTAACCTGGATACCCTTCTGGTGTGTGTTTGCTTTCCAAGCAGTGCGGGGAGCGCAGAGGAGCTGGAGGAGGGAGGAACAGAGCTCTTAAACCTATTGTTCTAAATAAAAATAACGGTTGCCTTGAGACTTCTAGCTTCTGCTAGGTCCTTCAGGACCTTAAATGTTTGGAAAACACCATCAGAAGGAGTCAGCTGGTAGATTTTACAGAAAACATTGTTGTAATACAAAGGGATATAAGCACCTCTTGAGGTGATGGACTGAGTTTGTTTTCTTTTCTTCGTGGTGTGTATGTGGGATATCAGCATCTGCATGATTTCTTTCTTTTTCTTTCTTTCTTCTTTCTTTCTTCTTTCTTTCTTTCTTTCTCTCTCTATTTCTTTCTTTCATCCTTCTCTTTCTCTTTCTTTCTCTTTCTTTCTCTCTCCTTCTCTCTCTATTTCTTTCTCTTTCTCTATTTCCTTTTTTCTTTCTTTCTCACTTTTTCTTTCTTTCTTTTCTCTCTCTTTCTCTTTCTCTTTCTCTTTCTCTTTCTCTTTCTCTTTCTCTTTCTCTTTCTCTTTCTCTTTTTCTCTTTCTCTCTAATTTCCTTTCTTTCTTTAATCTCTTTCTCTTTCTTTCTCTCTTTCTCTCTCTCGCTCACTCTGTCCTTCCTTCCTCCCTTCCTTCCCCAGCACAGCACCTTTTCCCTTTCCATGTGGATTTATCCCATAGTTAGAGGGAAGAAGCAGTCCCCAAAGCAACAGGCTGCTGAACCAGAGTTATTTCCTCACTGGAGTAACTAAAGTTGTCATCCAGCAGGGGCCCAGGAGAATGCTTGGTGTTCACCAACCACAAATGCTTCAAACTGAACACATGCTTAAATGTTTCACGTATTTAAAAGAGAATAACTGTGATTTGGGAGGGTAATTCTGGTCTGGGAATTAGCACCATATGGAATGCATGCGAGGGACTACACAGAGTACAGTTGGCAAGGCAGGGCTCCTAGGTGTTTGGTCCTCCCTCTGTTCAACACAATGCATAAATCAGGGCTGCACTTGTGTTATCTAAATGATACAGAGTGAAGTTTATGGAATGGAAAGGAGAGACAGGAAAATCAGGAAGATGCCTCTGACAGACAAAGACAGGACTACTCTGGGAAAGTTTAGCAGCCTGAATTAGGCATCACGGGTGACAGAGCTGGCGGTGGTTTGAGTGTTTGCAAGATGTGTTTGTTTTCTCAAATCTCCAATTTACTCTAATAGGCATATTATGTTCAAGCATGAACAACCAAATATCATGTGAAATAAATGAAAATGCTCAAAATACATGGTACAGTGAGCCTGGAAATACCTAGGCCTTGACTTCTGTCTATTTAGGCTCAGAGTGAAGCCAAGGTTCACTCAGATTTTTTCTGTTTAAGCACATATTTCTGATGTCTGGGGTTTAACCATCTTAAAAGGAAGGTAAGAACCTCATCTCTGTACATGGGTTCCTTGTTTGCCAGTGGAGACAAATGGCAAATCACCCCTTGGAAGGCAGGTAAGAGGGGCTGCTTTTGGGGCAGGAGCCCACCTTCTTCCCTTGACTTAAGGGGGCAGCTCTGTTTATCAAACTCAGCTTCCATCCAGCTGTAATGGTGTGAGATGAATCAAACCACAGGCTCATAGAGTCATAGGCTGATTTGGGTTAAAGCCCATCTCATCCCACCCCTGCCAAGGGCAGGGACACCTCGCACTGTCCCAGGCTGCTCCAAGCCCCAGTGTCCAGCTTGGTCTTGGGCACTGCCAGGAATCCAAAGGCAGCCACAGATTGCTTGGGACATCAATTTGGGCTTTGATTCATTATCTGTGCCACCTTTCCTCACTCCCCTTTGTCTCCTTTGGCCATTTCAGCCCACCACAGCTGCTGCCATCGTGCCCATGTTGGTCTCTCAAAGCACAGTTTGTTCCTGCAACACAAAATGCCAAAAACAACAAGAATGGTGCAAGAAGTGATTCCACACATGAGGAGGAGGAGCTGCCAGTGGAGCACAAGCTTTGAGCCACCCAGACAATCAGGTCTTGGCTGTGCTATGAAGGACACAGGCCAGGGCTGGCCCAACAGCAGGCACAGTGGTATCAAGAAATGGTAGGTGGCTTTGTGAGCCTAGATGGATTTACTAGTTGCTAGCTAATTCTACTTTTAAGTACTGCAATTATTAATTTTGTTTAGAGGTTTGGTTTTTTTTTTTCCCTCTGGTGATGCAATTCCTTTGATCATCACTTCTCTCTCTCCCTAATCATTCAGTTGGCATAAAATGCCACTAATTTTTACCATCTGGCCCTGGGTTGAAAGCCCTTGCCTGCTACTGTTCACATGTATCTACCTTGACAGTAAATGATGGGAGTGTTCCCAGTGTGAACTCAAACAGCTCTTGCAGGTCTGCTCGCTGTAAGCTTCAGGTTTTGCCTGTTTGTGGAAGAGAGAGTGGGCACTTCTGGGGTCTGTCTAGACAAGTCTCTCTCAAGTGCATGTGTGATCATGTGAGTTACTCACTCCAATAATATTAATAAATGGGACTGGGCCAAATAAAAGACAGTTCCATTAAATTCTCTGAGCTCATAGGGTGGTTATAAAGTCAACATGCTGTGCTATGTTAACATCTGACCAGTAGAATAGTTATTTCCTGATCCCAGGTTTGGCTTCTAGCCACAAAAAACACAAGACAGATGCTGTGCTTTAGTAGGGTCAGGGTTATCAAAGAGATGTGATTAATAGCTGGTTACTGTGCTTTTGTGACACTTTTGCTTTGCTGATTACAAAGGACTCCTAGCCACGATTTTTCCTTGATTTGGCGATCTCCACAGCCTAATCTGAGCTTTCCCTGGAAAAATACAGGCACAAGCAGCGTTTGGACCTCTACCTTACTCTGAGGTTGTTTGATGTGGATGCTACTGACAGTGGCATCTCAGAGGGCAAAGGGGCCAGTGCCTCCTCGAAGAGGCAGCAGCTGGAAATGCAAACAAGGTGTTCTGAGCTATTTAATGATTTCCCATCAGGCAAAAATGCTGGAGAATTGACTTTAAAAGTGCATCAAAGTAATTTGTTAGGCTTTGAAGTGGGAGGTTATTTATAATGGAGGGTGTTCCCTGATGGAGTGATAGGCTTGTGCTGTGTGTGAGCGACCTGAGTCGGGAAGGGGTGTCTAAAAGGATATCACAGCATCATAACATGAATTTGGGAGTGCTTTGCTCCCTGGAACACGGGAATTCTGCACCCTTACTTTGGTTCTGGCTCGGTCTGTCCCTTTTCCCAAGCCCCAACACAAGGCAGGCTGAGTGCCCTGGTCTGAAGTGTGAAAAATAAAACCCTAAGCAGGACAGCTCTCTCACTCCCAAACCACTGATGGGCAGGGATGAGACCCCTCCAGGTGCAATGCTGGTGAGCTGATTGAAAACAGATACTCAAAACCTCCGAGCACGGTGACTTAGATGAGATAAATCACCCGGAGCTCTCTCTGCAGGAGGTTCTTTAAAATTCTCCCAAAAACTAGATGAGGTGGAATTTGGCACTCATGGACCAGGTCCTGCTGGCTGCAAGAAACTGCTGGTTCTCTTCTAATACCTCCCATGTGCCAGGAGGGTTCGTCTTTCCCTGTTTTTCTCACTTTTACCACTCTCACCTTTACGTTTGAACATCAGGAAGCATTTTGATCCTTACTGAGTTGTGGCAGCTGTTCAGACACATTGTCTGACAGGGTTCTTACCTGACCCAAAGTCAGGAAATTCTGCTTCTGGAACACCTCCTTGCCTTGACCACCTCAAGTTTTGCAAGTGGCGGAGTCATTGGTGCAAAACAGGGAGTGAGGAACACAATGTCCCATGCTGGGCATTATCTGCCACTCCCATCTTTATCCTCTGGTGCTGTGATATGTGCAGTGCTCCCTCAGATCAGACTTATCCTCCAAATCTATCAACTTTTCCCCAAAGTATTCATTCTCTGTTATTTTCAGCTAATGCGTAATTCCATGTTAAAGCACAAGGTACTTGGCCCAGGAAACAGAGGAATAGAATAATTATAGTAATAACTTCTTTTTTTCCCAGCTTGTGTACATGTATTGCTGTTGTCTTCCTGGCTTGATAAACTAAAATATTAGTTCAGCAGTGTTTGTGTACCTAATTAATTCTGTCTGCCTGGCAAATTTCAGCTGAGCATTTGCACATGCTCTCTGTCTATTATTCTATTACTTCCTGTGTTTGTTTGCTTTTTATTTCTGTACAACAGATTATAAATGTGCAGAATTTTTACTTCAAAGTAAAAAACTGTGCTTTTTTTAGTAATTGCCAGAGTTGCAATATGTTTGTTGTTGTTTCTAATTGCCGATTCTCTTGATGCAGGTCAACACTGTTCAAATATCCCAGGAATGAGTCACAAGAACAACAGCAGAAGACAACTTCATTGTAATGCTGCTTGGAAAGAATAGTCGACATAATTAATCTGCCCTATTGCTCTTCTCCCTTGATTTAAGTGAGATAAAATCTTCTTTTGTCAGAAAAGTTGAGTAACAGGTTCATTTGGATGTCAGGAGGAGCAGTTTATAAGCCTTCTGACTTGATCCCTGAATGACTGCCTAATCCGCTGATCTCTCTAGTTCCTCAAGTGACATTCAATAAAATACTGTTACAGGAGGTAGCTGGGAACTTAGATGTGAATGAACCCTTATAAACTTTTTTCCTCCTTTGAAATGTTAGACAAAGTCAAAAATAAGGAGAAATTAATTTCATATAGCATTGGGGGAAAATAGTAAAGAAAGAGGAAAAAAAAAGGAATATAAATACAGACTGCAAAGTGTGAGTGGTAAAAAAACCTGATTAACTTTAGGAACTGTTAGCATGCATCTTGCAGTTCTATGACATTGCTTAAAGGAAGAGAGTCTGTTATGAAACCAAGGTTAAATATTTACAGGAGGCAGTGAAAGGAATCTGAGGAAGGAAGGTTACCTGTGTGAAAGGCTGCCTGTGTATCAGGAGGAAAGTGTTGCAAGCAGAGAGAGCACCTGTCCTCCTCTCAGAGCAGGCTCAGGGATTACTGCAGGAGCCAGGCGGGGGTTTCCCTCTCAGCTCTGCTCTGCTGTCTCTTCCTGACCAGGCTCTCAGCCTCAGGAGGGCTGTGTGTGCCTCTGCTGAGAGAAACAGGGTGGTAGGAGTGCCCACTCCCAGGCTCTGCACTTCCAGGACAAATAGCCTTTGCTTCTCCTGAATGTTTTGGAAAGTTTTGGGTTCTGCCTGCTTCAGAATAAACAACATTTCCAGGCTCTGCTTGCCATTGCCTTTGTTGTCTCCACTGTGCTTTTACCTGACTCCAGCAAGCTCAAGTCCGAGAGAAAAGGGGACCCAGCTTCTTTTTTGGTGGAATAAGGGGGAAAGAACAACCTCGTGGTGTGGAGGGGCCACTCTTGCCTGGTACCTTTGAGTTTGATTTGGGTCACAGGAGTCTTGCCTAGGAGATGTTGCTGCTTTATTGTTGGCTTCCCCCATGTGTTCTTCTGCCTTCCTGAATTACTCCATGAAGTTCTTCTAAATTCAGCTTTTTGGTGTGGGGAAGCTGGCTTTATACTCCTGTTAATGAAATGGGTGGGGTTTTTTTTGCCTGGCAGGCTTCTGGGCAAGAGCATTGACTTCCTACCTGCTCTTTATAAAGATAAATAATATTTCTTTTTTTTTTATTAACAATGGCACCAGGAGAAGAGTCACACATGGGTCCTGCTTTTCCAGGTGTAAGGTGCTGGTTCACTTGTGGGTATATGGGTGGCTGATATTTGGGAACTGGCAGGTTGCCTCACACAAGAAAGTCAGCAGCCAGGTAATCCTAATTATCTCCAAATCTTAGCCCAAACCGAGTAAAAACAGGAAATTTCTTGGCTCAGAGATCCAAACCTGTGATCTTTAGCTCTGGATTTCCTCCCTCTCAAGGCTATATGCAACCATTCCATTTGTTCTCCAGTTTTCCTTTGTCTTAGGCTCCCCATTTTCTTGCTGTCTCTGCCCTGCTGGGAAAATTTCATGTAAACACAATGATGGTCTCTGCAGAAGCCCCTGTCCTTCATAGCAGTAGGCAGTGGGCAACTTGATTTTGCAATGATCATTCAAAGAGTTCTTCCCTTAAAAAAAAAAAAAAAAAATCAAAAGTCTTATTGCTATAACATTTAAAGTGATATAACACATATGTTATGTGTGTATGTGTATATATAAAACTAAAATACAAATAAATTCTTATAATAGGATAATAAAATAAATTATATATTATATGAATTATAAATTTATTAATATATAAATATTATAAATTCTTATAATATAATTAATATAATATAACATATACCCTGGGCTTCATGACTCCATTTCTATGGGCAGCCCAATACAGGTGGCAGTGATAACATAATACTGCTGCCTTCTGAAGGATTTTTAGCTGGGTCTTTAAAGTATGAAATGAGGAGTCATTGATTTCATGGAATAAATTAAGGGGTCAGGAGGAATCTCTCCTCATTTTTCTGGGGACACTTGTTGGACATCTCAGATGGAGGAGGTTTCAGAGTGCCCCTCTACTGCTGGGAGAAGCAAAGCCCTGAAAATATCAAAGTGACCTCAAAAACTGCTGGGAAATATTAGAGAAGGCTCTTAAGGTTTTCCCACTGGACACTTTTTGAAATAAATTGACAAAGAATTAGGATGGAAATGTTATAATTATGCTCAGCATTAGACATCAAGTGGAACATCATCAGGTCCTGAACCTGTAAAATAGCAACTGGGCCACTAACTTACTCAAGGGAAAGACTCATCTTCAATTCATCTGCCAATTCATCTGTTTTTCAATTTATCTGTCAAATGATGATTAGCAGATCCTACAAGACAAATTGCCTGGTCTAACATAAATTTTGTGACTTCTCTGAGGAGCACTGAACCTTCCTGCTTTTCCCCACAGTTGTTTGCTAGTCCTGGTTTTATATCTGGTGATTTTTCTTTGGGAAATGTAACAAACGACTTATAAACCCAAAAGCACAAAATCTGTTTCTCCCTAACAAGCAGTGTCAGAGTTTCATTTCAGTTTTTTACATCTAGCTGTAGCTGCTAGGACACTCTCCAAAGAGCACAGCACTGGGAAAATTATGATGTCATTGTAGATGTCTTGCTTATTTCCCCAGAATAAATGAACATCATCACGAAACTCCAGGAGGAAAACTTGGCTGTGCTGGAGTTATGGAGCTATTAAAGCAGCTGAGAGTAAGGATTGCATTTAAGTCAGGGGTTACTTGGAGGTCACCACCATGCACTTTTTATTTGGAGTTCCAAACACAGGTTTAAGTGCCACACTTATATAATTTTGTCCATAATGAGGTTGGTTTGGCTTCTCGGCTCTGAAAAGCTGCAGAACAAATGTTTTACAGAATCACTGCAAATTCTCTTGAAATTGTAAAGCTATGAAAAGAATAATTTCTTTCATAATTCTTCAGATGTCTATTTTAAAGCCTGCCTTAAATGAAAGCTGTAACACGAAATCACAAAGATTAGCAGTGTGCTGAAACTAGCTGTCTCTTCTTTCAAAGAACGAGCTGTCATTTCTCCCTTAAGATGATTTACACTTCTGGGTTCATCAATTGAGCATCCCCTGAGGTACAGCAGGAGAGGGCCTGTATCAAAAGGAAGATAATTTCCAAAATGCTCTTTGTAATTACTGTAATAGTGGCTCATTCCTGCAATTTCCAGACCTTGCAGCTGAAACAAGGACGAACTTCAGGACACACAGTGGCTGCCTGCAGCAGCATCAAAGGAAAGCAGAGGTGCAGCAGGGCTGCAGGATTTGCCATGGGGGCACTGCCGTGGCTCTGGGGTTCACTGCTTTGCAGAGCATCAGTCACAGCTCAAATACCAAGACGTGGCTGAGGAGCTGCACAAGGAGTGGGCTACCAGGGAAATCTTTCTAGTCCACACCCACTATCATAAATGTGATTGCATTCCCTGCTGACTGCATGGATACCAGAAACGATCTCATACCTTGAAAATGGGATCTTTCAGTGTATCACAGACCACACTGCACAGACAAACTGACAGATTTCTCAGATTTTCAGCATAGGCACTGCCATGCCAGGAAGCATCACCCTCTGTTTTCACGAGCTCGAGAAGATGTATTGTGCTCTTTATGTTTCTTTGGTATCTGAATTTTACTCTTTTCCTTGCTGGTGGGACCTTTCCAACCCCCTTCAGCCCTCAGTGCCTATGATAAGTTTATCACAACCTTATCAGGCTTGTGGTGTGGTTCTTGGGGTGTCCTGTGCAGGGCCAGGAGCTGGACTTCATGGATCCTTGTGCATCCCTCCCAGCTCAGGATATTCTGTGGTTCTCTGAGTCCATCTATAACAACCTGTTCTAGGCAAACCCCATCTACTCTTACCCAGAGTTGTATCTGCAGTGTCTCCATGGGTGTTTATTCTCATGTTATATTCTATATTTTCCTGATGCATTTTTTGGAGATATTTTTTCCTTCCTTACAGTAAAAAAGCATTAATTTTATTTGTGTTTAATTTTCTTTATTTAAAACTACAGCACCTCCTTTTCATTCCTGTGTGCTCTGCTGTGGTTTTTTTTGGTGAAGGACCACGGCTCCTCACAGAGTTCCCTCTGCAGAAGGTGATTGTGAATTTCTTTTGGCAGCAAGGATCATTATTCTTCATGGTGTTTTTGCTTCATTCACTACTCTTTGGTCTTTTTTTTTTTTCACAACTTCTGGTTTCTTTCTGATCTGAACAGCCACTGAAGATGTATTTTATTTTAGATGACGGTATAATTGATCAAGAGCCTCTCTCATTTCATGGGCCAAAACATCACATTAAATTTTTATTGGTCGAGTAATGTTAATTCTGAAGACAGGATCATCTTGTGAACATGTGTGGTTTCAACTAAGTTCTTTCCTCTGGTTATTAATCAGCAGGAAAAACCTCAGTGCTTTATTCTGCCTCTTTTTCTACATGCCAACAACCAAAGTTTTAATTTTCTTTTTGAAAATACGTTCAACCACAACAACTGTTTCAGCTCTGAAGTGTCATAAGCTACAGCATTTCTTTTCCAACAGTGAACCACAATTTCTTCCAACTGTTCCTAAGCTGGTGATGCAGGAGGAGCAGAGTGATTTCAGAGTACACAGGATCCTGGTTTTGTGGGCCTGTGGGCAGCTCTTTGTGCTGTGTTTTCCAGCCACACTGGTGGATGTTACACTCTGATTAGTTAAATGCTGGATGCTTTCCCTGTTCCTGCAAGGGGTAAACTGCAGAAAACTGCAGTCTGGGGTCGTAAATCTGGAAGTATTCATAAGCATTAAATTCACCTTAAGGAAAAGCAAAAAAAAAAAAAAAAAAAAAAAAAAAAAAGAAAGGGAAGGAAAGGAAAGGAGCTTGCACAATGATAGATGATGTTTGTACATCCCTCTCAGTATTTGGTTCAGCATTATTAGCATGTAGGGTTTGATTGAAACCCTGCTCATTATTTTACTTGGTCAGGATCCAATGTACAGTGAGTCAGCTGCTCACTGCCAAGGTTAACAATTCATAGGACAGAGAATGGGACTTACAGATTCTGCTTTTTGCATCGGTTTTGCACTTTTTCTTTTAAAAGTGTGTTGTTCTTGTCCATCTTTCTACTCCCAAGACGCCATTTACAGATTTTCCAGCTACCCTGCTTTTCTTCTTTCCCCTCTGCCTCTATCAATCTTGGTTTTACTTTTAATAATATGTACTTCTGATTTATTTTGGAGTTGTTTTAGAAAACAAGTGGATGCAAATATAAAAGTATAAAAGAGGTGTGAATAGTTTTCTGGACTTGTTTTTCCCAGTTATGCATCAAATATCAAAACAATGATTGCAAAAGCAATTCAGAATGACTTCAAGTCACTCTGGAACAGGCTGCCCAAGGAAGTGGTGGAGCCACTATCCCTAAAAGAGTTCAAAGAATGAGTAGATGTGCCAATGCATTATTTGGTTTAGTGGACATGGCGGTGTTCAGGTGAAGCTTGGACTTCTTGATCTTGGAGGTCTTTTCCAACCTTAATGATTGCATGATTCAGTGACTGTGCGTGCCACTGAATAAACTTCAGTCAGCAGCTTCCCTCACGGCACTTCCCTTTCCCTGGGAAACCCAGCCCAGGAAAAGCTCAGAACCTGCAGACTGAGGGCTCTCTGCTGTTCTCTAACTCTTGAAGAGCTCATTTCCAACCTTTAGTTTGCAGCAGAGAGTGAAGGAACATCCCAGCACAGCCTGCACTGAGCTCCCCCATCCTGGCAGCGAGGCTCAGATAACCTCTCAACACACGCACTGCCCCACAGCTGTCTCAGAGGAAAATGTGCTTTATACCCCAGCCATGTTTTGTTTGCCTCCAATCCCTGTAGTGATCCTGTTCACTTCCTCCTGGCACAGACAGCCCTCGCATCAGAGAGCTGACTATGGGTATTTTTTTAGCAGGTTTACAATCCCATATTAACATCTGGTTCCTCTGCTGCCTCAGTGATTATTGCCCATTTCCTGACTGTATAATTCTTTCCCCTCAGCTGCTTGCTGCAGTTACCACAGAGTCTTTTATTGTAGAGGTGACTATTTGATAACTGCAACAGTGAAAACAGTAGATCCGGAGCAAAAATGCATCTGCTGCTCAACAAAGGGTGCTGTGTGGTTCCTAAAGTTCTGTAATCCCTGGTATACCTTTCGTTATAATAATAGGGGAATTGTGGTTGTGCTGTGAAGTGTTGTAAGGCATAACAGCTAATGGGTATGGTGAGAGAAATTGCAGCATTGGTCTATTTTCCAACATCTTGACAGTTTTATTGCTTAATGGCTACCATGGTCTGCTTTTTTGTTGTCATTCTTAAATGGATTCTCGTCTCTTTATGCCTCTGTGGAACCCGCCGTTACCCACCATGTAGAAATTTGGATGCTGTTTTCAGCTCCTCCACCACATCACGGGGCTGAGGAGCAGAAGCCTGGGTAGTCCTGATCTTAGGGAGGATTCACCCAGACTTCAAGCACACACAGAAGCCTGTGAGCTTCAGAGCTCCTCTTTTGGTGAAAAACAGAAACACAGAATCACTGAGGTTGGAAAAGATCTCCAAGATCATCGAGTCCAACCTTTGAGACATCCTCACCGTGTCACCCAGCCCAGAGCCATGTGCAGTCATTCCTGGAACACCTTTTCATTACCACCACCTTCCTGGGCAGCCCCTTCCAAGGCCTGACCACCCTCTCAGTGAAGAAATTCCTCCTGATGTCCAATCTGAACCTCCCCTGGCACAGTTTGAGGCCTTTCCCCCTTGTCCTCTTGATGAAACAGACACACAAACAGACTTCATTCTTTGAAGGCGCTATCAATAACTCATCCGAGCCTTCACACAAGCTCAGCTGTGGTGTTACCAGTTTGGTTATCTTGTGTCATGGTCTTACCAGTTCCACGTTTATCTGCATGGCTGCACCTCTGTCCTTGACCTTTGGGCTGTTAGAACAAGAAGTTTACATGGAACAAGCTGAGCTACACCCTCATTTTGGTGTTTTGTCTTGTTTTTTCTGTTGCTGGGTTGCAGGAAGCATCTTTCTGAAGGATGCAGGTTCCCTTGGCTGTATGATGTGGCCTGCACTCTGAAAAAGCCCTTGCTCTACGTGGAGCCCCTGGTCCAGCTGAATTCCTTGTCAGTCCCTCCCCAGCCCTGCTGCCCACCTGAGACCACCTCCAAGGCAATCCCTCTTCCACGCCACACACTTCATATCTCAGTTTTGTGTTTCCTAGTTTGTGATGTCTTCCAGCGCTGACCTCTCACTGCTTCCACTGACCACGTCCTTGTCCTCATTGCTCCCTCCTCTACCCCCATGCCACCAATGAATGCTTAAGTTGATGTTTTTGTTCTTTGTTCTTCTTCCAGGGACTACAAGTTTTGGGAACTGGCAGTTTAAATAGCTCAGATTTGGAGATTTCTTTTGTGTTTTAGTGCTGGAAATCCTGCTCTGGGGCAGTCCAACTATTAAAGTCCTTAACTAGTTACCAGGCAAAACTGCAGGGCACCTGGCAGGCTGCTGCACTGTGAAGAAACAAATTAGCGTTATTTCTATTAACAGTGTAATGATCCCACAAAATACCTAAAATGTGCTTGCAGCCACCGAGTTGTTCTCATGGGGAGCAGGGGAAGATGCTGCTCCTTTACACAGAGGAGTGGCTGCACAGCACTAAGTACTCAGTGCTGTCTGTGATGAGACCAACAGAGGATTTCCGACAGTCACTACATTATTTTTTGCTATGTTCAGATATGCAAGTGACTGCATATATTAATGTACACAGAGTATGCACATTAATTTGCATATATTACTGCAGATACAGTGTGTGCATCCAACTTCTTCCATCTTCCAGAAGCTGGAAATGTGCAAAACTCAGCACGGGCCAGCCAGGCTGTCAGTGTGCATTATTTTGGTGGGTCCTCAGGAGAGCTTTTCTTAAGAATTCTGGTTTTGCAAAAGGGGAATTAGAAAGTGTCCGTGTGGGATGGTAAAGGATGCTCCATAAAATTATAGTGGCAAAACCCCCAAGTATATGGAGTGTACATTTGGAAAAACATGCTCCACAGTAGTACAGTATGCTTTAAAAATAACTTTCAGTATGTATTCACATTAGAAACATTCATATGGTGTGCCTTATCACAGTTTAAAGCTTTTTTTTTTTTGTTGTTGTTGCCTTTTCGGTCAGATTAAGTAATTAATGAAACCATTTGAATAAATCAGCCCCTGGACTCCTTTCATGTTCAATAAATGGTATCTCTTGCCAGAAGTGGAACATGATTTAACAGTTGTGCTTCATATTATACATCTCTGCAAGCTGGAAATCTGGGTGATAAATGGTGTGATAAACATTGGAGAGGCACCAAATTCCAAGGAGATTACTATTGCCTCTGTTAGAGAAAACTAAATGGGAAAAATGTTAACTTTCCTTTGAAACTGACAGTCAGGGAAGTAGTGAGAGGCAGGTTGGATGGCAGTCAGACTTTCTCCGTTGCTGTTTCGCTGTGCCCTTTGTCACTGCCACTCTGACTGTGTTTCTCCCCACAGAAATCCTTGTGAAACCGTAGCTGGGCGTGGGATGCCCTGCTCACACCGACAGTTTCTTTCAGAAAAGCCTCTTTCCCAGACATGTGCTCACACTCTCCTCCACCCATTAAAACAATGCTGTCATTAATTTTCTCCCCTTTCCAAAGGTGATGGCTTCGAGATTCGCAGTTGCAGTTCCCTTTCTGCTGCTGGCAGCAGATCTGTAGTTTTTATATCAGTCTGGCTTGTTCAATCTCCTGCCTGGGATAATTTTATTTTTTTAAATAAGGAGTAAATACTTGTGAGAACCAGCAGTGAGGTATTGTTACTTTAAGTGATGCTGACTTTTCCTGGAGGGTTTCAACACCAGGATGCTCATTGGCTACCAGACTAATTTCTTTACACTGCAAACGATGCCCAGGGGTGAAATAACATGAATACTGAAGCAAATTTTCCAACATGTGTTCTTTAAAACTCCCCCCCGCCGAGCTGGGAGAATGACCTTTGGTGAACAAATGTTCTTTCACCTTCAGTGTTCAAAACTAATAATGTTCTAGTATGTTACATGATTAATTCACAGGCTTTCTTTTCAACACAGCCATTTCTGGTCTCTGCCTTTCTTGTGGCCTCAGATTTGGGGCAATTTGTTTTCCAAGCCTGTCAATGTTTTATTCTGTTGTTTGTGGTTATGGTGCACTACTTAGGCAGGACTCGGTTTGCACTTCTATATAACATTTTTAGCACTTATATGGAACCTGTTCAGCACAACTTGCTCACCAGCAGGAGCTAACTTGCCCAATCCTCAGGCTGCAGGCAGTGAACTTTCACTCAGCGATGCTGAACTTTTACCTCATCAATAAAAAGGCCCCAGAGCTGCTCAAGCCAGAGGATGAGGAAGCCCTGTTCATCAAGAGAAGCTGCCACCTTAGAGGTAAAAGAACAAACCGCCCAAACAGGGACAGTGGAAGGGCCCAGTGAAGGATAGGAAGACCCCAGACTCAATTATCTCCTCTGGTCAAAACCATCGTGGAAGGGGTGGAGAAACTGGTTTGCGAGGGTATGAGTGCCCAGGGGTTTCTTTACTTGAAATCCCTCTTTGGAAGTACTCCACCCGAGTATTATATAGAGGAAGCTCTGTTTTAAATATCTTTAATCTATCCTAATAATTTAGCAAAAATCTACAGCTGAGCCCTGTTGTGTGGTGGTGTGTGATTTCCACAGCACAGTGCAGCCATGTTGGACTGTACCTTTAACAGTTACAGGATAAGAGCTGCTCTCAGCTACATTGGCTTTAGCCCTCCAAAAATGAGCCTTTTAGCCCTGTTCTTCTGCTCCTTGCAGCTTGCTGGAGGGTTTGTAGGCTGGGAAGATCCATTGTTAGCATCCCGAATTTCCCAGCAGTATTCCTTGCTCATGGCTTTTCATGGCAATGAGAACTTTCTATTACAAAGCTTTCCCTCACCTTGCAAGAATTTGATCTTCCCAACCTTAATGATTCTGTGACTCTATTTTAAAATCTGGTAGGAGGAAAGCTGCAGATTTTTCATTTTTTCTTTGATACTTTCTGTTTTCCTATAGCAGTAGAATAGTAAAGGTGATACACATCTCTGAGAGTGAGCTGTGGGGGCAAAAGGCTTCCCTGATTCTCTTTAGGTCATGGAGGAGCCCTGATTCCTGCTCCCATTTACCAGAAAGTGTATAATTCAAAGCCTGCCTTAGGTGAAGTGGCAATTACTTTCTCATGCTGAACCCCATTTAGGTTTTGTTAATTATGCCATCATTTACTGCCCAGTAACTGCTGCAGCTGGAAGACAGGAGAAAAATGTGTATTTCTGTGTCCTTTTACTTCTGAGCTACTCTAGATTCTTTGATAGAAGGTTTCCACTCACTCAGATTTCTTTACAGCCTTTGCTCAGCACTCATGGGATTCCTCTTTGAAGGGCCTAAAGCACAGCTCGAAAAACCACAGGCTCAGCCAAGACATTTTCCTGGATGACTTTTATGTTGCTAATAATTCACTCCTTTTGAGCAAGATGGTTCTCTCTCTCTCTAAGGTTTATTAAATAAACTATTCTGAGTAATTCTCTCTTTTTCTTTTTTAGTATCATCTTTGTTCACTTGGTGTGTATTAAAGAGGAATCCTGCTCAGTTAGACTTTGGCTTTACAGGTTCATGCGTGTCTCTTTCCTGCATTTTACAGGACACTTGGAGCCTTTTGTAAATGTGATGCCAACTACCTCCCATAAATTTAATGTATTTATATTTCCCAACCCAAACCCAGTGATGGCTGCATCTGGTGGTACAGAGTCAGATGGCATTTAATGTGTCTGTCCTGTGGGAAATTAAAAAAAAAATTAAATAGCTCTGTGTTGGCATAAACCTTTACAACTTCTCATGGATGGAACATTTCCTTCCACCTGTTTTCAAAACAACATTGATGCAGCACAAGGCCCCTCAGCCCTGTGCCACAGGTATCTAGGTGGTTTTTGCTGTGCAAACAAGGGATTTAGGCTGCAAATCTCCAGAGTGTCTGTGGGCATAGTGAAGAAGCCACAAATCCTGTGGCTCCTGTCCTGGCTGTCCGTAGGGTGGGCTGCTGGGCCAGCTGGAACACTGGCCTGGAACCAGGCAGCTGCTTTCCTTCAAAGCATTTGATGAAATCAAAATGTTCTGAGGGAGCATGCTGATCTCATGGAATCAACATCTTTCTAAAGGAAAAAGTCAGGCTGGAAAATTTCCGACTCTAATTGGAGTGTTCCCCTTCGGAGCACGGCGTTTGACTTTTCCTGTGGGAAGTTATGGGAGCTCCATCACTGACAATGAGTGCATTATCAAAGTAAGGAGAGAGAAAGTCTTTGCATATGTTCTGCACTCTACCTATCCAACCTTGTTCTTGTTTGTTAGACTGTGATGTGCAATCCTTATTCATTCAAGGGGCTTGGAATTCACTGAAATTAACACTTTATTGGAGTTTCTCTGCAGGAGTCATTCTTCACTCCACTTAAGCACTTTAGCTGACTCAACAGCCTTTCCAATCCTGGTGTCTGTGTCTCACTCAGCATCCCTGCTCCAGAGAGGATGGTACAAGCAAGGAATGAATTGTCCTGTGGGTCCAATAGCTGATTCTGAGATTTGGGGTGAACACCATGTGGCTAAGGAGAGGAGAACACAAAAATCTCTTGACAGCTGTGCTCCCTCTCCCTGCAGATGGTTCACAAATGCTGCAGCAGGGTTAGGATGGGCAAGATTCTGACCTGGTCATTGGTCTGTGCTGACAAGAAGGGTATGGAGTGGTGGATTTAGGAAAGTTCATTTGATATGTGGAAATGGAGATTTTCTTTTGGGAAATTGATGAGACATTGCATTTAGTCATTGTTTTTGTTTGAAAATATAGCAGGGGAAGCATGGTTGAAGTTAAAAGAGTGGTGAACAATACATATGCTGCTACTCACCTGGAAAGTTTTTTTTCCGCTTTTTTTGGAGGGACTGTGAAACTCAAACTGTCCTGTCTGAATAAAGAAGATAAAAACTCCCAAAATTCTAATGTTATTAGATGAGAAAAAGGTGGGCTTTCTTTTGCCTGATCAGCTATAAATTATGTCTTCTTCCAAGGAGAGTACCAGGAGAGGCCATGTATTTAGGTTTATGGCTCTCTGAGAGAGCAGGTTTTTGAAGCAACTTTAACAAAGATCCTACTTAAAGATGCTCCTTCTTCTGAGCAGATGTTCCTTTTGTGCACTTGTTAGTGAAATAAAAACGAAAATTAAAAAAAAATCAGAAATAATAAATAAAAATAAAGAGCAGTGAGCGGCTTTTCTCTCCACCTACTAGGAACAGGAACAGTTTTCCATTCTTTTGATTTGTCAGCTGTTGTTTAGGAGTCACTGAGCCCATTTTTGGTAGTTGTGCTCCAAAAACCAAAGGCACTCAAGTTTGAAGGGAGGGAGGGAGGGACTTTTTTCCTTCCTGCCTGGCAGCCCTGGCCCTGGCTGGGAGGTGAGCTGCTGCTGCTTCTTTCCTTGCTCTGGTACCCCAGCACAGCTCTGAGTGGGACAGAATCCTGAGAGAGCAGTGAAATTTGGTCTCTTGTGGCTGTACTTCATTGTTTGAGTCTGTCATGCTGCAAAGGCAGTGACTGACCCTCAGAGGCTGGGGAGGGTCTTCAGAGGGAAAGGAAAATGCAGTTTGGAGAACCAAGAGCTAGGAAAGAATTCAGGTGACTTTCGTGCAGTACATGTGCCCAGAAGTCTAGATAAAGAAGTAAGAAATAACTTCTACTTGCTGAAATCGTGTCTTTGAATAGACCCATGGGCACATACATCCCTCTTCCCCCTTTCTTCCTCCTAAAAATCAGTCAGCATCACAGGTAACTGAAGAAGAGCAGAAATCACACACGGATGGTGCCAGAATGTTGCTGCATTATAAGGAATATAATTATGTGGAATATCTAGAAGCTGAAATGTGTTCACACAGAACTTCATTCATCAAGAGAAAACCAGTGCAGCCTCACAACGCTGAGTATCAGGATCCCATTTTATGCAAGTCCTATTTAAACCACTTACACTTGTCTTGCTCTCTTCCTGTACAGCAGCAATTCTTATTCCCTGAGCCCAGAGGGGCTTATTTCTTCTGGCTGCTGTATCATTGCGGACAGGGGGGAACAGTCTCCACCCATTGTTTCATGCATTTGAAGTTGTTCTGCTGACAGAGTCCATGTCTAGCAGCCAGAGTCCCTGATTCCAAGTGCAGAAAATATTAAGTGAGCCCAAAGGGTGGCTGTGGAATTCCAACATGATCTTAAGAAAACAAAACTTTAATCGCCATTATTAGAAATTTCAGCCTGACGAGTCTGGGAAGATGAATCTGTTCCATAGCTGCTGCATGTTCCATGGGCACAGGAGAGCCATGGGTATAGACTTGGAGGAGTGTTAAAAAAAATAAATGAAATCCCACAATATTCTAGCAGCACCTGAAACAGGGTAAAGCTGAGATGGGACACATTCCTGAACCTCCTTCTCCTTGTGGAAGAATTCATATTTCAGAAATGGGATGTCCTGGGCTTCTGGTGTGTCTACAAAATTTAAAAGAGAGAATTTGGGGTCTGGAGCTTCTCTGTGCTGAGCAGAGACTGTGGGAGCTGGGCCTGGCCAGGCTGGAGAAGGGAGCACTCAGAGGGGATCCCATCAATGCACACAAACACCTCCCAGGGTGCCAGAGGATGGTGCCAGGCTCTGCTCCGGGGTGCCAGGGACAGCATGGGGAGCAGTGGCCATCAAATCAACCACAAGGAGCTGCAGCCCAGCAGGAGGAAGAACTTGTGTGCATGGAGGGGCAGAGGCCTGGAGCAGCTGCCCAGGGAGGGCCTGGAGTGTCCCTGTCTGAAGCCATCCCAAGGCCAGCTGGACACGTTCCTGTGCCACTGCTGCAGGGGACCCTGCCTGGGGCTGGGCAGGGGGTGGGCTGGGTCAGCTCCAGAGGAGCCTTCCAGCCCCAGGTGTGCTGGGATTCTGTGTCTTTAAAGGACTTCTTAGTTCATCATCACCAGTCAGAATCCTCTCATACAGCAACACCAGGGCAGTGCTCTCTAATTTTTTTATGACTTACTAAGTAAGGAGGAGTAACATTTGCTCCATAAATGTCTTAATCTAATTAATATATTGGGATAACTGCCCAATTAAGCAGTTCATTAAAACCTCAAGCAACTCGACTGTATGCACAGGAAAATGCTTTAAATATATTTATGAAAAGCTATAATTGGGATTTGCCTATTGGGCAAAAATATATTCATTATTTCCCTGTAGGGCTGTTATACAGTTGGCTCTATATCTGTGTGTGGAAAATGTGGAATTGTGATAATTGTTCACCTTCTTCCCAACAGTATAGTTGCTTAATTTCATGGGGGTTAATCTCTAAATAGAAGCATGTGTAAAAAAGCAGCATTTTTATTAAAAAAAAGAAATTTCTAGGACTCTATAAGCTTATTGCAAAAGACACATAAAAACTTGGTGTCTAGAGGGCAATTGAGACCTTGAGTATCAGTTTTTTATACTTCACTTTAGAGACGTAAACCTACCATGCGGTGCACATAAAATTGATGATTTTAAAAATGCATTTTAATGACTGAGGGACCTCTTACTTGGACAGCTCTGGTGCCACTGACACCTCCTTGCCTTGCAGGGAGAGCAAAGTTGGAGCAGTTTAATTCCAGGGACACAGAACTGGTCTGGGACTGGGCATGGGGAACCTTGGATCTTCCCTGTGGCAGAAGTTCCCCACCTGCCACACTCTTCCTCTGTTTTCCTTCACAATTTTCGTGTTGGACCTTGGGTATGTTGCTCCAGTTAGGTTTTCCCAAGGCAGTCTGATTGCTTTAGCAGAGTATTCCATAGAATTAGCAATGCTCCTAGGTGTCTAATTCTGATCAGAAAACTCCCTGTAAAGCATGTACAAAATAAATACTTGTGCTGTTCTCACAAAATGTACTTATTCTAGGTTTTTCTTTATACTTCATTGTTTAATTCTTTATTAATCTTTGTTTCAGTGTTCATAGATGAGAGGCACACTGGGCTGCTAGATTTGCTCTAAGCTGTCTTAAAAAAGACTTTTGAGTGAATATGTCCCACTGGGTGTGATAAAATAAAACCTAATGTGCTTTAGGCCAATATAAACTCTGCAAAATTGAAACCTTTCGTATTGTTGGAATCATCACCGAAGAAGCTTTCCAAAAGTGCCAGGAAATAATTCTGTGTGTCTGATTAACCCTGTCTGAGCAGCAAAACCATTAGCAGCTGATTAGATAAAATGCTGCTCCACACTTTTGCCAGATCTGTTTATTTATTCTTTAATTTTTTTTTTAACCCATTTTTCTAGCAATATTACAATGTACTGAAATTAATTCCTGTAAGCACCAGTGTTTCTGGTTGGATCACAGGATCCAAGCTTCTCTCTGAGCAAGAACATGCCTGGCTGTGTTTGCAATTACCCTGCATCCACAGCCCGGGTTTTCTGTTTGCCTCTGGAGGATCTCTGTGCCTGGGCTCACTGGAGGGGCGTGCAGGAACATGGAATATTGGCTCCACTTGGGGAACTGAGCTGCTGTGAAGCCTCAGCCTGGGCCCAGACTGGTTCTTTCCCAAGGCGTGGTGTGACAGTCTGGGGATGCTCACTTGGGCTTGCACACCACTGCCTGTGTTCATTACTAGAGAAATTTCTAAACATTAAACACAATTGCATTCATCTTTAGTGAAAGTGATGTGTATTATTATAGTTATCTGGAGTGCTGGACTTCGGGTTTTTTCTCCCTCAAGTATCTCAAGTGCTGTGGAATCAGTTGCAAACCAGTAAAATTAGAACACATTTTGCTCATTATGTTTAAAATAGTGACTCGTATTCTTTTCTGTAGTTATGCAGGCGAAGCAGACTATTGTTACACCAAGGATGAATTTGACCTATTCCTCACACATCTGCCAAAACTTTCATTTATTTGGCTTCTCCTGTTATCAGAGGATTTGGATTCTTTCTTTTTTTTTTGAAGAGTTAACCTTCTGGCACGAATTGCAGCTCCTTAGAGCCAGTCATTGCTACAACTGAAGCTACTCATGTGATAAAAATGAAATAGAAAAGACATGAAATGGGATCATGGCTGAATACTCTTGATTTCCCTTCCCAAAGGAACAGGCTGTATCATCCCTGTGTTGTACAGTCTCATGTTTTAGAAGAAGCATTACCTCTCCCATCTTTTACCACCCGCTGTGGACTTCTTTTGCTGCAGTTCAGTAGTCTCAGATTATTTCTTGCTGGACAAGCTGTAATTTTAGATGGGTTGTGGTTTTATTTTAAATGCTAGCAAAATGTTATTCTGCTGTGGTTGAAGGACAGACTAATTAAAATTATTCCAACTCCTTCATAAGGAAATAACACCATAAGTGCCTTCTTTGAGTGGAGATGGAAATGGATATCAGAGGCTATTGTTACTGTATTTTGATTTTTCTTTTTGAGCAGTTCTCCTTTGGAAGTGTTTTGACTGGTGAGCTGAAGCATCCTGCTTTCTTTGTGGCTGAGAGAGCGGGAGTGTTTTAATTTGGCAATTATATCCCTTTCCTAAGGGTGTCTTGCTGAGTTTTGAAGTTTTTTCTCACTTGGGAAGTTAGTGACTGCACTGACACAACTCTCAGTTTATAAACCCAAAGCACAAGGCATCAGTAAGAAGAATGAGCTATTTCAACTTGAAAGTTGCCATTTTTCTCTCCTCTCATGCAGTTGGTATTGCAGTTTTTGGTTCTGATTAAACTGTAGCCTGAGGTTTGATGTCTGCGTGGAGCAACACTCTGTATCTGGCACATTATTTAATGTACCGAGCATACAAACTGGTGTGCTCAGTACAGCAGGCTTTCAAACCAAGCTGATTCAAAAAAAAAAAAAAAAAAAATTCCTCACTACAAGAGAGCATCAACAAAATGTTGTAGCAGTTGCTGCCTAAAAGAACTCTACATGCTTGCTATCAGATTGTTGGTGTGTTGGGGCCTGTAATGACAACATGTAAAAGTAAGTGAGATCAGAGGGAGAGAAAAACAACAAACTTCAGAGTATCTGTAACAGAGCTCCAGCCCATCCTTCTCATCCTGTAAATAACAATCAAACTGTTATTCTCCAGGGCATGACAAATCTGACTGCACTTTTCCTCTCTCTTTTTGGCTTGGCTATTTATGAATTTATTGAAAATGTTTATTGAGAAGGTCCCTTCTGTTGCTGGCAGTTGGTTGACAACTCTTGTTTTTTACTGCCTCTGCCAAATGGTCCCTCTGCTTTGCAGAACATCACCTGGGCTTCTCTGAGCTGAAGGGAAGGGAAATGTTGGGAAATTTGGAAAAGAGTTTCTGATCTGCTGTCAAGGGTGACAAAACATGGACTAGAACTACTCTGTGAACAAATTGCTCGTGAAATTTACCAGGGAAAAGTAAGAAATATCAACGAAATGATGAACTGATAGTGTTGAAGGACTATTTTAAAATTGTATTTGTTGCAAAGCTAGTGTAAGATGAGACAGAATTGTATGTTCCTATTAGGAAAAAGAGGACAGCCACACCTTTACCAGCAAATAATGTTGGTCAAGACTCTGGTGACAATTTCCATGGTTGATTTGTGTCCTTGTGGTGGACATCTGTGCTGCAGCAGCTAGCAAAGAGAAGTTTGCTGAGGAAAACGTATATTTTATCATGGCTGCTGCTATTTCTATTAAATCTTGGGGTTCCCTGGTGTCATACTGATGGGACTTCATCACCCTCGGCTCAGGAAGGAAATCTGAGCAGCCTGCCTTTTTTGGTTTCCTTCTTCTAGGCCCATCTTTCCTCTGCTGGTTTTGCCTTCTGCTGGAAACGGCTTTCCTTAATCAGCCCAGATTTGCACTGTAGCTGAGATTTCCTGAGCAGAAGACCCTACAGGCAGCACTTTGAGGAGCACAACTGCCCCATCACAGAATCACAGAGTGGCTTGGATCGGAAGGCACCTTCAGCCCAGAGGACCTCTTGTTCCCACCCCACTGCATGGGCAGGGACACCTTCCCTTCCAACCCAACCACTCTGTGATTAATTTCCACCAGATTCCCCACCTGGGCTCCCAGGATGGATGAGTCCTGTCTCTGTGTGTAATATTAAGCACACTGAGAAGTGATGGTGTAGGAACACTCCCCTGAGGAGGTCCAGCTTGACTACAAGCTCCAGTCCTGCCGTGGGTGTGTGGAGCTCGGTGCGACACACATTTTACAAAATATTTGTGTTAAGTCTGTTAGTCTAGCTTCCCCCACCTCCTTAAATACTGCTTTTCATTTTGTAGTGATTCCTGTTCACAGTTCTAACACATACCCAGTCCAAGCTGTTGCATACTATAATCTGCTAAATTTTCTGGCAAAACTTGGCACTGTTCTTTTTCTTTTTCCCCTTTTATTGACAGCATTAATGCTCTCTCCAAAACGTAGGGAGGAACAGTGCAATTTGTGAGGGTCAAATTTGACTTCAGATGGGAACACAGTGTTCCTGCTGAAGTCTATTGAAGCCTGGGGAAAAGTCTGATGGCAGAATTCCATTCCTGAGCAGAAAGATGTCACACAGGAAACACACTTGATCTGGCCTTGTGGAAGAAACCTGATGTGATCTAGACCATATCTGGAGGGCACGAGACCTTACTTTGTCTGTTATATGGAGTACAACAACATTTTGTGTTTTTATTGCTTAGTCCCTGGTAACAAAAGCAGCTAGCACACAAACCCCCAAACTGGTGGATGTTATATATAGAGCTCCACATTCCTCCCAGCACAGCCAGAAGTCCTGAAGTTAGCATAACTCACTTAAATGACAATTTTGTAATTTTCCAGCATTTATGCCTTACTGGATTTACTAGGCCAACTGTCCCTCTCACTCTGAAAGTGTTGTAAATCTGTAGTAACGAGTTTGGAAGAAAGCCAGAGGCATTTACAAGCCAAAGAGAGGACCTGGCCCCCGATTAGCTGCTCACTCCTGGGCAGACTGCATTAACTACAAGACATCAAAAGCAGTGTCCTGTCACTTTTTGAAAAAATGGAATAATTTTCTAGGGGGAAAAAGAAACAGCTTGGCCCATAATATTAGATTTACTCATTTTGCTGCTGAAAATTTAGGCAGAATATACTGGAGTCTCTGTGAGCAGATCTGAACAGACCTGGACAGCTGTGGGAAGGGCTTTAGCAAGGGCATGGAGATTTCTGAGAACATGCTAGGGATGACAAAAAGGTAAAATTTTAGGTGCAGATGATACTGGGAGGGTAGAGAGCACCTCAGGAACAAAGATGAGGGACAATTTGTTGACCTGGTTCAATTTTCGTTATCTCGGGAAGCACAGTGGCCTACTAAAAAAAAAAAAAAGATGAAGAGAGATACAAAGAAATAAATCTGAAATATTTATTGTTAAAATCATGTGATTTAGGAATTGAGGAATGATTTGGAGCTGGTAAGGATCAGGAACAGTGGACCAGCATGTGGACTGAGGGGAAACAGGAAGAAAATAAAATATATTTAGACTGATGCTCTGTGTTCTGAACTGTAGAAGGCTGCAAGCTACTGAGGAATGACAGGGTGTGGCTCTCAGTGCTCTGGTCTGTCTGACAAAATAGAGATTGATCAAAGGCTGGGCTTGATGAATCTTGGAGGTCTTTCCTGATCTAAAAGAGTCTGTGATTCTGTGACTTCACCGCAGAAATAAAAGACCCTTTTAAAATTCGTTTTAATTGTAAATTATATTTTCTGCATACTGCCAAGTCGGGTTCATTAAGTGATTTTGCTGGTGCTAATCTTTATTTTTTTTCTGAAAAACAAATCGAGATCATTCTTAATGAATCCATTAATCTCTATTAATACTGAAAAGCAAATAGCATCACTGAGGCTACTTGAGGTAGATTTGGGCCCCTAAAAGCAAGTTGTGGTTCCCTGCACTGCTACAGGGAGTCTTTCTTCAGCAATGCTGAGGACAGCCCACAAACTTGACGGAACTTGGTCAGAACCTATCCTCACAAGCCTCTTCTCCTCTAACAGTTTCAGACTGAATTGGTCATGGATTTTCTTCTCTTCTACTGCTGTGTTTAACACCTTGTGCGTCATGAGCCAGCAGCCCCAAGAGCTGACTGAGAACGGCTTCTTCCTTCCCTGGCACTGCTGCAGAAGACCTTACAAGTTACTTGCACTTTATTTTTTAGCTATGCTGTAAGTTTTGATGATTTCAAACAGTGTGATTTCATACATTTTTTTCATACTTTTCAGTCCCCCTTTGTGTGAGCAACCGGAATGCAAAAATATCTTTGGAAATGCATGGAGCACACAAAAATAATTTTGTAATTATTTGCATGGAAGACAAACTCCCTCTTCTCCCGAAGCAGTAAATGGGTTGTTCATGCCCAGTGCCTGAGACCTCATTTCACTTCATTATTAAACAGAAAATGTCTCATTCTGGGTGATCGAAGGAGATTTTTACCATCCCTCCCTTTTGAATACTTTCAATTTCAGGGATATATTGTATTGATTAATTTCTCAGCATAAAGTTTTAATGTGTCCAGCCCTGGGCCCAGCACAGGA
>VXAC01007377.1:33938-44728 GCA_013399225.1 Rhipidura dahli
AAAAAAAAAAAACCAAAAAGAAAAAGCTGCAATTATACTAATGTCGGCCATGTTCTCATTGTGGGTTTCTTTCAAGTCGACCCTGAATTATATCGCTCCAGGGCATGGTCTGAAAATAGAAGATCCTGACTAAGGTAGACAGGATTCAGTCCTCTGTATCACCCCCAACTCCGACCTGCAATACATATAATTTGCGGCGCCTCATGCAATAATTGCACAGGCTGCGAAATTACACGGGTTGCGAAATACAACGGAATAAACAAAATTATTCATTCGGTGCAAGAACAAGTGTAATTCAGTGGTGGCCTTCTTCAGGCAACTTCTCTCCTTCAGGAGAAAGCGTCGCAAGGAGACGGTGGAAAGGCGGCTGTCCTGTGCCCGCAGCCGAGGCAGACAGCCCGTGGGCAGCAGGTACGGCCGGTGGGAGACAGGTCCCCGGCGCCAGTCCACAGCACCAGGCATCCGAGCAGGGTACAGGGCTTCCTGCAGCTAGAATCAGCGCGCTAGTTTTCTGCCTGCTCCAGCTCCGCTGAAAATCCCAGGCCGAGTGTCTACCGTGGAGGTCGTGGAGATTACCTGCTCTCCAGTGGCTCCCCTCGCCCGTGGGCAGCCCAAGGCCCTGCCCGCCATGGACGGGTGATGTTGCGCCCGTGGATCTTTACCTCGCACGGTGCCGCAGGCCACTGGACGGACAAGTGATTGTCACAGGGGGCCGACACCCTGTCACCCCAAAGCACAACCAAAGTGCGTGGTCTGGAAACCGCCTGCCAATAATGTGACACTCCCAGGCTGTTTTCGCAGCAGGACGGGATTTCTCGCTCAGAAATTCCCCGACTGGCCTTCGAAGGGATGCATCCGAAATTCCCACGCTCCGCGGCCGCGGATTTCCCGCGGCCTGAGAAACCACAGGGTTTCGGAGCCCGAGAAACCACAGCGGTTCACAGCCCCTGCGCGGCCTCACACGGCGGGAAGGCTAAAATCCCGAACGTAGGGCAAAGCCCCCGACACGAAAGCCTCCTGGAAAATAAATCCTGCTCCTGCAGGTAGTTTTCACGTCAGTTATTGCACCAATGCGTTACAGTCAGATCTGAGGGACGGAAATCGCTCTGCGCTGATCCCTGTAGAGGTGGGTCCTTTTGAATTTCAGAAATGTAAGGCTAGAAGTGCACAGAGAGTGCGGTATATGATACCCTCTAAATGTACCGTAAAGGTTCCCCAATAGCTCTAATTAGAGCTACAGACCACCTCAGGAGACAGGCGGCTAAAGCAACCTTCTCTTTGTGCCAGACCAAAGTTGCCCGCCACTCGCTCTCCGGGCCGGCCGGCGGCTCCTCGCACAGATTTAGGCATCCTTCAGCCGGCCACCGGCTGAGCACCGAGTGTCCGCCCCCGCTCAGCCTCTCCGCTGCCCTGTCACCGCCAGAGAGAGAGGGAGAGCACGCGAAGCATAACCTCCTCCTCGCCCTGCCTTGCAATCCAGACGCATTTTCCACAAACGAGCCCGTTTCGGGCTGCGGGGCGGGCTGGGCGCGGGGCGCGGGCGGGATGCTCCGCGGGCGCGGCCAGGTGCGGACGCCACCCGCTGCTGGCCACGAGGTGGCGCTGTCGGCCCGCGGATGACGCCGGCGCCAGGAGCTGTCAAAAGTCAAGGTCACAAATCGGCTTTTTTCCCCTCAAGGTCAAGGTTTCGGGCCTTCCCCGTCCTGTCATCGCCACGCAGCCCCCCCACCTCCCCGTCGAGGCACCGGCAGGCTGGGCAGCGTGCCCCCATCCCAGGGGTCGGCCGCCAGCCTCCATTTCCCGGCGAGGGCTGCAGCACTGTGCTCGTATCATCCTGCTCTTCCACCCCCCGACCCCCAGTGCGGCTGCAAAACCACTGTTTAACATTGCCGAAACATTTATAGTTTAGGAACGCTGGTTATCAGACGTGCCTACCCGCAGATAAACACCGCCAAGAGAAATAAAACAAAATTCACCATATATACACAAGCTACATACTGAAAGACAGCAGTATTACAATTGTAAGACTGATACATTATGTTTTTCCATTAAATGCACGTAGAAATGGAAAAAATAGAGAGTATTTCTTTCAGGTTTTATTACAGTGACTATTTTATTAACAGTATTAATACTACTATACTTCTACACGTCTCGGGTTTTCATTTTTTTCAGTAGAAATATATAAAAAAAAGGGTGCATAAGTACATTTTCACAGTGCGCTGATTTTTTTTTTTTTATTTACAAGATAGCTTCTTATAGTGAATAAAAACAAAATAATGTGCTGTTTGAAATAACTGATTGGATTAAAAGGTGCTGTAAAAAGAATCCCTAAACATTCTACTGCGGCCTCATAACAGACAATAAACAAGGAGAAACGACTAATTACTTATAGATCAAATATAGATTACATAAATCAAAATACGTCTGGGAAAAAATGTATTTCAGTTCAAAGTTCTTGGTTATTTTTTCCCAGGACATTTTTTTTTCTACTGTAAAGAAATGCCAATGTTCAAATATTAAACATTTCCGGGGACTTAGAATATTAATTCTTGAAGATTATTTCAGGTTTCAAATAGGCAGAGTCCTTTAAAATGTATCTATTGTATGGTCTGCAGGAGAAAAAATAAAATTAAAACCCCTAAACAAACAAAAACCCCCAGTTTAGATGACAAGAATTCATCTGTAAAAAATAAAAAATAAAACCGAAAGACATCTCCAAGCAAATATTTTCCTTTCTATCCACCCTAATTTGCGATGTTTAAATTTACTATCAAGATAGACCCTCCACAGAAATATCCTTCATTACTGATGTCTCTGAAATCCTTATTCAGTACCTTCGAGGTTTATTATTACTTTTTGACAATAAATGCATTGCTTAAAAACATACAGTAATTGTAATTTTTTCACTATGGTTTACCTGAGCAGTCATTCAACATAAAGTTTGGATTGCAATGGAAGAAAACCAGATCATGTGTCCACATCGACCTCCTCACGTTAACCATCTCTCGCATCGTGGCCACGAAGGGTCTTCTTTCAAATAGTAAGGTCGTAGAAGTATTTACAAGTTCCTCAGAAAATCGTTTCTTAATTGAAAGTGTATCTCTCCGAGCTGGGCGTGTGGGCTTTACAGTCTGTCAGTGATACTAGCTGGCTGTTCGGGATTTCAGGAGAACTGTCAATTTTCACCATTTTGCTACAGCAATATTAAAAAAAAAAAAAAAAAAAAAAGGAAGAAGAAAAAGAAAGAAAGGCTATAATTCCAAAGATACAGATCTCTTGTTCTGAAAGAAGAAGTTCATTGTCTTTTCTCTTTTTAATTATTATTAATAATTACTTTAATCTGAACACACACAAAAAAAGTTCTGAAACTCTTGAATTGCTGCTTCTCCATTTTTAATCCATTAACTGGTAGTCTTCAATTTGTTGATCACTTTTTTCTCTTTGACCCTTCTGTTTTGGAACCAGATTGTGACCTGTCTCTCTGATAGATTTGTAGTCGCAGATATCCTTCTCCGCTTGTCTTTGGTTATGAATTTATTTGTAGCATATTCCCTTTCGAGTTCTTTTAACTGGACCTTTGTATAAGGAACTCTTTTCTTTCTTCCACGTCTGTACGAGTTCGCATCCGAGGGATGAGAAACGACGTCTAGAACAGAAAAACCATGCAGGGAAGCGTTAGAAAATCGCTCGAACCAGCTAGGACATCTTCAAGTGGTACAAGGGTTAGAGCGCACTTCTCCGCCTGCCCCGCTCCGGTTTAGCTACTAAAGCCCGGCTCAGCATTGGGGATTCCTCTTTCCCGACCACCACAGACAGCTTTTAGGCAGGGAAAGGCTCACTTCTGTCAGACAAACAAATAATAACAATCCCCATGTAGCCCGGCCAGGGACTCTGGGAATGATCGAGAGGGGCTGCAGGGATTTACCCAGCTTGCGTGCTTCATGGTCTATGGAAAATAATACCACAGACCTTCCCGCGGCCCGTTTCAGCTGTTTCCTCTCCCGGGGCCGGCGCCGGGGCCGGCCAGGCGAGGCGGGATGTGCCGTGCGCCGGCGGGGGGCAGGGGGCGGCACCGGTGCCGTTCCAGCGGCGCTGGGGCATGTGTGGACCGGGGCGGGATGGGACCGGGGAGAGCGGGCAGGACGGGGAAGGGTCGACCCTGGGGGTTATCCCGGAGCCCTGCCGGCCGGATACCCGGGAGAGTCGACTGGGGCAGGATGAAAAGAAGGGACAGGGGGAGCCATGCAGGTGTATTACCCGGGAGGGTGGATTTCCAGAGGTGAGGCGGCTGGCTCTGCTCCTTGGGGCAGTACACTTGCCCATTCCACCCGTTCGTGATGGCCCAAGGCTGGTAGCTGTCCATAGGGAGAAGGGGGTCGTGGCGCGGTTCGCCGGGGCCGCCGATGGCGGGCACCACGGGCATATCCAGATAACCGGGCACCGGCTGGTAGGGCCCGGCGGCGTAGCCCTGGTAGAAGGCGAACTCCTTGGCCCGCGACGTGAACTCCTCGCCGGAGACCGAGGTGTCCATGTACTTGTCGGCGAAGGTGGAGGCGGGCTGGGCGCAGGACTTGATGGCGTTGTGGTGGGTCATGCGACAGGGGTAGTAGCCGCTGCCGAAGTAGCCGTAGGGCAGCGCGGCGCCGGAGGAGCTCTGCACGGCGGCCGAGCAGGGGCTACACTGCTTGACAGTGGGCTCGGCCATGCCGGCGGCGGGGGCCTCGCTGGAGGTGTAGGCGGCGGCGCTGGGGGCGGCCAGGGGCGCGGGGTGAGCCATCAGGTTGCGGCAGGGGTTGGCCGCCGCCGCGAAGTTGCTGCCGGCGTGAAACCCGTCCATGTTCTTATTGATCTCATCCAGGCTGTTGTCGTAGAGGAACATGACGGGCTCGATCCAGCGGGGGTGGAGGAGCACGGAGGCTGTCATAGCCCGCTCCG
The DNA here is from genome assembly GCA_013399225.1 of Rhipidura dahli. NCBI lineage: Eukaryota > Metazoa > Chordata > Aves > Passeriformes > Rhipiduridae > Rhipidura > Rhipidura dahli. The sequence continues at coordinate 38,874 of VXAC01007377.1, forward strand.
CATTGAGACTAGTGGCTCTTTTTTAAAAGCCCCAAAGACTGAAAAAAGAGATACTCAATCTCCGGGACTTGACCAGGGCTGACGCGCCAGCGTCGCGCCAGGCCGGCCCTCATTGGTCCGCCCGCCCCCACGTGATATGCAAAGCAGCTGATAAACATCTGAGGGAATAAAGTGGAGATAATCAAATAACGCAANGCTTCCTCCCTCTGGCCCTCCCTCGCCACCGAGGCGTGAGCTTTCTGGCCCCGTTGTTGCCTCGGCGCACCCCCCGAGGTGCGGGGCTCCCCCTGGCACCCCGCCTGATTTCTCCTTGCGCCGCTTTCCTTGAGCCCTCCCCGCCCCGAGCGCCGCGGAAACCCCGGAGGCCTCCCCTCGTCTCGGGGGGAAGATGAGCCGCACCCCTTCTACCCCGTTCCTCCGCCGGTCTGAGCGGCCGCCTCTCCCCGGGGGACGCTGGCGGGGCCCCGGCCGGGTGACGCGGAGAGCCCACCGCAAGCTGAGGGAGGAGAATCGTTCCCCGGGCGCAACGCTGGGACACATAAGGCTGTCGAAACAGACCCTTCCGGGGTCTTTTTTGGGTGTTTTCCTCCTTCCTTCCCGCCCGTCGAAAGCCCAAGACCCATCTCGCTCCTCTCGCCACAAAGTCTCAGAAGTCAGATAAGAGGAACAGACCTGAAAATCCCTATTTTATTTATTATTATCTTTTAGGAAGGGCTTGGGAAGCGGGAGAGTTAACTGGATATTCATCGCGATACCACTGTATTATTTGTTGCCGTAATAATAAAACCCTGGGCCTACGATTCGACTTGAATCTTTCTCGGCTGTAAAATATCACGTCGGCTTGCTTGGTGTGTGCACAGATCCACGGCGTTTTTTGTGTGCATGCGCATGCTGGGAAAACAAAATGGATTATCTGCTGAAAAACAATTTTTTTGAAGGCCGTACCACTGTGCAAGTGAATCCTAGGAAAAAAACCCCAAACAACTCCGTTCTCTTTTCAGGATTAATTTTTCGTAGGGTGAAATAATTTCAATTTTTAATATCCTCCCACCGGCGCGGATGCTGTCCTCCCCCAAGCTTTTCGCGCACAACCTTGAACCCAGAACCCTCCATCACTGAGCTATCAATAAACTTGACCTAAAGCAGTGTTCATCTCATCGTTAACAGCTCTCAACTCTCACGCGTGTGCACAAAACAGCCACAAATACTCCCATCCTGAAAACTAATTTTTTTCCCCCAATTGCGTGTTGCTTTGTTTTGAGTCTGACAGCTCGGCGTATTTATTATCCTATTGTGCTTTCCATTGACGTTGTAGCATTGTTTTGCCCTCATGGCTACAAGCGCAGAGCAATCCCGGGACGTACATTGTTACCGAGCAGACTTTTCCTTGCCTAGCGCAGAGCTGCCAGCCATGAGAAATAGCTCTTTGGCGCCCAAGAATATTTTTTCTTGGTGCTTTTTCCATGCCATTAGTTGGGATACCTGAAGTTTCTGTCATCTCCTTGCTAATTTGGCACCATTTACCCGCTTTTTTCCTTCACTGTAGCCAGTAAATTGTTCCCATTTTAACTTCGCATACCCTTTTCCGCATTTTTCCTCATGGCCAAAAGCAAATATTTATTCCACGCATATTTTCCCTTTTCTTTCAGGCTCCAGTTTTGAAACCTGTGGATTCCCCCGGCCAAACATTGCTTGACTGGCATGAATTGGGTTGGTTTGTTTCCCTCTGTTTTCTCGAGGCTGCCTCTGAAAATCGCGTTGCAGGACGAGGGAGGAGAAGTGGGAAGGGGAGGCAGCTCTATGGGGCAGCGCTGTTTTACATACGGGTTAGACACGGCTAGAGGCCAAGGTCAAGTTGAAAGTTGCAGTCTAGCCAATGTGAGAACTGTCATTCACAGCCTGAAGATCCGTCTGATTTGTTAAAAAGCGGGTAGCCATGAGAACACTAATCTCTGCAGCTCCCTTCTACCCCCCCTAACCCCAGCCCACCCCCACTCTCCAAACTCCCCTCTCCCTCAGCCGCAGAGAGTTTCTCGCTTATCTGCTTCTGCTTTTCAAGCTCCTTTCCATAAGGAGGGAGAAGTCATGTGAAACCGTAGCTTTCAGCCCCGGTGCAAACTGTACGAGTAGCGTGTATGTGGGGGTGTCAGGGCGGGGGGCAAGGGGGAGCATCCGGTCTGCTGAGTTTTGGTTGTTGGGTTTTTTTTGTTTTGTTTACCCTCCTGGGGCTGTTCCAGCCATGTGCTAAAAGAAGAAGGAAGATTAGATTAGAGAGCTTACTTCTCTCCCTTCTCCGCATCTCTTACTCACTCTAGAGGTCTATTTAATAATTATGGAAGAAGGCCATGCTTTACACTGATGATGGGAGCAGTAATACAACAGTCCTCTTTCCCTGTTTGCCATGATGTGAGGAGGGTTTAGGGAACGAGACTGTTTCCTCGAAATAGGCAAAAATGACATCTGCAGGGTGCATATGGGCCATCAGAAAAATAGTGTTGTCGGACACGGGACTCCATGCTTTGTTTTGCCTTCCTAATTTAAATGTCTATTAATAAATTATTGACACCGAGAGACGAGAAAAGCCTCGTCAACTATTTTTGATGCTCTCGATACCCGATTTTCATTTCTCAGTTATAATTTCTTCCTGCCTTAATGGGTATCTGCCATTAAGTATTAGAAAGGAACCGTGAGGACTGAGGGCATCGGGCAGAACAGATGTTCTTCGAAAATCATGGACCCTGTAATGAACACCAGGGATAAAAATATTCGCGAGCCTACCCCCCTTGCCTTGAACATATACTATTCCCTGCCACTTGTGGAAGAGCTTTTACTTTTCACAGTGTAAGTCTTGGGATGAGCTGGACAAATTAACCAAAACTAAGGAGTTTACTTGAAGCCACTGACTGATTTGAAAGTCTTTGGAAAATTTAATTGATAATAAAATGCTTCCATACATGCAACAGACAGATAAATGAAAGCTTCTTCCAAAATTTATTTTTTGTCTTTTTCGTGCGAAATAAAGTCAGAATGCAGCACATACAAACGTATGGTAGAACCATAACGATTTCCAAGAGAACCGATGCAAACCTCCGAACTGCTTTGCATTTACATAGTGTGAAACAACTTGGAGAGAAATGCATCTGTTGAATCGTTTCCTCTAAAACGAGTATTAATTCCTTGGGGAGCGGGACGATGAACAACAGTGATCAGTAGGAGGATTTTAAAAGGTCCTGAATCTTTTCGTAGGCAGGCAGATTCTAACTGATGGTAGTCCCCCATCGCGGTACACGGCCATGCTCATCTCAGGTATTACAAATTGCTTAAGTGGCATTTTTTTCCCTTGTTTCATCAAGAGTGGTCAGAAGCATTTCACCCACTTCGCAGGTGTAAGCAAGAGTGGAATTTGGCTCTTACAAGTGCTTTAAAGCAGGTCACTGTGTGTGTTCCTGAAGCCACGAAACTAAAGATAGTCTTGCCAGTGAGGACTGCAGCAATTTGGCCTTAAACGTGAAAATATAAATTATTTTTAAACCTCTCTACGTGATAGGAATATGGCCGCTCATTCACTTCCAAAGAGAAGATTTCGCCTAAGACTTCCCTTAGAGAAACCAGAAGTCCTTTCAGTTGAAAGACAAGTTTTGCAAAATACGGAGTTTTTCGGCTCAGTATCTAAAAAACCCTTTTTCCCCCCAGACCCGTCTTTGTGTGATAACACACACAAGCACCCTCCGCAGCCCTGCCGCGGCAATGCCTGGCTGAGGAGAATGCTGATTTCTTGTAGGTTAATCACAATCTACGAATACAGAAAAAAACCCCAAAACAATCCAACCCCAAACTGTTGCCCAAAGAAATCCACTTTTACTTTTCCATCCACTGCTTAGAGCTAATTAATAAGCATGAAGGGGGAAATCGTGTCTGATTGTTTAAAATATAGGTTTGTCACGGAGTTAAATCCCTCTAAACCGGCTAAAATATCTTAGCTGATAATGGAAGAACTACAGGGTTATCTTAGCCACAAATAATAATCTCCGTCTTGCAGAGCTCAGGATTCTTGGAAGTAGCGGGAGTAAAGTGATAGCAGGAGCAAGAGCCTTAATCGAATTTGATTTTCATGAGCAAATTAAATTTACCTGCCAGAAGAGTAATTTGGAGCAGTACTGTCACCGCTTGTTTCTTCCACAATTTCTAAAACATCAAGGAGTGAGATAAAGATTCCTGAGTCCGTTTTAAATACACTTTGTGTTTCAGGATATTCATGTGTTTCTAATGGAAGTAAGCAGCTTTACGAGCGGGTTTCGCAGGACATCTTAACTCTCTCCCTCCCACTGCGTGCTAAGGGAGGTGCTGTGATAATTACAAAATAAGAAGAATTTGTAACAACAAATGCAAAAGGAGAAGAGTTCGAGAAAATTTGCCGAAGCGTCCTAAAAATCCTCAGGCGCACACTAGATACGGACCTACCAATTTCAGTCCACCCAAACATTCAGACGGCACCTCCAATGAAAAAGGTGTGCTCGAAAACAATGTCACTGCTTTCACACGGAGTGTGAGACACGATCTAATGTTAATGGAGCCAGGTCTCAGAAGATCGTTTCACTCTGTGTTTTTTTTGGGTTTGGTGTTTTGTTGTGGTTTTGGGGTTACTTTTATTTTTCGTATTTCAGCTTCAGAAAACACTCTGGATGTATTTCATGTGATTAGAAATTAAAACGGGAATGATCCTGAAATATGTCTCGGGGGCAAGATCTCTTTTCTGATTTGTTTTGCTTTGCTTTACATTTTTTCCGTAGTATTTAAGGGGGGAGGAGGGGTGTGCGATAGCTTTCTGTTTATATTTGGCGGGTGAAAGCAGCTGAAGCCTGGCATTAGATGTTAGTAGTCCACAGAAAATATTTTACTTTAACAGCCGTGTAAATGCAGTGATGAGGAGAAGCCTTTGCCGGCTCTCTGTCAGCCGCAGGCTGCTTGAACATAGAGATAAAGCCCCCCCCCCTCCCTTACAATTGCAATTAATTTTGCCATGCAAACTGAGATGGATTTATTTGCCAGCAGGTCTGGTCTCTCGCACCAAGGGTGCCGAGAAAGTTTTATTTTTCTTTTAGCAAATTCTGATAAGCGAGGAGGCCTGGCTGGCCGTGTAGTAGTTTATCTGGTCGATTCCATCTTCTAGTTGAAATGTTCTGAACGTGTAACAGCAACAGATGAAAAAATTATGCTCAAATTATTCTTCTTTGATTTTCTGTGGCTTATCTTTAGATTTTCGAGATTTACCATTTTGAGGGTAAATTAATTTCTCTCCTTATCTACCAGTAGGTCATGAAAAGAAAAGGAAAGGAAAGAAAAGAAAAGAAAAGAAAAGGTACAGTAAGCTACAATAACATATCCTCTCTATTTCTGCTGTGAGCTTGTAATAATTGCTACCACATGATCACATGGTGTATTGTTGCAGCCTGATTACAATTAAACTTATCCCTCCACCTTTTTCATTAGAGGAAGGAAAAAAAAGCTCTTCCTGAGCTTCAGGCCCACTTTGTGCTGTTTTATTTCCCTTTGAAAAGCTGTCGGAGAGAAGCCGAAGTCTCTCCTTTACAATGCCAGAGAAAGCGTTTCCAAAAAGCCTTTCTCACCACAACTTTCTTGTAATAGCGTGACATTTACACATTAAGCTTGACCAGGGGGGCTCAGGGGCAGGAGTGGACACGCCGCTGCTTTCCGCAAGAAGTTGCACAGTCTTTATTTTATTTATTTTTTCTTTCCACACTGAGCCCTAAGTCGTATCTTCACCTAGAGAGGGAAACAATGAGGCTCATAGTGTTAAAGACGACCGTGAGCGGTATCTAAAAAAAAAAAAAAAA
>VXAC01007377.1:52121-64655 GCA_013399225.1 Rhipidura dahli
TTTTTTTAAATCTCGGCGATTCCCGAGTCTAATTATTTAACTGTCCGTTCTCTCCTCCGCTTCTCATTATGAGCTCAAGATGTTTAATGCTGGAAAAATACATCAGTTGTTTTATACCCGGACAGAGCCTTTACTTGTGAAACTCACTTCTAAAAAAAAAAAAAAAAATCTGGAAATAATTAACTCGTACAGTTGAGAACATTATGTTGCTTTTACTGTAAACGTGTCCTTACACCTTTACAAGACGTTACAGAGGACTTACTCAACTAATTGAAACTGTTATATAGCAGCGTTATGTATTCAACATACTTGTTACATTTCATCTTTATGGACTTAAGAGTTTTATTCCTTTCACAGTGTTGTGATTTTTTCCCCCAGCAGCTGCTCGTTTAATCTGCAAGAAGGAGAGATGTTCGAAAAGCTGTGAAAAGAGAAACAATTTAGTATTATTTTCTCTATAGCAGGGTAAGACGGATCACACTGTCACGGACAAAGTATTGAAAAAAGAGAAACCTCGGAAAACGTAAGAGCCAAACATTTCTGCCTTATCCCAACACCTCGGGAAGAAACACATATATATGTACCAGCTAGTTTCTATGCTAACTGGATCGGGTGGTGGGACCTCCTGCTTCCCCTCTCTCACTTTAGCTGCACCCTTGAGGTGGGGAGGCAGAGCAGAGCAAAGCCTGGTTGGCAGCGAGATGCGTTCATCCCCCTGAGCCCCGGCCTGGGGTGGCGGTGGGCAATCCCGCCAGCCCACCACGAGGGTATCCCTCGCGTAGGTCTTGGGAGCGGGCACTGCAGCGCGGACCATCCACGCGTGTCTGTGTGTCCGTGTGTCCGTGTGTCTGTGTGTATGTCCCTGTGTGTGTACGTGTGCGCACCCGCAGGGAGCAGAGAGATATCTGCCGCGCGGCGTCCCACGCGCGATCCTTGCTCCCGTGTCTCCTGCCCATCCTTCCCGTCTCTCTGTCCCTTTCCCGGCGAAGGTGACTTGCTACGGCAGACAATTTACCCTTCATGCTAGTAGCGAGGGAGCCTAATAGGAAGCGTTTTCATTGCTACCACCAGTGTCCCGCCTTCAGGACCTGATGGAGACATTTGTCCAGCCCGGAATAACTAGCACTCACATAGGCCAACACAAATGCCCGATTCACGGGGCACCGGAATAGGGACCAGGATGTGGGCTGCGCTCTGAGCTCGGATTTGTGCTGAAGCCACAGTCCTGCAATTATTACGTTGTGTTATTTTCAGTGCAGAGGGCAGGGACTACTTCAGACGAATAAATTCGTCTCACTCAGAGTTCGCCCCAAAAAATTGTGTCGTGGCTGATACTCTGATACAGAGTCTGGCATATCAAGGAGAAGGGCAAACTGAAGAAGGGAAATCTTCTGGTAGCAGAAGTTCACTTACACGAGGAAGAGATGCGGGTATTATGGAATTTACATGTACAAGCCGACACGCCTATACACCCACTGATGTGTTTGTAGATGACAGGGGCTCTGTGTGTCTTTGAAAAAATATCTCATGAAGAAGTGTTTCCAGGGAAATGTTGAAATTTCAACTCTACAAGCGAGGTTTTCCGCCCAGAAACCAGCCTGCATCACTGTACTTTTCCCCGGCTGCCCGAGCAAGGAACCACCCCGGAGAGCCGGAGGTAAACCTGCATCTCTAGGCTCATCCTAGACTGTTATCCCGCGTGTAACTCGACTCCGGCGACGGTCGGGACGCGGAGCCGCTCAGGTGCCGGCAGCTCCGTCGCTCCCCGCGCAAGGCTCAGCTGCCGGCCGCAGGTGATGCGGAGACCGCGGCCGCCGGAACATGTGCGCCGCACGCATTGGCACTATCTCCTCCTGACAAAATGGATGTGTAATTAATGCCGACCGACGGCTGCCCCCAGCCCTGCTCCCCCTCCCATTTTCTCCTCCCTCCCGCCCCCTCCTTCCAAGGTCCTCCTCTGGCTTCAATAAAAGGCAGGATCTAAGCTTTCTCTCCTTCATATCAAAGAGGTGTTACGATTGGCGAAAAGAGGGGCAGATGGGGTATTTTCAAAGATATTTCTAAACAATATGCAGCCGAGATGCCCGGTTTCTCGGAAAGCGATTGTTGTCCAGTAAAACAACGGCAGTGAATAAATCAGTGATCGGGGTCCCCGTCGGGATCCTGGGGTGATTTAACCCGGGTGTGTGACTCTCCTTCTCCGATCCTCCTCCATAGAAAGTTAATAGGAGGCGCCGGCGATTTATCCCGGAATGGCGGAGGGGGAAGAGGATGGCCAAGGCCGAGGCACCAGGGAGAGCTCTGCTTTTAGCAGAGCCGTGTGGCAAACGAGGCTACGGGTGGCCGGAGCGCTCGTGGGCACCGCGCAGGGCAGCGTCCACGCCGCGCCCGGCAGCTCGGAGCACGAGCAGCGCCGCGGGGCTCTCCCGACCTATCGCAGCCGCGTCAGGGCTGGGCGGGCTGTGTTCATCCGGCTGTTTTACTGTGCCGACGCTTCTCTTTCATTCTCTTTCCACCCCCCGCCCCCGCTCCTTTNAAGCGGGTGAAAAGCAAGATTTACAGGCCTCCGTGAAAATGTGAAAATTAAAGCAAGTCTTTCAGGTGTAAAATGCACTCCTGAAATACAATTCCTAGATTTATTTGCTCAATTTTTAGTTGATAAACTCCATATTACTCCAAAGGGAAAAACTTCTCTCACTTACTGAGTGCACAAGGCAGGATTTGCACTCGCTTGGAGGAATCATATTCTGAAAGAGGTGGTAAAGTCCTTCTAAATGTGACTTTTTTCAGCCTTGAGGCTGACTGTCCCCCTGGAACAGCGAGAATTTTCTACTGCCTTGGTTCAAGGGAAGCAACAGTTTTTACGGCCTGCATCGCGACTGCAGCTGAAAAGTTTTGCATGAAAGATGGGGAGATTAGTGCCCCAGAGCTAGATTTTTGCTGGAGAGCTTGGAGTCGTGAACAGTCGCGACGTTTTACTAGTCAGTATGCTTTTTACTGCAGAGCTTGACTGCTCTACTGAAAGCGATTCCTGGAGGGGTATTTTTGCACTGGGTTTCATTTTTATGTGGCCACTCATTTTAAATCTTGAGGTTCTCAAAATCAGGGTATAACCGTTTAGTGAAAAATAACCCGCCCCAGCTCTCTACTGCTAATGAACAGAAATTATTCCACTTTCATCTCTCCCCTCAGAAATATTTTTGCTTAGAAAGGGCTGGCTGCTAATTGGGGTGTGCAGTTGCCTTTAATCTCTAACACAGTGCTTGGAACATACCCAGAGTGAATTAAAATAAGTCTGATACACAAGAAGAAAACATGGCTTCCCAGTAAAACTCATTTTATGATCACAGCTTGTGTGCTACGTCAAAATGTTAGGTTTAGGCATTTAGGGCATAAAGAATAAAAACCCCTTTTGAATGTCACTAATGCTCACATTTGGTGCTGTTTTAATCTTTTCTATTAGAAGTACAAGTAAGGAATACCTTTTGTTCTAATAAACTATGGATGAAGTATAAATTTGCATGTTTACATGTAGTTTGTATGCTGAAATCATCAACTGAACTTACGGATAAATATATGTATTTCTCCTGAAAGCAGACTGTGGGAGATTTTCAGACCATCATCCCCACAGAATTGCTTTCTCCTCTTCTACAGTACTGCTAGGAAGTAGAAAAGGAAAATGGTGTGTGTGGGTGTGTGTGTGTGCACAAGTGTGTGTAAAGGAGGGATCTCTGTCACCCTGTTGTGCAGCTTTGGTTGAGTGAGCTGTAGATTACAGTTTCATGGTAGCTCAGCAAGCTGCCAAAAAAAACCCCCAAAACCAAAAAACCCCAGAAGTGGAAGTGGCTCTGATAAAGCCTGTGTCATATGGCTTGTTGTGCAAAAGTAAACACTGCACTGAACACTGAGAAACCCCAAAATTGCCAAACCCTGTTCCCACCAAAGAAATTTATTTGAGTTTCTATGGTAGGGAGGGCCATTGGCTTGTTTGTTTGCTTGTTTGTTCTATTTATAAACATTCCTATGAAGCTTATCCACCTAGCATCTGCATGCCCACTGGAGTCAGATCTTGTTTCCTGGGTGAAGTTGCATCCTTATTCAGTAGCAGCTTGTTGGAAATGTCTGCTAAAGAAGGAATCAACCCTCCTGCAGCATGTGGCACTCCTGTTAGGGACTGGAGTCTGCACCCTTCCTAGGATACTTCCACACAACAACACAAAATAGTTAAATGATCCTGAAAGCCACTCAAGAAAACAAGAGCAAGGTGAAATATCTTGTGTTTGTCAAAGGATTTCAGAAAACAGGTGAAGAATTAAGATAGGACTTAATGTTATGCATATCACATGTAAATGAAATATTTAATCTGCCATTTCATCTCTCCTGTGTGCTCAAACACCTTCAACAGTTCTTTGAACAAATATTTAGTTTCCAAGCTATAAATTCATCTTATGCAAAGAGAAAGCTTTTAGGATCTCCAGTTTAAACTCGTTTGTACCATTTGTTGTGGTGCTGAGACACCAGTCTCATGAAACCGGTCAGCTTACCTTTCTCACGAGTAGTAATTAAAAGAGAGCTAGGGGCTGTGAGGCGTGGAGTAAAAGAAAGAACAATAGCATTCAAAAGATTGTGAGCTCACAAGTTGTGGTTAGCATTCTTCCTAGTTTCTTTCTTTCTTTAGTTAACTCCTGATTTCCTATTTTTCCAATACCTTGCCATCAGCTCTGTCTTTACAATAACCCTGGAGCACAATAAGAGCCCTTATTAATGTAATTGTCAAAACTGTTCAGGAGAGGAACTCTTACAGTATTCTCTGGTCAGCCAGAGGAGCTATCTAAAATGAGAGCATCTGTGCCATATCCTGACATCCAAGGAGATCCCACAGAAACTGACTGGTATTTTACTGCACTGGGTTGGGATGAGATATGAAAGGGAGAGAGTGAAGGAAGATCCTTCTGAAAGACTTCCACAGAGGTAAGTCGTCTCCACTTCCAGACAGGAGAAAACCAGCCACGATGACAATGAATTAGTGGCTTTTGACAGGCAGGTGAGGGGCCCCTTTCCCAGTCACAGTCTTCAGATGCGGGGGTTGAAGGGGGAACAGGAACCTTTCCCAGCGACCCTACACTACTTAGCATTTATGGACAGATAAAGCTGAACATTGGACAGGACTCCCCAAAGGAAAAGAACCTTTCAGTGTAGCCATCAACCTGTCATCACTGCAATAAAGGTGTAATGCCCAGGAGTGCTGGTAAGAGCCAGGGGTTTATTTCCTGGCCCTGTCACATGACATGGGGCCAGGGTTACCAAAGGTTACCCCCTCACATGGAAAGGATCAGTGGTCATCGGCTCCAGCAGCTGCTTCTCTCTTCTCCTGTCTCAATTTTATATTCAGCTCATGAGTGTGCCTTGTTAAAAATGCAAACCCAGCAACCCTGATCAGCCACAGCCATAGAGATGATGGATGAATTGCATGTTTGCCCACAGCCTGGAACACCAGCCGGGTCACGGCCGAAGGCTTGAACACCTTTCTGCACGCATCTCACATCCCTGGAAGGGTTCCTTTTCCCAGGTGGTGGAGACATATGAGTGGGTCACTTCCCAACACCGCAATGCTTTTTCCAAACGAGTTATTTGTTGCCTTCCAAGCCAGTCCCTCTGCAGTGATCTGCTTGCATTTGTGTGAAATTGAAAGTTTTTTGGGTGGGTGTTGCAGGGTCAGACCTTCCATGCTTGTGGTACTGTGAAACAGTGTCAGGAGTTCTGTGGGAAAGCTAGACAAAGACTTGGGCTGTATCATTCCTTGTCATGAAGTGCCTTGTTACATGAGATATGCAAGCTCTGTTACAGACTCTTGGCTAGTATGGCTCATGGCAGCAATGACGGGAAAGGCCTGGAATCAGGAAAATGGAATGGGAGTAACCAGAGACTACAGAATTAATAAGAAAGTCTGTTTTCCACAGAATGTTGGTTACAATGGCTTTGCTGTGGCTTCCTCCAGACACTAGTCAGACAACACTGTCCTACCCAGGAAGTGGGTGTAGGTAAACGGCTTTCTGTGAAGCCTTGCAATAAAATCTACCACAGAACATTAGAGAGTGTAAAAAATTGGTTATAGATCTTGGAGGTTTACATTACTTTTATAGAGAGTTTGGGTTATATTTTAGATTTACTTAATGTTACAGAGCCAAGCAGTGGTGCTGCAGAGAGAAAATATTTGCTGCCTCTAAAGAATCAGAACTGTGGCTGAGCCCTTTGATTCAGATTCCCACTGAACTGCACAAAACACCAGAAGTAAGGTGGCCAGGAATGCCTGCACTGACTCTGTTCCAGAATGGGTGTGATCCTCCATATGAATCAGGAAAACCCAGACTGGCTTTGTGCAGGCTGATAGTAGGAGGCTTCCAGTCACTCTTTCAGTGTTGAGAATTATTAGGGCTAATGATCACTTAATCATATCTTTTCATCTGTATTATTACTGTTTCTCCTTAGCATTATAAGCAGGACTATGTGGGGTCCGGATAAAGCAGAGAACACCAAGATGTCCCCTGCCCTGGAGAGTTTTCCAGCTACATATCGGAAAAGAATAGCTAGATGAACACTGAAAGACTTGGAAACGCAAGATGGTATCTTACCTGAATGGTATCTGCTTGAGGGCTTGGAACAGAGCTGACAGCAAGACTTTTTCATGAGAAAATCTTAAATAGATGTTTAAGTTGTAATGTTTCGGGATTTTCATTTTGATTTCCTGAGACGGAGAAAGAAGAAGTTTCAACAAGATCAAAACAAGGGACAAAAATAATTTCTTACAAAATAGAAGTCCAAGAGAAAACCACGAAGCCTGCCATTAAAAAGTTATTTGTTCTTCCAGTTAAAATCTGCTATAATGAGAACTGGGTAGTTTTCATTTCAGATGTTGCACAGCAGCTGTATAATGCCTGGGATGCCCCTAAGCAGAAGAATTGTTTTACAAACTGGATTTGTCCCTTTTCCAGGGGGGACTCTTGGAGAAGTAAAGCGATCCTGATGGACAGGATAAAGGGATGGGCTGTTCTTATAATCCTCAAATATCAATATGAATAATAAAGACATTGTTCGTCTTTAAAATAGTATGGGTAATAACATTCAGAGTTGGGGGGTTTTTCCATAAAAAACCTGATAACTGATCACTACTGCAGTCATCACCATGAAGTAACTAATATTAGCCCAATTTTATAGGCTAAGAAGTGGAGTCAGAAAGATTAGGTTTTGCCCAAGGCCACAGAGCTAGCAGCCAGGCAGGAAGAAAACTCCAGATTTCCTGGCTCCCACTCTCCTCCTAAATTTATCATCTACACTCCAATGATCTTACAACAGTGGGCTTTTTTCACTGAGATAAAAAGTATCAATTTTTCAAATGGTTAAAATATGTCATGAAGTTCTACCCAAAATCCACATCACAGAACTGGGCCCTGCTGGAATATGATTTAGCATGTTTTAGAGCAGCTTTGCAACACCCTGCAGTACAGAATACAACGCGTGAGTGGCCACAACCACAGCCTCTGCTCTCTGAACTACTGGAACAGGCTACGTGGAAGAGCTGCATTGTGAGACTGTGCAAATCAGAAATGGTGGGAGAACAAGGGCTACCAGAGCCTGCACAACATTGAAGCAGATTTTAGATCAAGGGACCCCTGCTTTGACTAAAGCAAAACCCCTGTCACTTCAACTAAGGTTTTGCCCATCCATCTTCATAGGCAAAGTGACAAGTAATGGTTGGTTAAACCATTCAATATGTGACATGCCCATTCCTGGGCCATTATAAACCCAATATATTTATTATCCTCTAGATGATTAAAAACCTGTTTATACAGAAATGAGATACACAAGTGGGCACGCGTACATAAGCAGGAGCACCCACAAAATGCAGCATTTCACTGAGAGATGTGATTGATAATTTGTCTAGGATTTAGCTGATGTACATATTGTAGTAGGTTACCACTGTTTTCATTCCAGCTGTAAAAAAGGGGGATGCCCATTCCTCAGCCTGGTATATTAATTTGAACTGAAATCATGTTAGGTTAATTAATAACAGTAGCTGTGAGTGAAGCAGCTGAAGGTAGCTAGCTCTTCTGCCTTGTCAGCAAAGCTGTCAGAGCTCAGGAATTGGAGAGACTAATTAGTGTGTTCTAACAGCGGTTTCTATAATCTTATTTTCCATTTCATTGCAATGGACTAAGACGTGCTGTGTCCATCAGTTGTGCTGTCACAGATGAGAGGCAGTAGCTTACAGCTGATCACACTATCATTGCTGAAGCTTCCTGTCAGGAACACTGGGGGTGACGTGCTCTTTCCTGCTCAGGTGAGGCCTCCTCGATTGCAAAAGAAATTAGTTTAAACTCTTTATATCCAACCTCTGTGCAGACGTGGTCTGGGTTGAGGTCTGAGATGAGAATCTTCATGTAGACTTACGATAGCTCTTTAGCTCAGCTTAGTTTCATTTAATTACATTTAGATTTAGATTAGATGAACTTAGTGCAAACCAGCAGAAGACACTCACATTGGACTAGGAAGTTGTTGAAAGGATCATGCTGTACTAATGAGCATCTACTCTTAAAAGCTCATGCAAATTAAGATAGGATCTGAGTTTAAAACACAACGGCCCTCCCTCCCAGATTACCTCCAAATGTGAACATTCTTGTTCTGAACAAGTTCCTGTGCTCTTCCTTTGGCAGCTCAGGTTTGTCTAACCAGGAAATTAACCTTGGGCTGAGATGGGGTGTGGATCTGAGGTGAAACAATGAGTCCTGCGTGGACGTTCTGAAGCATTTCCCTGTGTGAACAAGTCTTTACCTTCCAGTCATCCAAAACAGTCTGTATGTTCGGCTCTGTCACCCAAGTTCCACATATTTCAAAGTGTAAATTACTCTGTGAACTTGCCTGGTTCATAGGTGAGATCTGCCTTCTTTGTTTTGTTGTAGGTAGACACCTGACAATCAATGCTCTGGTGTCATTATATATGCAAACCTTCTGAAAGGTGTTGGTTAGCCCAATATAAGTGCCCATGTTGTCTGGGAGGTGTGTAAATAATGAGAATTGCTTTGATTAATTTATACTATACTAAGGGTGGGCAAAGACTTCCAGATGGGATTCAGAGAGAGAAGGAAGGCTTAATCTTTTAATTAGTGCACCCAAATTGCATCTAAAGGCTGGTACTTACACATTGGAAACTCCAGCTCTGCAGTGTTGATAGGACATTACTGGGCTTCAGGAGTGATTTCTTACTAATGTGAAGGCGTTGATGCCATGGAAAACACAGCCTGTGGACTGTGCATCTGACATTCATCTAACGTTGGTGCCCCTCATCTCCCTTCATGGCTTGGAAGACACCACATTTTCATTTGGAACATCCCTATCTCATACATATGCTCCTACCTCAGAAATGAGGAACTGGCTTGTGCTTCAGACTGCTTTCACTGAGACACATGCAGACCTCCCTTTATCTATCAGACATCTGAGGAAGACCCACTTGATATCTCTTGGGGCATTTACCCCATGAAGATCTGTTTCAGAGACAGGTGATCTTTAAATGTGCTATCAGCAGGAAAATACCTGACATACGTGCAGCTAAGGAGTAAAGAGAGTAAGTAACATTCCTGTTGGAAGAGATGAGCTGAGGGTTTGCCCCTGATCAAAGAACTATCAAGTTTAGGTCACTTATTTCCTGACTCTCTGTCATCATCATGATATGCATTGGTTTACCTTCAGCTCCTGATGGCTGGATTAGGACCTAAACTTTGGAAAATCAGACTCTTTGGTCCTTTTAGCAGCTGCTCTTCCATTGCCCAATTTTCATGCTGATAATACCCATTTGGTCTCATCCTAATCCACACAAAGTTAGAATTTCTTAAAACTAAAAGAATTTTAACCTATGAGACTCTGGAGTGGTTATTAGATGGGATTAAGACATCTGCCATGCAAAGATTCTTTCAAGAGTGTTCAGATTTCTTTGGTTTCAAAGGTCTTTGGGTCTTTTTAATTTTTTTCTTTTTTCCAGCATTCACTTTAATAGATTTTAACCCTTCATGAGACATTACTTTGTATGTACATGTGTGCGTGGGCGTGTGAGTGTGTGCCTAACGCCCTAACCTGCGTGCAGTAATTTAAGGGGTTGGTTTACAAACACACATTTCCAAAGCCCTCCATCTTGCACGGATCTGGCATGGAAATGTCAGCGAACAGCCAGAAATCAAGTCCTCTCCACTCCCACCCTTTTTATTTCTGTGAATGAGTATGTAAGAGAGCAATAAATCTAAAACTGTGCAGGCGTGGAGGAAACCATAAGAGTCAGCCTGGTGATATTACCACGGGGAGCTGTGAAATCACTGAGGATTTATACAAGCACACACGGCGATGTTGTCATTAAAAAAAAAATTAAATGTGAGGATGGCGGTTCTGCTCTGTGCTGCGTGTGGCAGCCACCTCAGACACATGGTTCGGTACCTCCCCTCTGTGCTCTGCTTGGGAATGCCAACCCAAGGGCAGAAATTTTTCCAGCCCCACCAGTGTTCTGGAAATCAGTTTTTGCTTGGGCAGTGTAAAGTAAAACATTTCTGGCTTGGCGCCTTTGGCATTTGAGGAAGGACTTATGGGAGAAAGAAGTAATTTCTGCTGCTACACCCAGATCTCATGGAGATCACAGAAGCCAGCCAGACTCTGAGCAAATGGGTACTGGGACCAAGTGCACAGCCCTTGGTGCTCCCAGGCCAAGAGGGTGCTGCATGACCAGCCAAGCAGGCCATGCATTCTTCATTGAAGGGAGATGGAAGGTTTTGAATCCTGTCTACCTGCCCAGGGCTTCTCCCATCGCTTCAGGGGAATGGGACCTTCACAGGTTTGTTGGTATTTACAGCACCAGTTGTTATATTTTCTATGCTGGGAGTACCAGGTATCTGGACAGATACAGCCCTGGTCAGCCAGGACCACCCTCCCCAGGGTGCCAGGATGGGGGACTGGCGCAGGAAATAGCTCCAGAAATGGCTGGGTGAGAGGGAGGCAAGGGTTGAGGAGAGAGATTTCTCCCTACCATTCCCCATCCAACAGCCAATGCAAAGTTGGTTCTCTTCCTTCCTTGCAAGAGGGCCCCTTATAGAGCGTGAGGCCCTGGGTTCAAAGAGGATGGCCCACCCCGTAGTGCTGTGCCCGAGGCCAGGGAGGAAAGGACCAGGAGATGCTGTAGGCTCTGGGCCTGGCCCTGTCCTTCCCGGCCAGGGCCAGCAGCGCTGCCTTCAGCCTGCCTCGCCTGCCAGAGCCGCTTTCCCAGGGCTCTTCGTGAGGGGCCGGGGGAAAAAAACACGGCAGGATTTTAATTGCACCCTCCTGCCTACACCCCGCCGGTTTTGGGGCCGAGGGCAGGATCCGAACGATCTGCTTGTCTCTGCTGGGCGAACAGGTGAGATAATCACCTCCACGCAGTTAACATCACCTCGTCTCCCGCAAAGCCCGGCGGCTCCTTCCCGCTGCTCCGGGAGAGGTTTTCCTGCGGAGCACAGCGAGCAGCGAGCTCAGCCCACTCTGCCTGGAGCCCCTTGCTGCTCGGTCAGAGTGCATTTGCGGTTTGATCTCTTAGTCCAAATTCCACGTGCGATGGGATGGGACCGCCCGTGAAGGGGTGAACGGCAAGCTCCCAGCTCTCGATTCTCCCCTCTGTAGCCCCCAGGCATGTTCCTTCCCCGCGCTGGGGGGTGATCTGGAGCAAACGCTTTCAGTTTTAATCCAATTTCCAGTGACTTTCCTGCACCCAGCCTGCAAGCCAGGAAACGCTTCCCTTGCAACATTTTGTTGTGCTTCTCCTCTTCGTGTTGTGAGGACTTTTCTTTTCTTTTCTTTTCTTTTCTTTTCTTTTCTTTTCTTTTCTTTTCTTTTCTTTTCTTTTCTTTTCTTTTCTTTTCTTTTCTTTTCTTTTCTTTTCTTTTCTTTTCTTTTCTTTTCTTTTCTTTTCTTTTCTTTTCTTTTCTTTTCTTTTCTTTTCTTTTCTTTTCTTTTCTTTTCTTTTCTTTTCTTTTCTTTTCTTTTCTTTTCTTTTCTTTTCTTTTCTTTTCTTTTCTTTTCTTTTCTTTTCTTTTCTTTTCTTTTCTTTTCTTTTCTTTTCTTTTCTTTTCTTTTCTTTTCTTTTCTTTTCTTTTCTTTTCTTTTCTTTTCTTTTCTTTTCTTTTCTTTTCTTTTCTTTTCTTTTCTTTTCTTTTCTTTTCTTTTCTTTTCTTTTCTTTTCTTTTCTTTTCTTTTCTTTTCTTTTCTTTTCTTTTCTTTTCTTTTCTTTTCTTTTCTTTNCTTTTTTCCTTTTTCCCTTTTTCTTTCCCCTTTTCCCTTTTTCCTTTTCCCTGTTTTCCTTTTTCTCTAGAAAAACACCAGTTCTGTAGGATAGGTTGGGCTTTTCCTGAAGGACTGCAGCGCCTGAAATGTTACCCCCACCCCGGTGGGTGGGCGTTGGCGACGGCGGCTCTCATCGCCCTTCCGCCCTCGGATCGCCCCCAGCGCCCGGGGTACCGTCCTGCTTCC
>VXAC01007377.1:71011-208341 GCA_013399225.1 Rhipidura dahli
GTCTGTCCGTGCGGGGGTGTTCCGCAGCCTGTGCTTCTGCGGGTTGCGTCAAGCCTTCCGTGGCATTGACCATCGTCTCGGGCTCAACAAAACCTCCGACCCGAGGTAAAAAACGGGCGGCTTCTTCGTGGGAACGAATTAAGAATGGGGTGAGGAAGGAGGCAGCTGTGACTCGTAAACGAAGATGATAAAATTCCTGGGGATGGGTCAACATAATCCACAGGAATCATCCCTAAGGCTCCAGTCTGCCAGAGAGAGGATTTCCCATTAACTTCCCCACAATCGTTTCCATAGCCCACTCTGGAAGCACTCCCTTGCACTCAGAATTCAGGTCCCGATTACGGTCTTATTTAAAAACAGACATGAATATCCCTCTTATTACTACCACCAAACTCGTTTTGATGCGTAAATCCTCTCTGTCCGCCACAGATACTGGCCAGCCTCTTCCCACAGGGCTGCTTGGCCGAGTTAGGAAGGATGCTGGAGGTGAGCTTCCTCGGGAAGCTGGGGTTACCGCGGGCCCGGGGGGAGGCCGAACCTTCACACACCCCCCGGAGGTGCCAGGAACACGAACACAGCTCTCCTACCTGCTCCGACAAAGCGCAAAAACGACGCCACCAGCCGTGGGAAGTGGCACCAGCGCGACACGGTGATAGCGCTGCCCGAGCACCCCCGCCTCTCCCTGTCTGGCTTGGCCCCATAATTCAGGTCCGCACTGCTCTGCACAGCGGGATCAGCGCTGCCCTTCTGCTCTGCTCAGCACCGAAGACGAACTGCCTTATCCATCCATCCATCCATCCATCCATCCATCCATCCATCCATCCATCGTTCCACCTACTCGGACCTGGTCCTGCTTCCCCGACTCCGAACACACACAGCCCGCAGAGCCGAGCCTGGCTGCGACAGGGATGGGCGGCCGGTCCTCACAGGGCACACGTCGGTCTAGAAGCTGGCAAGGGAGAGAAGGGAAAGGGAATTTATCAGTGAGTTTTCAAGAATTTCGCAAGCTTTGGAGCAGCACACACTTCACACGAGTGATGGAAAGAGCTCAGTCCAGAGCGTGTTATGTGCGTGATGTGCGTTTTCATGGAAAAATACATGCTTGTATATACAGACAGAAAGGGAGAATGGTGGCCAGAGCCCTGGAAAAAATCGTGTTTTATCACCCTGAAAACACTGTGCTTATTGCTAGGAGCACTCCTTAATCCATGAATCCAGCAGCCCGGGAATCTTGTTTGCTTGTTTGTTTGTTTGTCTCTCTGCATCCTGCTCGCAGGGCTAGACGGAAAATCACAGCATGTTTCCTATTGCGCTGCCTGTTCCCCACCGAAGCAACGTCACCTCAGATATGCCAGTAAATTCCTTACCGGGTTGGGATTGTAATTGGTTGAATGTTTTCTGTACCCTGACTAGCCAATAACATTCTGAGGAAAAAATTTAGAACAACCTAGTTACGACAGATGGCGAAAAATGACTTGACACTACACATGTGAGGCAATATTAACTAAAGATGAGATCCTTACCGCATTCATTAGAAATATCATAATATGCCAAAAAGATTACATGTGCCACTGTATTTATGGTACAAGGTCCCTTATTTTCAGACAAGTGCCATCCAAATGGTTGCCCTTGTCATGTCTGTTTTAACAACATCTGCTAGCTAGCATAAGCTCTGGCCTTGATAACTTGCATTTTTTTGAGCCTGAATTATTCTTAGCAGACCTTCTTCTTGCAGTCCCCCCACCCCCCGCCCCACAAGCAGATAATAATTTGTGCAAAACAATTAGTTAAAAAGAAGAAAGGAGAGGAGACAAAAAATCCTCATGAAAGTGCAAGAATCGTGGAAAAACGGAACCAGCAAAGGAATAAATAAAAACAAACGAAAAACGGTAGATAGCCAGAAGAACTGCAGTTACAAGTGAAGTAGTTGTATCTTTTCATATGTAAAAAGCAATAAATATATAACAGCATTTCCAAATTTTAAACTAACATTTTAATCTTAGTAAGCAGAAAACAATGACAGTTATACCGATAGGAACCGATATTGACCCAGAGCAAGAAATCAAAGCTATTTTTACATTCGAATGTCAGTAGCGCATTTATCCTCAAGTTTGCAAAGGATTCTTAGAAGCCTTATATATGCAGTTAAGCGGAAGCTGATTGCCAGCAATAAATAATGCATCCAAGGAAGAGGCTTGAGTACGTATCTTCTCATTTCCAGGATGCAGCTAGGGATCTTCGCCTCAATTCTACATCAAGGTTGTGGTTTAAAGCAGTCAAAGGGCTATTTAATTGTCAGGCAAGGCTTCCCCCTGCGGAACTCTCTCCGCATGTTACAACCTCTTTGCAGCTCCATATGCATCTCTTTTTCACACTTCCCTCTCCATCTCAGGCTCCTACACCTGGTGCATCACGCATTTAGCCCATTCGCTCCGGCTCTTCCTTTCATCTTCCCAATGGCAGACGTTTCTATTTATCCACTGGCAATCAATGTGTGGCGTCACCGGTGGTACTGTAATGACGACTGCACCATTGAGGATGACAGCTTAGAAAGAAGAGGGCAATGGTGATCCCTCCCAGAGCAGCACAGCAGAGTGTAGCGCTCGCATCACAAGGTCACCCTATCTCACCGCTGGCTCCTCTGCATTGGCAGGAGAGGGTTGCTGGGTTTGTACAAGGCTGGGGCGGGAGCAGGAGGGAGGGGGGGAAGAGATCTGGATTTTTTTTCTCCCCTCCCTTAAGCAAAGCCACAATGGAAACCAGGAAGGAGATGGTGATGTTTCTAGAGGGGACTACTCTTGGCGCTCTAGTTGGCAAGAGGGTGCCTAATTTGTCCGAAGCAGTGGGGAGCCCCGCTGCGGAGCCGCAGGAGAAGATGATCCATCGGAACTGCATCAGCCCCAGACCTGGCCCCTTGTCGTCCCGGGAGAGAGGAGGAGGAGGAGGTGGCGGAGGAGAAGACGAAGAGGAGGTGGAGGTGCTGCCAGGGACAGGGACGGTGCCGGAGAGCCGCTCGGCGGCGGCAGCACTGCTTTCGGCCGGACAGCAGCCCCCCGCCCCGGAGCTCTCCTCCAGCAAAGGGCAGCAGAGCAGCTCGGACACCGAGTCGGATTTCTATGAGGAAATCGAGGTGAGCTGCACCCCGGACTGCGCCACGGGGAGCTCCGAGTACCAGCACAGCAAAGGTACCCAACTCCTTCCCATGCCTGCAGCCCCACGCCCGCTCCGGGGCTGGGTGGCAGCACTGGTGGGGCGGGGGGGCTGCCGGAGGGGGCTTTCCCCTCACCAGCTGAGCGAGGGGCAACGAAATCGGGTATGCGTGTGTCTGCGTGTGTGTGATCTCTTTCCTGACTGATTCCTCACCTCCCTGCCGCTGGGAGACTTGTTTGGGGAGTGAGCACACGACACCGGTCGGCCCCCGCGTCCCTGGAGGGGAGCCAGGCTTCCCGTCGTGGATGCGTCAGGTCTGCAGCTTGTCCCGTAGGATCTTTTTGGCCAAGACAACCACGCACTCCCCTCTTCAATCTATTCTGTTTTGTTTTTATTCTTCCCCATCGCCTAGACAGTGCATGCTCCAGGAAATCCCTTACGATCCTCCACAGCGGCGGAGTTTTTTGTATGTATGTGTGTGGGGGTAAGATCAAACGGGTTTTCTGGCCAAAAGCTGTTTGTGGTTTTTCAGGGTGAAATGTGCCCGGGCGAGTGCGGAAGCGTCCATAAAGACCGTAAAATCGCTGGCCGACTCATGCCAGCCCCAAGTGCGGTAGTGAGGGCCTTGTTTGCACGTTGCCTTACAGAAAGAAAAAAAAAAAAGAAAAAAAAAAAAGAGAGGTCCAAATTACCTTGTCACTTCTATGTCTCGGTGGGGCCAGCTCGGAAATGGTCCCAATGAATTAATTGCCTTTGGTCTCTGGCACAATGAGGGAGAGTTGCATTTGAAAGCAAATGCAGCGGACAGGCCCCTTTTCCCCCTGCCCCCACTCCCCACTCCCTATTCCCACCTTCCCAGCCCGGCAAAGACGCCCCTACCCTGTCAACAGCCCACCTCTCCCTGCTCCTCGTTCCTCAGTCACTTCAAGAAGCCAGGAAGCGTGGAGAGCGCTGCCTGTCCTCTTTCGTCCCTTAGAGGCTCGTTGAAAATATCCCATCCTGGGCTTTGAAGGCTGAGTGGAGATCCCTAAGGCCTCGCCTTCCCCTCGGAGAGAACAGTCCCTGTCTGCTGGCTGCTCCACTCCTGGGTCCTTTCTGTCCTGGAGGAAGGGACAGCGGAGCCGTGCTACGTGGACGGCGGGCACACCTGCCTTTTCCAAACGCTCAGGGTCGGGGGATGCTGCGGCGTTTCGGTTTCCCAGTGGGAAAGCGAGTGGGGGGCTCAGCGAGCAGACATCGCCAGTGCGGGATGTGTGCGTCGGGAAGGGTGGGGGATAGGTAACCTCCCAGCCAGAGTAAATAAGCACCCCTCAAACTCCCTTCTCGCTGCCATCCTCTCCGGTCCTTCTTGGATGTCAGTACCCCAATAACCTCAGTACACCGGGGCAGGCACGGAAACGCCGAATGACGGTGGGACGGGGGGCAGAAGTGCGTTGGCTGGGGAGGAGGACGGCGAGCATCCCTCCGTGCCCGCCCGCCTCCGAGCGTGTGTCGTTGCTCCGGGCTCCCCACGCAGGGCCGTGCTCCGAGGCGTTGGCCGGCAGCCCCAGCGGCGGGGGGGATCACCCCAAGGGCACCGGAGGCAGCGGCGGCTCCCAGGGCTCGCTGGCCTGCAGCGCCAGCGACCAGATGCGCCGCTACCGCACCGCCTTCACCCGCGAGCAGATCGCCCGGCTGGAGAAGGAGTTTTACCGGGAGAATTACGTGTCCAGGCCCCGGAGATGTGAGCTGGCGGCTGCTCTAAATCTGCCAGAAACCACCATCAAGGTACACGCAGCTCGGACATGTTTCCAATTAGCACAATATAAATCTATATGGCCAAACTTCCTTGCAAAACTCGGGAAAGCACTTCGCCAACATAACCCTCCCTCTCAGCTCCCCCCGCCTCCCGCCCCTTTCCTGGCCCTGCCCGCACCCTGCAGCAATGCGGGAGACGGGCCACGGCTCCGGGAGCCATCCCGGCCAGCGCCGCTAATCTGACCTCTCCCTAGCAGATTATTTTTAATCCTCCCTACGGTTCAGTCCAAGTCTCGCTCAGCTCTTGGGGGAGGGAAAAGGAAGCCAGTAGCAGATCTTGTTTCGATCTCGCTTTGCTTTGCCTTTTCAAAAACACTTGCACACGAAAATAAACCCGATAGCAACAATCCCCCAGGTAGTTTTGGATGCGAAAGGGCAGCAATGAGGCAGAGCCGCCGGCTTGGCCGGGACCCAGGGACGGGGCGTTGGGGGGCAGCAGGACAAGCCCTAGCAAGCAGAAAGGAAAACAAGCACCCTAGAAGGGCTACCCGCTCCTCTGGGTCTCCCTACAGATTTTTATAGGGGCTTAACTGATCCCTCCGTACGTGACGACAACTCCCTCTGGGAGGGAGAGCTGGCGCCTGTCTCCGCTCTCCGGCACAGGCCCACGTCCGCCGCACCGGCCTGGGACTGGGGCCGGCGGCCAGGCGGAGAGGGGCGGCGGCGGGTGACGGCTCTCGCCTCTCCTCTACCCGCAGGTTTGGTTCCAGAACCGCAGGATGAAGGACAAGAGGCAGCGCCTGGCCATGACCTGGCCTCACCCGGCCGATCCGGCGTTTTATACGTACATGATGAGCCACGCGGCAGCCACCGGGAACCTGCCGTATCCATTCCCGTCCCACCTGCCCCTGCCCTACTACTCCCACATGGGCATCGGCGCCACATCAGCCTCTGCCGCCACCCCCTTCAGTACCCCGCTGAGGCCTCTGGACACCTTCAGGGTCCTGTCCCACCCGTACCCGAGACCAGAACTGCTGTGCGCCTTCAGACATCCCTCTCTCTACCCTGCCCCAACTCATGGACTCAGCAGCGCCGGGGGCAACCCCTGCTCCTGCCTGGCTTGCCACAGCGGCCAGTCCAACGGGCTGGCGCAGAGACCCTCCGGATCAGACTTTACCTGTTCGGCCACAACCAGGACTGACTCCTTCCTCACTTTCACGCCCTCTGTGCTGAGCAAAGCCACCTCAGTTTCCATGGACCAGAGGGAAGAAGTACCTTTAACGAGATAAACCTTTGCCTCAGGGTTATCAAACATACATTCCTTTCCCGGACTTCTCTTCGAGTTAAGGTACCTACAGCCCATGTTTATTTAATCGTGTTCTCTCCTCAGCCGTGGACACCCACAGCAAAACAAAAAAAAAGAAAAAAAAAAAGAAGAATAAAAGAAAAAATACTAAAAATAGCTCAGTCTTAAAAGGATTTACATTCCAAGGGGGGAAAAATAAAAGAAAGAAGAAGGAAAGAAATTACTAGTGATTTATCTCTGAGAAGGAATTTAGGCACGAAAGAGGAAGAAAAACAACTCGAATGAAATATGCTCCAGCAACCTATAGAAATGTGCTGGGACATTCTTTTCCGTGGATAGACTTCTTCTCAAGGGCTGGGGCTTCTGCGGATCACAACAAACCCTATGCACAAACCTACGAGACGGAGAGGAAAAATCTGAAATACTTGAAAGAAACACTATCTTGATAACGAAATGGCTTGTGCGCATGAAGAAAGCAAATATGTAATCTCTCAATGTTCAGAAAATAAAAACAACAGGCAAACAGCAAAATAAAATAACCCCAAAATGTTTCCGATTTGCAACTCGGCATTATTATCCAGTTGTCTCTATAGAAAATAACAATGCTTTACCATAAAGAAAACCTGTCATTCTGTACATCACTTTCGTGGTTTAATTGCATTTTTTACCCTCCCTTGTCTCGTCCTTCGTTGTGAGCAGAAATCCAGCATTTCATTTCCTCTTTCATTCCAACTTTTATTTTTAAGAGGCAGACTGGTACTGGCAGGGAAAAAATACGAGCTCCTGCCTCTTCATGGGTCAGAGCTATTTGTCCTTTAAATAACAATGTCCTATTATCAGTCTCTGAAATGTGCACACACTGAAGAAATTAGCAAGTGATGTATATGTAAAGAGGGTTTTTGAATATCGAATGTACAATGCTCTGTGAGCAAAGACCCCGTGCCAAACGCTAACAAGCCGCCAAGGGAAGAGATTAGGTGACAGGGAGCACAACTCCTTCAGACAATCACCAGTCTGTAAATTGGAGCAAAGGCGATTTCCCTTCCTTTGTACCTCAGTCTTCAGTTCTCTCTTTGCCTTTTCCTCGCTGAGTCTTTTTTTTAAAAAAATGTTTTTATTTTATTTTTATTTAATTATTTCATGTGTTGGGGTTTGTGTTTCCCTCCCCATCCCTAATCTTTGCATTTGTGTGTGTCCTTCACACTGATTACTCTTCCTTCTTGAGGAGTATTTTTTTCACGAACTCACCCTCCGGTCTCCTATTCAAAAGGTATTTCGGAAGAAGGTAGCATCATTGCTTTTGCTTGGATTTCTGTAACCTAGAATTTAAAAAACGCGGGCACGGAGCTGAGTAGTGGTTTCTTCCAAACCCGAAATTATTTATTTCATTCTGTTTTAAAATAGCCCAAAGAATACACTGCCATAATTTGTTACCATGTCGGAATAAAACTTAATAAAAACAAAAATAACAACACCAAAACCGATAATAACCACAGGTTTTAACAACGTCTCACCCATATTTTTATCGTGCTTGTTAAAAAAACCGAAAAGGTAAAAAGTGTTGCTTAAGACGAATTTCACCGTGCAGTTTCTAATAGCTACAGTTCAACAAGCAGGAAAATAAATGCTGGACAGAACAAAGACATGTTGACACCTCTGTATCTACTTTGTACTAAATTGCTGAGAAGCCTCTGGTTTATTGTCACACCGGAGACTTTTTGTCCTTAGGAGAGGGAGTGAATAGCAGCGTTTCCTTATAGCGGATGGAGAGCAGGGAAGAGACACGGGCGTGCCAGGATATATTTTCTTTCCAATTAAAAATATTGTTTATTACATCTTTTAAAAACCTGATCCAAATCGCTAAGGGCAGATAGTTCCACCCTTTATAAATGAGATTTCCTCATGGAAATGGAAAGCATTGGCCCTTTTTGGACACTCACAAATAGATTCTCCCTCCCCGTCCCCCCACCTCCCGGAAATAACAATTGTAAACAGCGTCCAAGGGTAGACCCGAACAACATCCGAGCTTTGCAAGCCTTTCCCCCTCCTTTACTTTGTCTTTTACCAGACAGAAGAACCAGTCCGATAAAATAGGAGCTGCGGAGCCAGCGCTTGATACAATCCCCCCAGCGACCCGGGGGAAGGGAGCGCTGAAGTAAGTGGTCGGGGGAGGGGTGGCACAACAGATGAGCACTATCCACCAAAAAATAGGGGGTCCTAGATAGCTCACGACCCTTCGTTCCTCAGCCAAGCACAGTAACCTGCTGGGCCTCGAACGGAGGCCAAGATCCGGCCGAGATTGATGCTGCCATCGCGGCACCAGTTTGCTCTTGCAAAATGACCAGTTCAGAAAATGCCATCGGCTGACGCGCAGGACAATAGATATATATACATACATATTTTCAAATACATATATTTTATATACCTAGGTGTGTGTGACAGAAAAATGAACATTTAAGCCTCTGATTACCACCCGTGACTGGGATATCCCCTCTTAATGAAGGGGGAGCGGGGAGTCAGGGGCAGGGAGCGCCCGCAGCCGGCACGGTCCCCGCTCTTCCCGCGGCCCCAGTGCCGCCATCCCGATAGCCCACTCTTGAAGGATGGTGCGGCAAAGGGTGGCTGTGAATTTCACCGCGGTTCGGTCACAGGGCAGAGATTGCCTGCGACAGGTAAATAGGCTGCGGGTCGCAGTAATGCCAAGAGTATTTTCAGTTAATAGGGGAGGGAAAATGAGGTGTCTGGAGCGATATTGGAAAGTACAAGATCGATGATCCGTCCTCGTGTCCAATCAGCAGCCTTTAATTGACTGTATTTTCTAGGTAATTGAGCCGCTGTGCTCCTAAATTGAAGTGGAAGATGTAACAATACATCTCAGTGGGAGGAATTACTCATTACTTCATAATGAAATTTTCCATTTGCTGCGTGGGGCCGATGCCGTTAACGCCTTCGCCGCCGGTGGTGGTGTCCGCGGCCCCACGCAGGGCGTCGGCTCCGGGCACGCGTGGGGCATCGGCGGCGGCAAGGGCAGACACAGGGCACCCAGCCGGCGGCAGGTTCTGCCTTTAGCCCCGAGCCACTGCCGCCAGGCAGGCAGGTTTCCACGGCGCCGCCGTGGTCGGGGATGCGACCCTTCGAGGAATTAGGGTGAGACCCCGAGGGAGCTGGCGGTGGGCACCTGGCCCCTTGTCACCAGCGGATCAGGAGTTGTCTTCGGGGTACCCCATGTGCTACATCGGGCTCGCTCCCTAGCCAGCCAAAATCAGTTCCGAAAGGCCGTCCTTCTCACCCCCCCTTGTTAGCGTTTGATTGATTGCCTTATTAAAGCGTGTTCTTGTAAGTGTGACCGAGCTGATTGCACTGCATATGTTTGGGATAATGCTCATTTTAAACAACTGAATAATAATACTACTAATAAAAAAAGGACCAGAAGAGGAGGAAGATGAGCTCTAGAGAACGGGTTAAGCCTAAACGATCCCGGGGAGCAGCGCTGTAACTCGCGCATTAAATTGTTCCTTTACTATCAAATCACTCAGTCCATCTTTGTTGTGTTTTATCTGTCACCTCCTGTACCATTAAGTGAAATAGCAGCGAGACTGATGCTTACTTTCCCGTCTCAGACTATATGTTTTTATTAAGGTTGTATGATTAAACTGGATCGGATCTGCTTTCCCAGCACTATGCTTTACTTCAGCACCTAAATCATTGGCAAATCGTCTCTCCATATTTCACGTTTTCTGCTGGGTTGTTCGGTCATTTGCCAGCACCTGCAGAAAACCATGCGGCTCCGTCAGCTTTTTGCCTTGTCTATCTGAAAGACCCTTTTGTTTTCTATTATTCTCCTGCTCGCCTGGCTACTTAATTTTACTACTGAGTTTAGCCCCTGAAAACACCCTCCACCATATGTCAACCCAAGGCCCGCTGTCCTGCCTCTTACAATAGTGTCACCCTGGGGTGAAGCCCACGCCAGGATGAGCTGAAGTCTCGTTAACACAAATGGCTTCATGTAGGCGCATCAGGTTCCTGGATGGATGTAAAGGGGGAGCGAAAGCAGTCCCACGCTCTTTTTGCTTCATCCTTCTAGCCAGAGCCCCTTATATGTTGCCTGCTCCATTCATATCTTCTTGCTTTTCCTTTTGTAAGGCGAGGGTCCCGTCCTGATCCTGGAGAGCTGGTACTGCGGAAGGGATGCGGTTACGGTAGATTAGGGTAGGTCCCCGCTGGAACTGGTCCCCGCTTTAGAAAGTTTTTCTTCTCTCTCTCTTTCTCAAGTAGAAGGAAGAAGAGATAGCTAGTTCAAGATCTTCTAACAAGAAAACAAATAGATCACAACCTCTGGCCTCCAGTTCACCGTTTGCTTTCCCTCCTCCTTTTTTTTTTTCTGAAAAAAATCAGTTAAACTGAGTGTATCTACAACCAAGAATGTAGTGCAGGTTTACACTAATATTTACAAACCTCATTTTAAAGAATCTCCGTCGGTGTATTGCATGCACATATACATGCAAAGCAAACACATAAAGTGTTTTTCCCTGCTGCCCTCTTTGCAAAGAAGTGCCTGGGACTTCAGAGACAGAAATTGCCACTTAAGAACATCACATGGAAGTATTAAGTAATTATTTAAAACAAGGCTGTTTAGAAAAATATTTGTGTTTATTGCAGCTGCTCGATTGGCCTCGTTAAATCTGGGGAGCATTTAAATTGTGTTACAGTCTCATTTAAATCCAGTTTCGTTCCAGCAGGCTGCAAAGCCTGAATAGAACCAATCACTTCATAATGATGATGAATGAGAAATTAATTCAGATACAAGCAAGACAATTTAGGCCTTCATCTGTTTAAATAGCCTTCCAAGATTATTCGCAATTGCAGGTCACAGATTTAATCAATTGTCCAATCTTGTGAAAGTCATATCCTTGCATCTTCATCGAGATTATTTATAGCGCGGCGAAGCCCAGTGAAAGGTATACGCTCTTAACAGGAACAATTACTTAAAGAGAAGCGTTTGCAAAATGAAAAACAAATGCCTCCGTGGGCAGTAAATGATCAAACACTTCCTCGCTCTCCCGGCACATCCTCCCGGGCTGAGAAAAGGAACGGAGCTGCAGGTGGGGGGTAAAGAGGACCATCACCAAACTCCATCCCTGCCGTATCGGCTCTTATGCTCTTCAGGGCAACCACCCGCGCTCCTTAGTGGGACACCCCATCTAGTCTTCTGAGGGCGATGGCCGGAGAAAGGAGATGTTAAAAAGCAGTCTTTAATCACGCAAGAATAAGCAAACCGAGCCGCTGCTCAGCCCAGGGATGCCGAGGTTTCCTGCAGGGAGAACTGTCATTTTCTGCCTCTGACTGGCTCCTATTCGAGATATATAAAGATATGTGTACCAGCAGCCCTGTTTTAGGTCGAGCCCGGTGAATCCCCCGTCCCAGACTTGCACACAACCAGCCTCCCCCTGGCGCGGTTCCCGCCTGGCTCAGGGTGAAGCAGGCAGAGAATCATTGCACCTCTCCTGGAAACGCCGGCTCTTCTTTCAGGCTTGGACCAGCCTCACCTGGGAAAACCCGAGCTCCAGAATAACTCAGGCTTAATAAAGCCTCTACGAATGTTGAAATAGACCATTTTGGTAAAGGGGAGAATTGTTTAATTTCTCGAAAAAGAGGTGGAAAGCAGGGAAGAGACCAGACTTGTTTGTCAGGATCCCGGTGTATAACTGCCTCCTCCCGCTTCTCACCCTTTCTCCTTTAAACATCTCCCATGTACCTGGAACCCTCATCCCCCTGGCACTGAAGCCCTGTCTGGGACGGCCGCTGCAGGCTGCTGCCCAGACTCGAGGGGTGATCCCGGGCTCGGAGAAACACCTGCTGCCATAAAGAGGTTTATCCTAATGCACAGGGAATGCAGTTCGAAGGGAAAACCTGGGGTATGTTAGGGGTAGAACCCGGCTCCACGTTCACTGTCCAAGGAAGGTGGGAGATCCGAGGAGCCCTGGACAGCGCGGGTCCGCGGGACCCGTCTCACTCCTGGGGACGAGGGGCTCACCGAAAAGCTCCTGGGAGCCGCCTCAGTTTGACCGCAGAGAGGGGTGGGTTTCATGGGTGGGAGCGTGCGAGGGTCAGCACAGGTGGGCCAAACACGAGGTGAGACATCCTCCCAGTGAACCCAGAGCCCCGAACCAATGTAGTTTTTCCTCACCGGAAAGAGCAGCGTGGGGTGCACTCACCCACGGGCATTGGGGTGGGGAAACGCGTGGGTTTCGGGCAGCGAAGGGGGCCAGAGGATTCCTGCGGGTGCGCAGCCCGACACGGGAACCTGGAGCAACGCCTGTGCCTAAAACAAAAGCCTGCCTACGGCACCCCCAGAGCTCCAAGGAGCCGGTCTCAGCGACAGACTTTGATGTATCGCTGTCCAATTAGTGCCTTTAATTGGTGTCCTCTGGGACAGGCAACCCGGGAGCTGAGGCGGCGAGAGCTCTCTCGGCAAGCCCTGCCCGCCCGCTAGCAAGGTAACAGATAAATAATGCGGCCGGGCAGTAGGAACCCTGCATCCCTCTCCCTCCGAGGAGCAGGGAAACGACCACGCAAACCCGAGGCCAACTGCTTGCAGACCGCCCCACGGGGCTCCGTAAGCCCAGGCAGGGAGGGACGTGGGGTGTAGCTGCTCCCACATTTATCCCGGCCCCGGCGATCAACGCCCCCTCCCCGCCCGCTGCGGAGGGGGATCACCAGCGTGGAAACGGCGTTGCTTAACACATACCGCACGTTCCTTCCAGTTTGGCTAATGAAGGTCGCCGGTTAAGCGTAATTTTAGAGGTTAAATGAGTCTGACTGCAGTTTTAAAGACGCTTGATAAAACATCTTATTTGAGTGACACCAATTGTATATATAGATGCCATTACAACGGTCTAGATTTACCTTGGGGGAAGAGGAGGAGGAAACAAAGCAAACACGCTAACAGGGACGGAGGAAAATGCTTCACCAATTTATTCTAAACCAAAACCGCTCAGTCGAAAAAGAAATTGATCACTTCATTCATCAAATGTATAAAATACATTTCTGAGATCAGAAGGTGCTCAAAAAGGGAGAGAGAGAAAGACGGGGGGAAAGTTCATAGTTGACAAGAACTGTCAAAAGGATCAAGAAGTCATTGGAAGCTCACCTTGAAGTAATTCTGGTTTTCTTCTATTTTATTCTCCTTTTTCCTTGTTTTTCTCTTTCCATTTTTTTTTTTTTTTTATTTTTCTTCGGGTAGTCATAAAACGTTTTAAGAAAAAAAAAATCACCTGAAGCCAGAGGAAGATGAGATTTTTTGATTAATAAGGAAATCAATTTGGCAGAACAGAAAGGATGCTGACTTCTCAAACTCGCTGTTAGCAGAGGCGTCTCTGGGGAAGGCAAGCCGTTCGAGGCTGTTTCGGGAGCCATCAATCCCTAATACCCGGGTACACCTCAAAACTAAGCCACCAGAATTTTTACAAGACAGCATCTTTGATCGATATTTGTAGCTGAACTGTTTTATTTTCTCTTCTACAGTTGTGTTTTCAGTATTAAAATATTGTAATTTCACCACATTCTTCCTAAGCAGCAATACAGGGTTACATTAGAGGCATTTTTTATGGGCAGTCCTCAGAAGCTGTGTGTATGTGGGTCATGCACTGCCACCAAAAGTCACAGCCTGAAAATCCCACTTCCCCATTCCCTGTAGAGAGACCTTTATTTGCACCGGGGTGGGTACTCTCCATTTCTTATTCAAGGGAAAGGACCCTAACAGTCTGGTCAGCCAGTTTTCTCAATAGCTTGATTTCACCTCGCTAAATTTGTATTAAATAAGCATTTTACTCTCTCTATCTTTCCTGCCTGGGACCAAATTCCGAAGGTCCTAACTTGTCTCAAAATGCATTTTTGCCTACTTAGGGGAAGTTTGCTTACTGCTGTTGCAGTGCAGGATGAAAGATGAGTTTCAGAACAAATAAAGCAACTACTGTTACTAAACCCACACGATTAATATGTATTGCTCCTGGGAATTATCTTACAATTATTCTAACGTTTACTCAGGCCTGTGTACTTCAGGGGGGGAAGTTCTCTCTAATGTGGAGAGACTGAGTCATAGGTTCCAAAATCACTTTCCATAAATGACCTGAAGTAAAATTTAATCCAAACTCAAAAGGTCAGATTTACCGTAGAGTAGCTATATAGCAGCACAGTCTTGCCTCCTCTCACAACTACAAATGAAGCAGAAAGTCATACAGGAAAGAGAATAAAGAGAAAAAATAACATAGGAAAACCCTTAACTTTGTCAATATTTATGCTCCCCTTTCAGCCAGCTGAAATGTGGAGTGGGATCTGTTCTGGAGGCAGGAGAGCATTCAGCCTGTTGATCGGTGTTGGTTTGGCTCTGAAAGACGTTCTAAACCTGCTCCTGTTTCATCAGAGATGTGGATTTGGGCAAGCGGACAAGCTTGAGGATCTGAGACATTCTCAGCCCCCAGCAGTGCATTACTGCCCGTTAACTCTGGCTCTCCAGGTACAACAAAATAAAGGCTGCATGACCCTATACCCCTCTCCCTCTTCTTTGGCAGCCGCAGCTTCCCACCTGGAAGCCTGTGTGTCATTTGGGTCACAAAGGCAGGTTTTTACAAAAGAACTGTACTAAAGCATTGAGCAAGTGAATTGTGTGTTGCTGGTAAGGACACAGCTATTCCTGCATCTTTTTAGTCCCCATTTAATCCAATCTAACTTGAGATCATGACACCGGGTCCTCCTAGGAAAAAAAAAAGCTGTAGCATCACTAATTATGATTGCTTTCTTTTGATGTCGTTAGGTCAGTCGCCATCCACGTGCCTGACCCATCTACTGATTTTTTGTATTGTATTCCAGTTGGCCACTTGTATCTCAAGGGCTGTGTTCAAGCATTTGTGAAATAATAGAGCAAGACAAGATAGAGGACATTGTGACCTCCATTTTCTGATGCTGCTCCACAGAAAAAAAGAAAGCCATGTTTGCTAGTGGGAGTTTGATGTGGGTTCTCCAGGAATCAGAGATGCTGGCGTTCTCTGTGCTGGCTCCCAGTGCTGACTTCCCTGGCATTGACCCAGGGGGTATTCCCCAAATCAACACTCCTCAATCAAACCCAAATTGCACTTAATATCACAAAGGGGCAGTCAGCAGAGATTTGGAGGAAGTGATGATCAGCCACATCACAAAGTTTTAGTGTGTTCAGAATCTTAAGCAATTCCTACAGCCAAGGCCAATTTTTGTATTTACTTTGTCTTCAGTGACAGCCTCTTTAGCCAGAAGAAAGATACTCCAAGGTCTGACTTTAACTTCTCAAAGCCTTGCTATGCAGTTAGAGTGACATTTCTACACTGGAATGCATGGCTTCATGGTGCCATGGCAACAACATATCATGGGTATGTAACTCCACCAAGGGCAAAATCATCTACCCTGATAGCCCCAATCACTTTTTTTATGCAGGAGCATAATTCTCACAACAGCCTTTCCTTGAAAAAGTGGTTGTAAATTTGAGCATCTGTGTGCATGCTGTTTCAGTTTGTCATAACCACCCCTTCAGCAACGGGTGGTACTTGATGTCTCCTGTAATCCGGCACACCAGAAGAAATTAGAGAGTTGCTGTTATATCATCATATTGTAAGTGTACAAACAGTTATTCCCTAGACTTGTTAAACTTCTGCTTTATAAATTGATAGGTTAAATCTAGAGGAACCTAAGGCTTGATCTGTACATCACAGACCATTAGATTTGTTCCAGTTAATTTCTACTGAATGCAATACGATACATTTGATTTTCAAAACAGATTCTTAAAGTGACCTGACTTATCAGCTTATGGAGAATCCTGGTATATGCTAGCCATGATTCATCGGTTAAAACAAACAGAATAGACCATAAAAATAAAAAAGTTTCCATGTTTCTTTATTTCTAATAAAAATTGTTCAGTAATTTAGCCTTCTGTTCTTCTCAGATAGTTACTGAACTTTTATTATCCAGCATTTTCCATTCAAGAAGTTTACATATTGTAGTAAAGTACCTCTCTATCTTCACTCTGACAATTTAAGCAATTGAAATTTGTGTGACCTGTCAGTGTGAGGCACTTTCTTCAGTTATTGAGCTCTGAGGGAGGCTTTCTCTTACACTGTCACCAATTTTACAGCCTCCCCTCTCGAAGCATGAAAGCCATGACTACTTACACAGTATTAGGGTATTTTGCATTTGTTCTCTTAGCAGCCTGTCTTTTTACTTCTATTTAATATTTCTTGACCAGGCAACCAAGAACTGCAGTAGCCCAAAAGCAGTTCTGCAGCACTGCCACAGGTCTGCATGTTCACACGTTTATTCACTAGAACATTGCTTTTCTCCACCTCTGTCTTCCAGCACATGCTCCATGATATGTAAGGACTGGGTTCCTGAAAGTCTTATTTTGTATTTTGCAATATTTAGAAGAGGTTATTTGGTCAGCTCAAATTTCCCCATGACATTCCTGCACCTTAGCTGCAGGACTGACCTGATACCTAGAAAAACAGATTTACTAGAGGAAAAGAAACGGGATTATTATTAAAATAAAATAGATTATTATGAAAATAAAAGCCATCTGATAGTTCTGCTCTATGAACAGTCTTCCACAGACATGGTAGCAGCTATGCAGGTATGCAGGTGCCACATCCACAATGAGGCAAGAGCATCTTTGACACAAATTTGATTAACCTTAGGTATGTACGTATTTCTGACCACCTGATTACAACAGCCAGTAGTAACATCCCAGTCTGTGCAGAATCTTGTTAGCCACAATCCCATTTCATGATGATGTCTATACTATTGACACTCTTAAGTGCTCTTCAAATTAACCCATTTTTAACTTGCTTTAAATAGCTGCTGGCACCTACATATTGAGGATACTGTAGGGATAACATATAATATGTTAAGATTAGAATGTCTAGGGGTAAATCCCTTGCAAAAGCTTAGGTTGAGATGTTTACAAAGTAACCCCATAATTTCATTAAAATAAATCAGATGTGCAAAGCCATGATCTATTTTTCATAAAAATAATGTTGATTGATGTATTTGGGAGAGGAATGCAAGTTATTAAATTAATATTTTGTCAGTTTCACTGTTATTTTCTCTTATTTTTAAAATAATTTGCGAATTCACTGATTATTTCACTAACCCAGAAGGCATTGTTTAATATCTTCTGTAGTTAATAATCTTCTATAAAGGGCTTTATCTTCCTCTTTTGTTAAGATTACATCACCCTGATTTTCAAGTGAAGATTAAAACACTGATTTTGCACTTGCAGCTAATATTAAATCCACACTGTTGAGAGGATTTCTTTTGGTTTAGCTATTTTGGTTTATTTAGCAGAATTTTCTCTGCTTTTCATCCCTTTTACTGCATATTACTCCTGTATTTTTCCTGTTGTTCGTAGATTCCCTTGTCAACTTCCCATGTTTTATAACATGTAATGTAGGCTAATTGCTACATAACACAGTTCCCTCTGCATATTGTATGGTAATTTTTTACTTCAGATATTTGCCTTCATTTCACTCTCTCTGAGAACTGTTTGGAGTTAGAAACTTGCCCTCCATGTAGATATTTCTCATATGCAATGCATTTCCGGCCTCCAGCCGCCCACCAGTTTCCAGTCTAAAAATTAATACATCATAGCAAGATCCAAAAAATAATTTTTTTCCATGCTGGACATCATGCCTTTCAAGATGTGGACTTATCCATTACTTTTAGAAACTATCAGTGATGGTTTATTGCTAGCTGCATGAGATAAAATAGCACACATGCTGAACTAACTTTGTCCAGATGCTACAATTTTTATGCCCAGATATTGCAGACAAATGTTTAAGAGGTAATGCATTCCATTCTTGGGTTTGATTTGGCAGTTTTTGACACACACCTGTCAGCACCCTGGTCTTTGTTAGTTAGTACATCAATCCATATGCTTTTGAGACCAGTTGGTTGTGAGTTATATTTACCAAGTTGCTACTCTCTCCTTCCTTTCACTGTTCACATGGCTGTTCCCATCAGGTGCTAGTGCTGATGACTATCTTCTCACCAATAAGACTTTCCTGCTCCCTGACTGTGCTATCCATACACCCTACCACTTTTGTAAAAGAATGCAAAGAATTAATGTTCTTCATATTCTTTGTTACACTGATTCGAACTTTTTTGTTTGTTGTATCATATTTGCAACCAGAAACATGTTTGTATCTTGCAGCTGTCTACCCTGGAGTCACTGTACCAAAACCCTTTTGCTGTTCTAGCTAATTCCCAGACTCTCCCTCACCTATGAACAAGACACATTATTCATGCAACTTCTCTCCTATTACTACACGTTCCATTCTTCCACTGAAGAAAAAGTTCAACCTCAGACCACAAGCCAAATCCTGAGAACAACCTTTGTAACTTTTAAATGTAGAAGAGTCTCTAAAAAGTTGGTGTGGATATTCATCTAGCCATGCCTCTTTCCTCCTTCTCAAATCCCCAAAGTCTTCCTTTAACCCTCTATCACTAGTTGCAGTGAGTATCAGAGGATGATACTCACAGGATAATTTCACAAAATTTCTGCTTATGTAGTGCATTGATTCTCATTTTTTAACATGACCATCATGGTCTCTTCAATGTCTTTTTGGTTGTTTGCAACTTGACAGATAACAAGTTGTGGCATTTTTATCTCTACATCCAGTTTGACACTGTGTTTTGGAAAGCCTATGGCATTACACATTTGATTTAGCAAAGGATAGCTACATCTCATAGCCCTTAGTCAACAGATTAGGGATTTGTTGATATCACTGTATTTCATGTCAGTCCTTTTCTGGCAACTTTACATTCCCTAAAGATTTCAGTCATCTCATGTGATTTTATGCCACCACGGAGATCTTCAATGCAGCATTCAGTGGTGACAAATTAGAACTGAAGGTCCATGGATGTGCTAAAATAAATCTTAAATTGTATCTTTGAATCTGGATGGTTATTTCAGCACTTTTCTGAATTTTTTCCCAATAAGTCTGCAAAGTTTTCTAAGTGAGGACTGAATTTAAATGATGGATTTATGCTACATATAGTTAAATACCCTCTCTGCTTGTTACCTCCATTTGAATTACCACTGTGAGCTACCACATCACCTTGGGAATTCATGTTCAGTTATTCTCAATCTTTCAGAGGTTTCAGCTGTTTCAATCACATGCTGCTCCAGATCCACATCCTGTGAAATAGTCAAATGTAGAAGCAAACATGGGACCATTTACCATGTGATCCAGGTAATTTAGTTAAAGTGACAAGTCCTTAAAATATATTTGTGTCTGAAGAAATTCACATTCTTTTCCAGATATTCCTCCCCTGAAAATATTGA
Organism: Rhipidura dahli; assembly: GCA_013399225.1. Lineage (NCBI taxonomy): Eukaryota > Metazoa > Chordata > Aves > Passeriformes > Rhipiduridae > Rhipidura > Rhipidura dahli. The sequence continues at coordinate 90,568 of VXAC01007377.1, forward strand.
TAAAATTAATGAGCAGTGGTGACTCATAGGAGAACTGCTGGAGGATCTGTGATAGATCTCCCTTAGGTGAGGACTGTGTCTTCTGTTGATCTATTAGTTATCTGCCTTTCAACTTATTTAATAAGTGTCACACTTAAATAGTTTACTTTTTATATCAGAATTTGGATTAAATCAAAAGGCATTCAGAGTCTGCTAGAAAAATGCAGATGTCTTTGCCAACAAAATATATTATAAAAAGGAAAAGAAAAGGCAAACCCTATTAAAAAGATTCTTCCTTAATAAAGCAGACAAAGAAAAAACCTTTTTGTGACAATTAATTGTTTTGCTCTCGTCATTCTGTGTTGTTCTTTTTTTCTATGGCTTTGCCTGAGAGTAACTATTAATTTTAACTTTGATATGCTGATTTTTTCCCCACCCTCTTTGAAATTGCCTCAGACTTATGAGATTTGCTACATGCCTTTATTGCTCCCTGTATTCTTCCATGTCCCATGGCATTCTTTGAAAGGAAGTCTAGAATTCAATTCCATAGATAGCTTATCTACTCAATTTGATCATCTGTGTTTGCAGACTGCTCTTCAATCAAGCACACTTGGGACTTTCTATTCCACAATTTCAAACACTTCTATCTGTTAGCAGGCAGGCCAGAACAGCTTTGCCAAATGGACTCATTTTGATCTTGTTATTTGAATTGTGCAGAGCTTTAAATTTTAACTTTGGGCACAGTGCTTGCTGTGATTATGTCTCATTCAGCTCCACTGTCTATTTGGAACTCACTTTTTATCTATTTCTATGCAGTGCTAGAAGCCAACCTGCTATAGAATATACCAGTGTAGATTCAATTAAGAGACTTAGTAAAACCTTTGTTTCATTAACAGAGCTTCATTCTCCAGCTGCATTTTCCTATCAGAGACCGGTGCCAACACCTTTGCGTGGTGTCAGTTCTCTCCAGGGGTACTGGAAACACAGCTGGTCTTTGCACCATGCCTCTCCTTGCAGTCACACATTGTTTGGGCATATGTTTCCAATTGTATGCTTCATTCTTTCAGTGCTTATTAGATACTTGGATTAAGAAAACATGCTTTCTGCTGTGTTTCAAATACCTTCGCAACTTTGAAATTGTTTCTCGCATTAAAGTTGCGGTGTTAGTTATCCTTTATTTTGTCACAGATAGTTTTGTTTAGTCTGTTAGTCTGTTAACATTCATGTGTTTTGGCTTTACCACACAGACTGACGACTTAATGGGACAGACATTTCAACAAGGAGGTAGTTTCTGCTAAACAGAATTTATTTCCTTGAAAGCGTTGTTTTGTTCATGGGTCTTCTTTTGGATGCTTTGTATAACACATCTAATTCCTCTCGCATTTATCTGCTTCACTTAAAATACCTACATTAACCTTTTCTGTGCTCCTAATCATTCACTAGTTCTGCATCCTTCTTTCTTTTCTTTGCAGTAGCACAGCTTTATAGGTAAGAGAACACTACTGCTTCTCTCTCCTGTTGTATTTCCAGTGGTGTAATTTTAGAATCCCTTCTGTCCCTCACTATGGCCTGTCTATATATCAGTAAAGGTATCTCAAGCTTAACTCTAGCAGAGCCAATGTATCTATCCCCGAAAAAGAAGCTCTGTCCAGCAATTGCCTAATCCCAGAAACATTTTATTCAGCTGCTGCCAGACTCCAAACATTAACACAAAGAGAATCAAGGCAACAAGGACTAGGAATTAGGGATCCCAAACAGTCTGAGAGACTAGGTTGTCTAAAAATAACTTTTTTTTTTCCTAAATGAAACCCTCACATACAGGCAGAAAGAGTATATGGTGTAATCCAGCTGGTTCCCAATGTAAGACATGACTGCACAGCAGTCCTGTCCCAGGATGCAGGCTCCACTCTGTGCTTGTGCCTTCTCCTCTGTGACCTTGGAGAGGAAGTTGTGGTGCCTAATGCCAACTTCTGGATTCACTGCTGGGACCTGAGGTGCTTCTAAATCTCCTGCTACCATTTTTTACAGTAGCTTTAGAATGCCATCAGTATTTGTAAAAAAGCCTATGATACTAGAGTTCCCTGTTCTGTCAGATGTTTGAGGTAGTTTTTTCAAAAGTGTAGTGAGGAGGTACCTGCCTTGAAACCACTCCTATGCCCTTCTGTAGATACATACTTTAGAATTTAGTAATGATTTTTTCATCCTAATTAGATTCAGTTCTCTGCAATACTCATTCATTTCCCTTGAGGAAGCCTTGAGTTTTTAGTCGAAACATTTGGATTTAGTACAACTTTCTTCCTGTTTCTGACAACATTTACATTTTAAATGGCTTGCTTTTATTCATCTATGTGTATTCAGCATTACACAAAACAAATTCTGAAGTATTATTGATAAATGCCCTACCTTTCAGATCATCCCTGGAGCTTGCAGAGAAATGTCAGCAGCAAACAATTTAAACCAAAATTTGAATAAAACAGAACTTGTAAGTGCAGCATATCCCTCTGCAGACACAGGCCTTCTGTAACAGTAATTAATAATTGTTGTTAATAGCAAGACCTAATTTTTAAAGAAGCAACTTCAGACAATCATGAGGAAATGAGATAAATATTCAGCTGAAACAATAGAGATCATTTGTAGCATAATTGCAGAACAACATTTAGGGACTCAGGAGATCTAATGTTTTTCTCTTCATTAATCAAAGTAAATATAACACCATAGATTTTACTTATTTAAAGACTCTTGTGCGTGCATATGCACATCTCCAAGAGCAGAAGCTAAATTGTCTATGTGTAGAAGACTCTGTTGTTTCTTTTCTTTGCAGATCTCATAAGGACTTAAAAGTTCAGACAAGCTGTTTTAAAGCTACTATATAGCTTTGGTGAAATAAATAAACCACATCTTTCAAATACTGAGGAAGAACACTTGCAGTCCTTAAAAATCTCACCCAAAATACAGATTCTACCAGAAAGAATTTCTATAACAACATTTGCTTGTGGTACTCCCATCTGGGGAAATTCTGTATGGAAATTATGCCCAGCCTAACCTGGAGACACTTTAGCAGTGTAACACTTACCTGCAGTTTTGGAGCAAGAGGCGTTCTGTTGCTCATAACTGAATCATTTGCTGTCCCTGTGTATGTCAATAAAACCCTAAACATGTTTTCCTCTAAACTGTGAGCAGTTAAGGACTGCAGGGTTTGCAAGCAGCCATCAGCTGCAACATGTCCCTGGCAGACCAACCTGGCCTCCTTGAACTAGCCTGGTGGAAACAGTGGCTTTCCTTGCAAGCACAACACCTCTTCACAACTGCCAGCATTTTACTTCATGGTTTCTCTGCATACCTTTAATGTAGGATTTCAGCTTGGTCTCATCACCTTTCAAGCACCAGATTTTAAGTGTTCTCTGCCCCTTCCCACTCACTATAAGGGGTCTTTCACCTGTTGTGTCATAGCTGAGAAAGGCATAAGGGTCACTGCATGGGTAAACCTAACCATTCTACATTATTTGTTCCCACTTTTGAGATCCAGTCCCAGCTCACAGCTTAAGCTCAGCAAAAAAAGCTCCTCTCTTTTTTGGAAATCAAGTTGCTGGCCCACAGGTGTATACTCTTGCAGGTAGCAGTACAATATATTTTCTAAGGAGCAGAGAGCTGCTACATATTCCCCTTTCCCACACTTAGTATTTCTCACTAGCTCCTTGCTGAAATATGTGGTCACTGATGTGAAACAGAAAATCTGCGAGTGCGTGATGCTCTCTAGCCATGTGCTTTATTATAGGCTGGATGGGTCACCCTGCCTGTTACTGTGGTTGCCTGATATTTCCCAGGATACGAACTTCCTTTGAGTAACTTTGCCAAACATCATAGAAATTTTCTATGTTGGGTGTACAGTGCATGGTGAATTTATATATACACACATATTTATGCAGAAAATAAACTGCCACTTCTAAGAAGGAATATGGAGAAAAACATGGTGTTCTTCCCATGCTAAAAATTTCAGCTGACCTTTTATTTGGAAAAACATAGGTCATCTCTCCCCTATCTTGAATTCTGACAGCCTTTATTAATTTGTGGCCCTTATTCAAGGTTGCACCTTTTATCATCCCTTTGAGATGCTCCCCAAACTTGCCATCCTGCAAGTCATTGAAAAATTATGGCTCTCAGGAGGTCTGTAGGAGTATTTTAAGGCTGAGTGGGCTACAAAGACATCATCTCTTGTTCTCTCAGTCTTTGACCCACTGAATCACAACTTCTTCCTTGGGCTGTTACACAAGAAAGTCCCTCTACCTCAGAACACTCCACAGCTTAGGAACAAGGACACTAGCCTGAGAACCATGAGATAGGGGGTGTAAATCTACTAAGGGGAGTAAAGCATAGGCACATATACATACACACACATATATATATATATATATATGAACACAGGTACTTACTTCTCAGCTAAATTTTGGGATGAAATATGGTATTTTAGATGGAGACAGATGCTCTTGGTATGGCAGAATACAGCTACAACACCTTCCCGACAGAGCCTCTTAGAGGATGTGGGGACAGACAGCAGGTCCTGTTCTACTGCAGGAGTCAGATGTGTGATGAACTTTCAGAACCGCTGACTTGTGACAGTTCTGGGATAGAAGATGCAACTCTTGGCACTTGGGAAATTTTGCAATAAAAAAAGGAAAGAACATATGGAGTTTAGAGGTTGTGCTTAGGTTCTGCCTAACTTTTCCTTCAAGAAACAGACTTTGGACGTGGCTGTAAATTCCCTGAAGATTCTCCTTGCATGGAGTTAACACCAGACAGCTTTCCCATCTTGTAGACCTTTCTGCTGCTCAGTCCTCTGTGACACAGAACAACTCCACTCTTCCACCAAAGCCATCTTCAGTAGAAGATGGACAGTCTTTGATATGGCAGGAATGTATTCCCAGGGTCAAGACCATTCCCCTGCCGCAGCAGTAGGCTGAACCAAACTCTCACAGGGCAACTGCTTCATGACCAGGGATCTATCCCAGATGTTAGCAAGACCCACCCAGGGGTCTTCTTAATACCTATGATGGATTTCTACCATCAGCTCAAAAAGTGACAGAGATTTTTTTGTAAACTCTATGAAGAACTTGGCTAGATGAGACCATTGCTTGGTAATCATAATGGGCTGCTGTGGCTGTTGTGAAACTGTGGATCCTGAAGTGAGAAATATGATGGAAAAGTTAACGAATAATTCCTTCTTCATGGCAAATATTTGAATGACATGCAGTAAGTGCACTTAGAGCACACAGTGACCAGTACAAAGAAACAAAGTAGTAAGTACTTTCCTTAGGTCAAAAACCGCTTACCTGAGTGACAAAATATTTCTGCTGAAAAAACCAGCACATAATCACACAGGAAAGGGTAGAGTGAAACAGTGTAATGTATTGTGTTTCTAACTTTGGTTATTTGGCTTTGCAACTTCTAAGGTGTTTCTTTAATATTCTTTAGTTCTCTTAGTTTCCAAATGCTGTTTTATGCTTCTTTTGTCTTCTGTTGTTCCCACTTCCTAGGTGCTGATTTCCTTCCTCAGTTGCTGTACTGAAGCTTCTTGGAGTGTGTGCTGTCTTTTCAATTAGTGTCTGTGTGGCATTTAGCACAGCGGGCAACTGAATCTGATCCCAAACACATCATTTATGTACCTTGTTTGGGTCACCTCACATCTGCTCATGTGATTTGTCTGGCCAAATGCATAGGTGGTTCCTGTGCAGTTACAGACCTATTTGAAAATCAGTCAAGGGGCTAGACAGCACATCAGATATGATGGATCAAGAGTTCAAAGGAGGCCATAACCCAGAATCACTGCTGCTGTACCACTTTTGGAAAGCTGATCCATTCACTGCTCCATGAAAGACTGCTCCTTGTCAGAGGTTAAAGGGATAGTAAGTTTGTTTACTGGGCAAGATCAGGGAAAAGAAAAAAAAAAGAAAAAAAGGAGGAACCAGTGTATTGTATCTGTCTCATATTGGCAGAAAATACTTAGGTAGTGAAAATGAAGTGCAATATAAGAAAACTACCAACATGCTTCACTGTTTTTCAGAGTGAACAAAGTATACAAATAGGCCTGTGGCTGAGAAAACCAACAAACAAAATTTCCTGAGAGAAACAACTGTGAAGGCTTTGTCCCGGGACGTGAGAATTTCTTACATATTTTTTAAAAACTGCATCTTTAGCAATAGACAAACTCAAAAATAAGGCAGAAGAAGAGAAAAAAACAGAGCCACAATCAGCAACCTAAAGGACTGAAATTTGAGATAAAGTAGAACTATTTCCCAACATGTATTATTTTGAGACTGTGTTCTGAAACTCTTTTGGTCTCAGTTAGACAACATTGGAAAACATGTTGCAATGAAAGGAAGAAGAAAGGTGCAGTCAGGTTTACAGTGATCTACCACTTCAAGATATGCTAACAAGATGCTGGTAAGCATTAGTATTTACATGTGGTGTCTGCTATGAAGGTCAAGGCAAAGAGGAGGAATGACTGAGTGAGCAGGATTTCAAGGAGAGAAGTGAAGATGTGGGAAATGTAGGGTTTGGGACTACAGGGGGAAGTAAGATCTATTTTTAAAAGAGATGGTAAGTTTGACCTAGCACCCACTGAAATCAGTGGAAATGTTGCCTTTGACTGGGTCCCTAGCCCAGTGGTGTAGGGTGTAATAAATGTGGTCAGCAGGAGCTGCAAGCCTAATGCATAATCAAACTGAGAGAAGAGTGAACAAGAGTTGAGGAAACACTAGCAGCTCCATGGAAGGTTTAGTTATTGGTATGTACTGCTGCTAAATAAGGCAAGGGTTTTATCCCTGCATTTTCCACCCATGTGGAGATGAGTTTAGGTGTATAGCTCTTCTCGGTGTTGCTGAAACACACGATGAGCCACACAGAGGGGCTCTTGGAAGCTTTTTTGGCTTTCACATAGTGATGTGGTTGTGATTTTTAACAGCAAGAGCATTGCACTTCAGCGTGAAAGGAGACTGGCATCTGAGTATGAAGTGATGATCTTTTTCCCATGATTATGTAATCAAACAGGAAAACTGAGAGTGTCAAGCAAGTACCAGCAATTTATCAAGAGACAGTTGTAGAAGCAAGCATTCTCTGAATCATCAGTGTGATAATTACCACTGACATTTTCCCAAGGGGAACTGCATTTTTAATTGTTACAAATATAATCACACTTCTACTGAAAAGTGGGAATAGAATTTTTTTGAGGCCTTTTCTGGAAATAGAAATTTCTGAAGTTTCCATATGGAAACAATTTGTGATAAGAAATTATTGTGTGCACCAGAATAAACACGTCATCACAAAGGTTAACTAAAATACCGGCTACTGTACTCTAATTTCCAGAAGAAAATATATTTAATAAGAATCTCTGGGTTAAGTCCTGGCCCAGCTGCAGTTTTTTTAGCTGGGCTGCAGTTGGCTTGAGTTTTGATGGTGAGGAGAGCAAAATCACTGATCCTGCTGGGTGAGCAGGAGCAGACTCCAGCCTGTGTGCACTGAGGACATAATCTTCACGGCAGCCTAGGGAAGGACTGCTGGAGTAGGAGTCCAAACACCTCTCAGGGCAAGAGACTCAGCCACTCAGAGTGGCTGTGGGCAGCACCTCTGTGGCTGGTCCACAACACATAACCAAAGGGACTACCAAGGCTGTCCTCTCCCTCAGCAACCATTACCATGACCATTCACAATGCAGCCACTCCCAGCTGTTTTTTTTCAAGGGACGGATCAGAACAAATTCTTCTAATTTTTGCTTCCCCTCAGCATCTTGTTGCAAACAAAAGCCCTTAGTTACTCATGTTCCCCATTTCAATATGTCAGGTGTACCAACTGTGGGATTTTTCCTGCCAGTGTGCCAGGAGAGTGAAGGTCTTCAGCATAGACATTACCTCTTCAGGAGATAAGACTGGTCACTTGTAGCCTGCTGAAATGAACTGAGCTAATAAGGTATTTGGCCACTACTTACCAACTACAGCATTGTCTTTATTAGGTTAGGTAGCAGTGCCGGCCTAAGGACGAGAGATAAATTTTATAGGAATAAATTGTCTTTTAACAGGACCAGCTGATATGGATGGAGAAAACCTGAATTTTCATCAGAGCAGCAAGGCCTTTGTTTGGTCAGCTGAAATAATTTGCAAAAATCTATTTACAAAAAATTTAAACAGGCAAAATTAATCAGGTACTCCGTCATGTGACACAGTCACCATCTTGGGCTTCCCAGCCCTTCCATTTCCTGTTCCACTTACTCAGGAGCTGTGCCTCTCCCTGTATCATGCAGGTAACAGACAGGCTATTTTAACCAAACTGTGATTTATAGAAAGTTGCAGTCTTGCTGTTCAGAGTTGTTGATTTAGCTAACAGATGCTGAACATCAGCAGATAATACAATCTGATAAGTGATCTACACGATTTAGGATTCCAGCCTGCAAATTTATGAGGGAAAAAAACAAATCCAAAACTGTTTAGCTAAGAACTATTTGGTTCTGCTCCTTTTTCATTAAGGACCTTAGCCCTTCTTCAATTGAAATCAATGGACATTCAACTCTAGGTTAAGCAGACACCACTCAGTAACACTGACAGAGTGATGCCAATTTAGCTTGGGCTGCATTTATTCTATTAAATTGCCCTTCATAGATAAAACCAAAAGGGATGTTTATGTCCTGTGTAAAGGAAAAAAAGGGACTATTACACAGAGAAGACAATCAAACAGTAAAAATACACTAGCTAATCACTTCCTTAAGTGGTTTAAAATGGAAGAAATGGTATATTCAGAGTTTTGAATAGTTTAAAAGAGCTCAGTTAACTGATTTTAAAAAAGTTTTATATTATTGAGCATGATATAAAATTTAAAGTAATGCTGAATTTGCATATATTTTTACTCTAATTTTATAATTAGAGAGGGCATGCAAAAATATTTGATTTGCTATGATTTTCGCATGAATACTTTTGGCATGCAACCTTCTTGGAAGCTGTATGAAAAATTCAGGTACATGTAGGAAAAAACCCAGCAAAATAAACTGAACAAAACCAAACTCTAAACCAACCCCCACAAAACCCCAAACCCAAACAAACAAACCACTAACCCCCCTGCCCCAAACCAGCTATTTCTTTTCATGTGTGTGAATAAGACTTAACATTCTTGCAGGTCTGTTTTATGATGTTGATTATCACAGGGTCTCTTCAGCATTGAATTATACCCATATTGAAGGTTACCTTCTTTTCCTCACCCATCATCTCAGTCATTGCTCTGAAGCCATATGGATCTTTCCAAGCCCAACTTCAGATTCTGTGGCCCTCTGTTTGCTGTGGGTCTACAGAAGGCATTGGCTTGTGCTAGCAGTAACTGGGGTTTCCAGTCCAAGCAATTCACAGATACAAGTCTTCTGACCAGGCGAATTCATCCTGTTATCACTAAGTTCTTCTGTTAATGGAAAAGTTACAGCTTGCAAAGGAGGTATTCAGAGAGAGGTCAGTATTTCAAAGGGCTCACCCTATGCAAAGGTATAAAGGTGATGTGAACTCTCTGCAGTAATGCATGCTATTTACGTTTCACAGACTACTAATAGCACAAAATACTTTCAATTATAAAAATACAGTGATAAAGCCTTGCAAAAAAAAAAAAAAAAATTAAAAACTCGTGAGGCCCTGAAGAATTTATCAGGAATTTTCTCACTTCAGATGAAAATGTATGTTCCAACTTCCTACAACCCCTTTTCCCTCAGAGTCTCAAGATCTTGCTTACAGTGTAAAGTTGGAGAGATACGAGATCATTTTCCTAATGAAAAAAATTCACTAAGCACTTCATGATGTCAGTTAATTTGACTGATTGCTCTTGATGTGATTTGACATATCAGAGCAGTGTGATTCATGAGCTAAGAGGGAAAGACTTGTTAGCAATTTGTTCCCAACTTATAATGTGACATCAGCACTTCTTGAAAGCTAATCCCACATACAGTAGGCAACCCATTTTCTAAAGATCCATCTCCATTTATATTGTTCCAGCTAATATTCTTTAGTAAGCCTTTAGACTTTGTTCTGCTTAAGATTAAAACTTTCTTTTTTTTTTTTTTTTTTTAATTATGAACATCTATCTCTCATCAGAGAAGATAAGTGCATCTTAGGAAAGACATGCGAGAAAGATTTGTGAGACCTAACAGATTTGTACAAGAGAATCATGACAGCTATTTCATAATGGAAAGATCCTCAGAAAGATAATTCTTTTGCATACAGATGAGTTTGCTACCTTAGCAGATGTTCACCTTTTAAATAAAAATAAGCATTTAAGAGATCCTCTGAAATGTCACAGTTATCCCCATTGCTAAAAGATATCTTGATTTACACTATTACAGTTGTTGAAACATTCCTAAGCAATAGGTTCTGAAAGCTGTACCTTACCTGACCTGCAAGACATTTAATTAATTCCATATTCTCATTGTAGACACAGCAATTAAAATAATTCTTGACTGCCTCATGGAATTTAAAACATTTTCAAGAAAAGAATTCAATACAAGATAGTGTACATGCAATTCTGCAACTTGGTCTCCCAGCTGTGCAATAAATTGCTGGGAGAAACAATTAGTGTAGAGTCATTTGTTAGAGAATGAACCAAAAATGTATCTAAAAATGCCAGTACTAAATGTGCTGACAATTAAGAGCAAATTACTTAGCAAAGATGCCATGTGTTCATATGTTGCTTCAGCTACATGCATTTGATGTCTAACACCACATTTTTGTTTAAGACATAATTGCACATTTTGTTCAATTTTCTATCTGCACTGAAATAAGGTGATACAATGCCAACACTTTTTTGGCAGGACTCCCCAGTGACTCCAGTTATCACCATACCTCTAACTTTCAAGGGTGAAAATATTTTTAATTAAATGTGACTGGGCCTTTTTCATTCATGTTGATTATTTTTCCCTTGCCCCCCAGAAAGTTTTATAGGGCAACAGAATCAGAAACAGAAATGACTTAATGTGGAATTGATGTTATATGAAAAGATCTCTCAGGGGAAGCTGTAAGGCTGTCATTGCCCAATCAACTAAAAACGAGATGAGACAAAGCATTTAGGAACCCTTTGCAGAAGACATTCCTGCATTGGTTGGGACTTTTAGGATGACCTACAGGCTCTCAAGCCCACACAATCTACTCAGGAGAATAATTTGTGGTGAGTAATTACATGTTTCAATAAAAGCACCTAGACAGACACACAAAATTTGGCTTCACAGAACACAAAAATTACTTCCCACCATTCCCCCAAAGATAATTTGATAGTATTTAAGTTTACAATTTTCAGATGTGCTTGAGTAATCAAGAAATGACCCCTTCCCCTTAAAGAAGGACATTATGTATCTCTGTAACTGAAATTGCTTCTTTCTTTGAATTCTTGAGAACAGATAACACTGGGAGAGGCCATCGACAATGTTTCACCATCAGTGCTTTACAAGCTTTATTCTTCCACAGACTGCTAAGAACAATGTGTTCCCATTTACCTGTACTATGGTATGAATTAATTGCATTTCAGAATGAAGCTGAAATCAAGATGGAATAATGGAGATGCAAAGGAAGAACAAAAGTAAAGCACACCATTCATACAAAGTCAATATAAATCCAAAACGGTGACCTAATTTTCCAAACAATACTACACCAGAAACACATCATTCAAATCAAGAAAACTATTTGTAGAACAATAAATCTGTTGTACTTTATTAATATTTCAGTCTTCTTTCAAGATAGCTCAATTCACTCCTTCCAAATCAGTTTTGGATTTGCTTGCTCTTGAGTCTGATATTCTGTTTCCCTTGGCCAAGAAGGATTGGGTTAGAGAACACCCAGGTGAACCTGACACCCACAAGTCCATGGGCCCCGATGGGATGCATCCAGGACTGCCAAGAGAGCTGACAGACATCACATCCAGGCTGCTCATGGTCATCTTTGGAAGGTCATGATGATCAGGAGAGGTGCTTGAGGACTGGAAGAAAGCAAATGTTACCCCAGTCTTCAAAAAGGGCAAGAATGAGGACCCAGGAAACTACTGGCCAGTCAGTCTCACCTCAATCCATGGAAAGGTGGCAGAATGCCTTAACATGGAGTCCATCTCCATCCACATGAATGACAAGAGGATGATCAGGAGTAGTCAGCATGGATTCACTGGAGAAGGTAAATCGTGTTTGACCAACCAGATTGCCTTCTATGATGAAGCCTGTCCATGGATGGATGAAGGGAGAGCAGTGGATATTTTCTGCCTTGACTTCAGGAAGGTTAGGATGACCCTGCTTAAGCAGGGTGCTTGGACCTGACAACCCACAGTGGTCCCTTCCAACCTTACCAGTTCTGTGACTCTCTGTGATTCTGTTTTGGATAATAATAAATGAAAATTACTGTATCATACACATGAGACTGTTGTGACTTAATCACACTTCACAGTTAAAAAAGTAGGGAAGAGATCTTTTCTAGCACTTATAGCAGAGAAGCAACTTCTCTTCGACAATCATTTTGCTGTACATTCAAAATGCTTGGGGTTTTTTTAAGGCAAATCTGGACAGTGGGCTGGGAATTCATTAAAAAGGATACAGAAGAACAGCCCTGGTGACAAACCTCTAAGGCTTATTACTTCAAGTTATGTCCAGATAAAAACATTAGTATTGTTCATATTGAGTACGTATATTGTCTATAGATCTAATAAACTGTAAATATCATGCATTTATAGAGAACATCAAGAATATTCTTACCTGATGTTATTAATTTAATCTGTATTGGTAGGTCGCACCATATCTTCAGATGAGATTCATTGGTAACACAATCCATAAGAGAGTTGAACCTGTTCATCACTGAATAGATTAATTTCTTCCCACTTGCAGTTTTTCATTTCAGTTTTTAGAAGCTTCAAAGCCTTTTACTACCCTGGAAACTACCTATTATCCTTATCATTGCAAGTTCTGAAATTTTCAGAAATCTTGGGGAATAAGGAATAATGTCTTGTAGATATGTTACTTTACTCCAGTCCTCTTTCCTAACAGACTTGCATTTTGGACAGCGAAACAGAGGAATGTGGTAGGAAAATGGGATAATATGCAAACCTTTATCTCTGGAAGTTTTTTTCTGACTAAGAAGCTGACAATTTTAAAGTCAATGAATAGAGTTAGCCTTAGCCTGCCAATTACATAAACTTCTCCTGTCCTGTTAATCCCCTCCAACCAACACTGTAATCTGCTTTTCTGCAAGGAAGTAATATAACCCAAGTTTTTTATTTCCCATATAATGGGGACTTCTTTGACTTCTTGATTTTTTCTTGCCACCCTTCCTCTTTCAAATTACTAATTCAAGAGCACCCATCTTTCTTGGATTTTCTCGTTGCCCTTTCGTTATCTCCTTTGATCAGTTCTCATTTTCCCATTTCCTTTTCCCTGAGGACATAAGCATGTTCAGGAACTATTCCTGAACTTATACCTGCAGCTGTCTGTGTGGATGATTTCTGCTCCAGAAGTTCCCCTTCTCTAAGCAGCCTTATGACCACTCCATGTCTTTAAACCCTTGCTTATTCTAAAGTCTTCCTTTCTTACCATTTCCAAAGCTACCTCTTTTTCACCCTCTCCTGTCCTAGTTAATTTTGTATTTAGCCTTACTAGTCTTTTTCTTTTTCTTTTCTCCATTCTTTTAAAAATATTTCAATACAATGCAATTATCTTCTTCTGGTAATCTGCAGCAGGCAAATAATTTCTTCTTTCTATTGTCTACTGTCTTCCTTTCAAACCCCAAGCACACTTCAAACTCCTCATTCAAGTTTAGAGACCCTATCCCCATCTTTAGTCATGTTTCATCTCACACTCTTATTTTCTCAACTTCTCCCATTTTAGTTCCTGTTAACAGAGAAGGAGTTGACCAAGACTTCTTTATCTTTCTTTCTTTGTGAACGCAAGCATTACGACACATTTTCCAATGCAAGGGAACAATTTCCACTTGCCAGACTCCTCATTCTCTATTCCCCTTCAATTTCTTTTTTTTTTCTTTGAAGGATCATTTATTTCTTCTGGGCCAGCAATCTTCCCCAGGCAATTGCCTTAGATTTTTACCTCCATTTTATTACATCTTGAAAACAGTGCTGTAATTCTTTCAGCAGTGCAAGACTCGGTGCCATCTTATTGTCAGGCCAATGCAGTGGTACCTATTTAAATATATAATGCAATTATATTAATACACATGTTAAAATAAGTCCATTTTGGCATGACTATATTCAAATTTGATCCATATTTGCCATTTATTCCTTTTTCATTTAAAAATATTTTTCTGTGATAGCTGGCCAATAAAATTTTTCTCCTGTTGAAAATTGTGTAAATTTATGTTTCCTCAGTTTATTGAAGAAAATATTTAGAGCTGTTTTGATTGTGATCTATAAATGGGTATGGGTATTTTAATAGAAGTGAGTTCTTTAGACCATGGCGATATTCAACATCTGGAAGCTGATTATATACAAATTAAGACAGGAAGTAAGATTCAGTCTTTAAAGAGTGAGAGTAATTAGCCTTTGGAATAACTTTAATAGGTATACAATGAATGCGTCTGTATTAGAAAGCTTTAAACCAACATTGGACATGTTCGTAAAGTACCTAGTTCAGGCACAAGTTCTGAGTTTAACACAGGGTTTCCCCGGATGGGTCATAATAGACCAGTCAAGAGGACTGTCATCCTTAAGGTCTTTGGGCAAAGGCCTGGTCTCATTCAAGTAATCGAAAACATCCTTTATTTCAGTAAGGCCAAGAGTTTAACCTGGGCATGTGTGAAAAACAGGATGAATGGTGGGCAGACCACACCCAGACCTCCCTCTGCCCTTCAGTTCTCATGGGCCTGTGGTGGAGATGCCATGCTGTCAGCAGTTTCACGTGGTCCTCACTAGCACTGATTTGTCAAGTGAAATGATGGCTGTTAATGGTTTAAGTTGCACACCCTATTTTCTTGCCTTGCAGAATAGGAATGGGGTTTGAAATGTGCTTTAAGATAAGCAGGTACTTTGCAGAGCTGAGGTAAAAGGTATTACACTCTCAGCTGGTTAACAAGGTGGTTATTTTCTTGTTAATGAAGGAGAAGAGAAGTTATTTTTATTTTGTTTGTCAGGTTAGATTTCCTGAGAGGTTACATCACGTGAACGAAACCTTCCAAATCTTTCATGCTGCAGCAGAATTTTAGGTAGTGTGTTTCTTCCCATGAGGCCAGAAACATATTTCTGAGTGCAATAACCCTGCATTGAAAGGCTGCTGCCTGCCAACTCTGAAAGCTAAAATTCCCTACATAGCAGCCCAGACTTCTTGCCACAATCTCACCTTGAAGTGGTCACTTCAAGAGGTGCTTGTTTTTCACCAGATCACTGAGTAGAACACTGTTGAGTTTTTGGCCTCTTTGCTTGTACCTACCAAAGTCAAAATAGGTTGGATTTTAGGAGCGGATGCATGCAAATCCTGATGAGTGCTGAGGAGGAGTTATTTTTATTTTAGAAACTAAAATACCTCTGAGGACCTGTGTCTTTGGTTGTGGGAACTAAGCTGAAAACACTGGCCAACTAATTTAAAGTACATCTCTTCGAATAGCCATCAGATGGTAGCATTATGGACCGTTATCATTAAAAAGAAAAGTGGACAATGAATGCTCTACTGAGAAATGTGTTTGAATTATTTTAATAAATTATGCAGGGTTTTTTAATGTAGGTGATCATCTGGCAAAGGTTAGGTTGAGCCCATCACTCATCTCACTCGTGACCTGTCAAGCACATTAAAATACAAACATCTACTAGTAAGAAGCTAATGCCTTAGACTACAGCATCTCCTCACCTTCCTGCTACTCTGAAGTTCCCAAATGAAATACCAGGTCATTTTCAATAATGACCACACGATCAAATGATCAACTATAATTAAAACAAGAGATTAATAATTTTTGCCTGCATCTGCACTCCTGCTTGCACACTGTCCAAATGCCACTATATAATTAAGCACCTAACTGCCAAACTCTCTTTCTGAATTCAGCATTTCTCTCTTTATATCTCCCTCTCACCCATCCCAACTTGCATGTTAACATCACATTGGAAAATGACAGAGAACCAGGGTCTGCCAACAGCAAAGCTCACACTGGCTCTAAAGCTTACTTCCCCCATGTGTGCATGCTTACCTGCTCATGGCTTCATAGTATAGATAAATATTTTCCCTAAAAACTTAATGATGTCTAATTTAAAGGAAAAAATCCCTCAACCCACAAAACAGTCTTTGTTGCATATCAGCACATTCTCTTCTCTTTAATGAAAAATTAAGGATCCATTAACCCCCAAACTGTCAAATCTTGTCCAGAATAACAGTGCCAAATGCTAAAGCTGGCTTATAAAATGTGGCAGGACAGATAAACTGTCTTTTCCCCTGGGTTGCCTCTTTTTCTTTCCCTTTCCTTTTCAAATGACCCTCCCCAAATAATAGAACAGTGGTTTATGTTTCAAATGTACCATATGGCATGATGTGAGTGCAGTTTAATTACACATTAGCATATTCTTACAACAAGGGTTGGCTGTCTAAAGCAGCTTGACAAAACAGGAATTAAAAAATTTGAATCAACACTTTTGGAACAAATCTGTTTTTGTTATTATGACCATTTATTAAAAATCTAACTCTGTGATCAGCTCACTAAACTTTGACAGTGTGAGATTGTGAAAGAGCAAGAAAAACTAGATCACCCTTTTTCTGGCTGGGATTTTAATTATTATATTATGGACCACTGAAATATATGAATGACAGCAACTCACAGCTCCCTATGATTACCTGATTTTCACTCTTCCTTCAGATTTTGAGGTAAAAATAAGTAAAACTAATGATAAGGTCAATATTCCTTTAAATTGAAAAGTGGTGAAATTTGCTGGTCAAGATTTACCCTGCTTTTTGTCTCATTAAGAACGTTTATTTACTGATACATTTAACCATCCTTGTGCTGTCCTCAGCACTTGTGGATGATCAATGACATCATTTGGTGTCTTAAGAAGAAGGAAGCACTTAGCAGCAAATTTATATGAAAGATTTCTCTGAACATGAACCCTCTCATACACTCTGCCTATTATTTCCTCTACTGTTGCCAAAGCATCACACTGTAAAATACCTTTTAAGCAAAACAAACTAAAAAAATACCTACACTGACTGTGTATACCACCTACTGCCCTCAGATGGTGCTGGGAACATGCTTGTATTTGCTGACTAAAAAACCAATTTTGGACATTTTTGCAAATGTTTAGACATGAGTTTCGTGGAATTACTTGTGCTGATAATCACTCACACAAGTAATTGTTTATAGGCTCAGACCCAACATTTGTTAAGTGGTCCAGGTCTTCCCTGTACTGACATTTCAACTCCCCGGTGTTCAACAAAGTAGGGGCATTCTCCAAACACGCTCTTGCAATCCCTTATCAGTGATATTTTCCTAACAGTTTGTCTTGAATTGTTTTTATTTTACTTCCCATGGGTAAAATCCTTGGTTCTTTATGGTTTGGATAAAGCTTATGTACCCCTGAAGCCTACAGAAGAGAGATTATGTGGAATTCATACCGTGCATTGGCCGGGTGCTGGCTCCATGCACATGGATGAATGGCATCCATGTCAAATTGTTAATCTCCCCAGAATGCTCTCTATAGTGATAAAGATGACTCATGTTTCATGGAGATTGGTGGACCAGCAACATCTGATCAGGCTTTTCCCATCATTTGTTTCAGCCACTGTAGGGCTGAATGTTATCTCTGGAGAATTTTTTAAAAATATAAAAGGAGCATTCAAGAGTTTGTCAGTTAAACGTATATCTAATCCAATTTGTGGGATATTTTCTATTTTAAGCCTGATTTTAGCCTTGGCTAATTTTCTGTAAGCAAAATAAAAGTTACATTTTTGCATAAAATGTACAAAAATAATAGACTTTCCACTGGTAAGCTGTGTGGGAAGAGGAGCACTACTGCTGGAAGGAGTCATGAGGTCAGGAATAGTCAGCCATTTTATCATGATGTCTTTGACAGACAATCTTGGTCCCAGTTACAGAACTTTACCATTCAAAAATTATTCTTCTCCCCGCGCTCCATGTGAATGGAGATGTACAGTGCATAGTAAAGTGCATTTTTTCCCCTAAACCAAAGTGCAAATAATGGGCAGAAGTCTCCTCGAGAGTGATGCTCTCTTCTTGCCGTATGTGCCTGGGGGTTCTGTCCTTTCAAAGGATCCATGCATGGCATGATGAGCAGGGTAGAGGCAGTCTGTTAGGCAGGGATGGAGCTGATCTGAAACCACAGGACCAAGGCTCAGCCTGTGCTGGCAGAGAAAGCAGAGAAGGAGGAAGAGCCAGCCCGAGGGCTGAGAAGGCATGAGGACAAAGCCTGCAGCCCTCAAGGCAGAGGTGCTGTGTTTCTCAGTCTCCCTCCTGTCCCATAGGCAGCATTCAGCCTGGGCTCTGCCATTAACTGCAGACAGTAGGGCTGTTGCATTGGCCTCTGCTATTTGCTGTCCTCCTTTCCTGGTGTCTGGAGACAAATCTAGTTAGGATGTTCATCCCCACTCAATGAAAAAGTCACCCATACAGAGCACAAGTAAAAGCCTCCATTTACATGTTTGCCCTTTGGTAGCATGACCTCATCTCTTGTGTTCTCCCTCAGAGGACAATGGCAGGAAGCACAGGGAGAATGAAAGGGTGAGGGAAGGATGGTTTTTCCCTCACCCTCTGAGAGTGGGGCAGTGCAGTGCCAGATGACAGTGTGGTAGAATGGGCAGGATTTTCTGGGAGACTTTGGGAAAGGACTGTATGCTTTGGGTTGTGTGAAGAACAGAGCTAGAAAGGTGATGGCAGCAAATAGTGGAGGAGAAAAATGATGGAAAGAACTTCCTGAGAGGCAAAGAAATAAGGACAAGCAACGAGAGAGGGAGTGTGACTGTAAGTAATATAAGAAAAGGAAGAAAAAGTGCAGGGAGGTGAAAAATGGAAATCTATCTTTGGATTGGGAAGATCTGTTCCCATATGGGATCAAGAACAGCTGCACAAACAGGAAGTGATGCCAGCCTCCAGTCCCATCCTCTGGCCACATCTGCATGGCATTGACAAACCTCCCTATTCCTTTAGGTGTTCATCACCAAAATTGCTAAGATTTATGAGCAAACAGGTGTATTCCCTCTCCCTCACACCAGAGAAGAGGAAACTATTTCAAACACTTGATTTATTCAGGTAGGCCAGGCTGTTGAAATCAACCAGCTGCACTGCTAGTAGTTCAACTAAATGAACTCCTCTATTAGGACAGCTTTGAAAACAGACGGTGCAGCTTGGCATGTTCAAAGTTTAAAGTGGGATTTTGGTTTTGTAGTATGTTTCTGAGACTTTTGCTTACAACAGCAGAAACCTCACAAGGTCCATTTTTACTGAAGGACATTAGAGGAAGCTCAATTTGAACCAGAAAATATAATTCAGAACTGGTCCAGCACCAGTTGATGCATGTCTGAATATTTGCAAATGAAATGTCTTTGCTCCCTAAAACACAGATGAATTTGGGGTTGAACATTTGGCTTCATCCAGTTTCTTCTAAATATCTCTTTTGGTGATGTAAGTTATTTGGGGAGTACAGAGTTATGTACTGTATTTATAAATTCTGAGCTCTCAAAGAAAGCCATAAATGTACATTCCATAGTTCCCAGACAAAAACAAACAGAGCCTGCTATTTCTAAGCCATTCCTCCTCTCCCTCAGTGCTGATTAGATTGCATATCCTGAAAGGGATGAATTCAGGCTTTTCTGAAGTTATTTCTTAGAGGTTCATTTGTGATTTAACGCAAATATTTTGTAGATTTGAAGGATATATGGCACAGCTGTTACTTCTGCATATGACAACTTTGTTCTGAGCTCTTCAGAAGGAAAAAAATCAAGGCACAGCTATCTGTTTGCCATGGGGTGCTGTGGCCTTCTTAGAGCCTGAAGAACATCTCATTCCAGAGCCTCAGATAGGGGATGATTTTGACTACACTTATCTGACACTAATTCCATGTTTAGAATATTGAGGGTTGGCATGTTTTTATCTTCTCTTTTAGAAAAGAAAACACATCTCCTGGGTCAAAATGAAATATATTGTAATGAATTCTGATAAGCCTAGAGTAGCTAAATAGATTTCAAGACTTTACAAATAATTCAAGTGTCAGCGTTTCAAATAAGATAGCGTGTAAGAATTCATTTCCTCAAAAATAAATTCCTGGTGTGACTTAGCTGAACCCGTTATACTGGCAACTGTCCATATTTTCCCCTTAGATGTTACATTTGTGCTTCAAAACCAAGTGGCTAACACCAAGCTCTCTGGCTTTCTCTTTGTACTGCTGTCAGCCTATTCACATGTAAAACAGCACCCCACTGCTTAATCCCTAATCTGCATTGAAATCCAGAGCAGTCATTTCAGGCTTGATGTTTATGGCTCATCTTTACCTCGGAAAGGCTGTGGATGGTGCCTCCACAGCCCCCTTCCTCTCAGAAGACCACCCTAAAGGGTTGAACATTAATGATTATAAAGGCCAGTGTTTCCGGCAACCTGAAGATAAACCAGTCCTCCTTTGCCATCAGTTATCTGCCTGACTCAAAAGAAAACATGGGCGTTTCATCTTTTCCTGTTGAGCACCAATGTAGGCTGGATTGAAGGACAAAAACATGTCACAGTAGCAAATCCCATTAAATAATATACAGGTTCAGATGGTTGAATATGCTATGGAAGTGACAGAATCCCGAAGCTAATATGTTTATGTATACAGAGCCCTCCATTTCTGTTTATTCCACACTTCCTATCAGTGATTAGACCTTCAGTGCCAAAAAATGTCAGAATTCAGTGACATTTAAAAACATGCATGGATAATAGAAGAGCATCGCTGTTGTGCTGTAATCAAACAAACCTCTGAGCATTACAACAAGGACAGGAAATTCGTGGTTAAATTGTGCTTCAAAGCAATGCAAACACATAAAGGTGCGGAAACACAGGTCTAAGTAATAGCAGCTTTGCCCTTTCCTACCAGCAACATGATGGGAAAAAGGAAGTTAGGAGGAAGACAGACTTGTGTTTTCAGTGCCAGATAGATTAAACGGATTTGAAATTGCATTTTTTCAGACACCTCTCTTCTTGTTAGGAGAAGAACGACAGGTTTTGGTATCTAACAGCCACATTCACAAGAATGACATGAAATATTAACCTGATGCTACTGTCCCTCCTGGATTCCTAAGAGTTAGCTGATGTAATCATTGGTAACAACAAGTTTCCTCCAAATGCAGCCTGTTCTGGTGGTTTATATTAATTTGGATTATATTAGAAGTTTAAGATTTAAGGTTTCTTCATTATTCTGTAATCATCACCTTTGAGTCTAGAAAAACCCTATAAGTATGCCAGTATTTTCTGATCTCTTGCGCAGTCAATTAGCAACTGATTAAAAAATCTGTAGAAAATCACAACAACAACATCCCCTTGCTAGTCTGATGGTACTACAAATGGAGGGAGGTCAACATCTGAGCTTCAATGTGAACAGGGGTGGTAGATACTTTTTTGGATGGTATAGCTGCATTCTGCCTTACCGAAGGCAGTAACCACTCCAGACTATTTGTTCTTTGCCTGTGGTAATATTTTTCCTCATTCTCTTGGGCCTTGGTGTATACCAGGGAAACGTGACTTCTTCTCAGAGTAAAGGGTTTTTTTAAATCAATTTTTTGTGTCAGGAAACTCAGAGCAGATGGAGTATCATGTTGTATCAAGTGTCATGCAAGTATCATGTTGACATTTTTGGTGAGGTCTGTACTGTGTTGGCAGCCTGTAGCATCCTTTTTCTGATATCTCCAGAAGAGTTTCTATTATTGAAATGCAATAGATGCATTTCAATACACAATGCAAGTGTTAGAAAGAGAAGGATATCTGAGCTCACTTTCAAGGAAACAAATTAGACCACTCTTCATACTGCTTTCTCTCAGCAGCACAGAAGGGCACAGCTCTCTTGAACTTTACACTTCTTTGTGTCCAGTGGAAACAAAGAAAGAGAGGAAAGGAGTGTGGGGTTCTGGCTGACATTAGGAAATACTTTTCCACTGTGAGGGTGATTGACCACTGGCACGGTTTGCCCAGGCAGCTTGTGGAATCCTCCCTCCTTGGAGGTTTTAGAAAGCTGTCTGGACATGGATCTGGGCAAGTGGCTGCACGTGGCCCTGCTTGAACGGGGGATAGACCAGATGAACTCCCAAGGTGCCTTCGAACCTCAGGTCATTATGTGAGAAGATTTTGGCTCAGGTGTACTTATTTTATGTTGGTCTAAGTCAAGATTTCAATCCTGCTTCATGAAATCATCTTAATTTTGGGGATAAACAAGTTTTCATCAGAAAGTTACGCTATTTCCTAAACTAGATGATTGGAATTTTTTTTTTGTTTAAATGATCAACATCAAAATTTAAGAATGAATATGAAGTTGTGGCAAATCTCTCTTACGCAGAGAGAGTGGATACATGGGACCTCAAAAATTTTACACAAGCAATGTTTTTGTCTTCCGTCTTTGAGTGCTATTGGGTTAATGCTCATGAAATGCAACAGAATCATGCATATCATTCACACCAGGGTGGATGCTGGCAGCAAGATCCACTCCAATAAATCATCTGAATGGTTTTATGTCTCTGATGGTTCAAAAAGAGTCACTGTAGTGTTGCAAACAGTGAACTCACAGAAAACCAGATTCTAGACCTTAGGTCAGCTTTTCTGACTAAATAAATTAAGAAAACTCAAAGAAAAAAATACAATCATTTATGTGGGACTAGAACATGAAAAAGTCTGGACTACATGTACGCCAAGGGACTTGATTTCAGCTGGTCTTAGCTTGTTCCATCCTTTCTTTCAGGTGTTTTACTTAGTGCACTCTAATTGACCTAGCCAATGCTGAAAGAACAGTTCACACAGCTCAAAAATCGTCTTGTTCTTTCTTCTCCACAAGCCAGAGGATGAATGGAATAATTGTAGAGGCGTAATCCTGTGGAACTGTATCAGCATTAGGAAATAGCTGAGAAAAATTTCCATACTGACATGTGAATAGTGCAAGACCATGAGTTTTATTAATTCAACCTAATTACATTATTCACCCTTTATCTATGCAGCAAGTCAAAATCACTGCTATGCTCCACAAAGACAAGGGTCATAATAAAACCCAAATATTAGAGGTGTTGTTTGACAAGATGCAGCTTATGACAGAAAACGGTTTCCTTTCCTTGAAAAGAATGTCATTGTGACCATGTTCACTGATGATTAATTGTAACCACTGTGTTTTGTTTCACTTAATTCCCTCTAGATAGGTTCATTGGATTTCTGCTCTCTGCATTTCTGTGTGAATGTATTTTTTACTGGGCTTCTCATTCAAATATGAATGCTGAAAGTCTTGTATGGATCTGTTTGGAAATGGTAGCTAGCTTTGTTGAAATGCAGAACATCACCCAGCTGGCATGGTGAAAGCAAATGACACTCAAGCTTCAGAGCCTTTGAGAGTATGCTTGAAAACCATTTCCTTTACATTTCTTAACGCTTCACAGCATTGCCTCTAATCATAACTAATGCTTACTTTGTGCCTAATGGTGCAAATATCATGTATGGTGGCATTTTATCTAAGGTGGCATAAAAACAGTGCAAGAAATCATTAGAGAAAATGCTAAGCAAATGTGAAAAATCAGCAAAGTTTAGAATGAAATGTTCTCTCTTGATTTCATACATTCCTGGCATAATAATACTGTAACATATCATTATCATTAGTTGTGCTGCTTGAATTAAGGCTGTATAAACCAGTTGGGTATACCCTTGCGTTGTAAGGCGTTCTTGGCAGCCCGATTCCACCACAGCTGCTTTAGCCGCACTTTTATAAGGAGCCCTGAAATGAAAGACAATATATCTAACCACCAGTTTGACCCTTTCTTCATTCTGGGTATGGGTTTGCTACATAAAAACACGGCGAGAAAACTTGCATATCCACAGCTCTCCAAGCAGAGGCCAGAAACAGTGAGAAATACACAAGCAGCAAGAGATGATCCAGAGGCTGCCTGTAAGGAGCTGAAACCAAGTTTCAAACACTGTCTCCAGTAGCTGTGTGTTGCAGTCAAATCAGTAGTTCTAGCTGGGAAAGGAAATATTTCATCATGATGATTTTAATTTTTTTTTCCCCAATTCCAAGTAGTGCTGAACTCTTACTTGAGGTCAATGTAGTTGCAGGGAGCAACTGGCAGGATTGTGGGGCTGTGCATGTATTTCAGCATTTGAAAACCATGACTGAAAGAATAATGTACAGGCTAAACGGCATTTTTCCATCTTCTCTTTCCCCTTTTCTCCCACTAAAATACTTAGGAATTTTTGCTTGTGTTCTCAGTGCTGTTTCATTCCATTCAGCCATTCCATAAAGCAGGCATAGATAGCTGAGCTACTTGGAGTCCAGAGCTAAAATTCATATCTTCTCACTGTAATGCATCCACATATAAGCATTACATTTTCAATCTCACTTTATATGCAAATTTAATATAGTTATAAAGATAGAAAGGTGTGTATTACCAGGACCCCTCACCCTCAACAAAATAATCTTAACACCTCAAAATTGCAGATGTTGCATCATAGGCATTGTCAACATCACAAAGACTCTCTTCTATGGATTGCCACTGATTTACATTCAGACAAAAATGGTTAGGACTCACTCAGGATACCGATATTTCCTATCACTGTCCCACACAGAGGGACTGGGCACGTGCATTAATGCTCACCATACACCACAAGTACCTTTACATCACTCAGAATAACTCTAAGTTTGGTGCAGGATCTCTTAGAGAACACTGCATTATTATGTTTCTAAACAGTTTGCTCCCTTCCAGTGCATCTGCTGTACTCTCTGAACCTGCTGGCCTAAGCATGGTGGGGCTGTGAGATGCTGATTGTGGCCTCTGAGAATCAAACTGACGAGGCAGCCATAACAATCAGCCTGCCAAGCCCCACAGCTACAGGACACAAACTTCAAAGTTGTTCATTTGATGTTTCTGTTTAGTTTTAATTCCTCTTTCACAGCGCTGGACTTCATGGAGGAGAGAGAATTGAAGTAAACCCAGTTAGAGGCATCCTTGAAAAGCAAGCTATGGTTTTAAATTTCAGCTGTAGTTTATGTGAGACAAGAGGCTGTTCGGAAGAAGCAGGGCCCTATTAAAAACCTCGGGGCATTTTGCAGGGGAGTTTTATATCAAACAACAAAACCATTTTCTTTTTGTGGTGACAATATCCATTACAAAGTTTTCAGGAAGTGGTGAAGAACAAGAAGTCAGAGAGGAAACAGAACCTTCAAATATATTTCCTTACTGCACATTTTCTGCTGAACTGAATTTTAATTTGATATAGAAAATACTAGCGCCATATCTATATTCTGTTGTATTCCCAGGCATTCTCTCAAAAGAAAAACCAACAGCACAATGCAAATTTTTATGCACCTAAGTGATATGTGCTCAGAATAGTGATTGGCCCCCTGTGGTATTGGGAAAAAATGAAAATCTTTGCTAATTAGATGCCTTCATAATAAGGAATTTAATGGTTACTGTTATGCAATCAAGAATGAGAATTTCTTCCATTACAAAGAGCTATTCTTCACTACTATGCCAGAGAAACCACTAATTTTATTTTCAGATCAATAGTTTGTATGCTGAGTAAATAAATGTGAAATGTTAATGCAGTATCAAGCAGCAACTTAGGCCTCTGGGTCCTAGTAACATCCCTTCTAATCAGCACACTCTGCAGTGATATATAGGGTTATCTATAGGGACAGATGAATCATACAATACAGGGAGCTACTTGTAATGCTTCCAAGCTGGACAAGCCTCTCCAAAGAGGAACTGGCCATACAAGCTTTTAAAAATCTTGTTTGTCTAATAAAATCCGTATAATAGTGAAACTTGTTTTCTCAAGAGGTATAATGCATATTTATTGTCTGTCTCAGGCCAGTTGAGCTAATAATGATTGCAATCAATAAGAAAGTCTTTCATGAGTATAGTTTTCTAATAGACACACTAAGGGTCTCCAGCTATCGGATGAACCTACTTACATCTTGCGGGCAATTTACCACAGACATCTTGCAAAAATTACTTAGGGGAGTTAACACTTATTTTCACTCCAAGCTTGTGAAAACCCTGCAAGATCAAGGGAAAGAAAAAATATCTTATCTCTGTTTTAGAATGGCAACCAGCAGGTTCAACTTTCAAAGGCCCCTCTTCACAGCCTCTGAAACTACACAGGGAATGGTTGAATGCCAGATTTCACATGAAAACATGAATTTTCCTATGAAAAACAGGCAAGCAACACTGCATTGAAATTTCAGAGAACACATTTGAAAAATTGCCCTTAATTGTCTGGTATGCTGTGCTTGCAAACGGATTCACTGCCAAGGTATATTTATGGGACATGTGAAAGTCATTGTTATTCTCTGTTTGTTCCTCTTGCCTGATTTAGTTGTTTGGGTTCTCTAACATTTTCCATATGCAAGGGATGGCAGGAGAAGGCTTTGGCATGAGGCTGTGTGAAAGCCTGTAGCTCTTCTTGATAACTAGGCCCATTCTGGGGGCAAACTCTTTGGCCTTGTGAAGCCTGGACTAGCAAATTGTATTCTAAAATGTAAGCATGATGTTGTGTCACAGGGCTGACAAATTTCCTGACCATTCCATGACTCTGTAATGTTTTGGGGTTTTTTTGAAGCTGTGAACCCTAGCACCAACAGGACCTGGCTTTCCTTAAAAAAAATACTACTTTCCAAGTGTCTTTGTGAAGGAAAACTTGAAATTGTAATTGAAAGGCAAACACGAGGCATGGAACTTAAGACTCTAAGTTGTTTTTAAATACCCTGATTTCTAAACAAATGTCCTTATTTTTGGGATTATATACAATAACAGCGCTGCAAGTTCCAGCAAGCGCACTTTTATTATTAACTTGCTGTTTTTATGAATAATGGTGTTTCTATCTCAATGGTTATTTTAAACTAATGCTTCAAAGCCAGCCAAGCTGAAGTATGTTCACGTTAGATTTTGTTTAAACAGTTGAAAACAGTGGTCTTTCTCAAATGTGCTACAAAGATATTATCTAGGATTTCTTGTGTAATACCTCTGTCATTTTTAAACTGAAAGATGAGAGTAAAAAACATTGATAAACTGAAACAAAGGTGTAGACATTAAACCTTCATGTGTTGCTGCTGAATGTTTTCCCCCTTACTGCATGGAAAGAAAGGTAAAAACCACATTACTTCCTTAGCACAGAGAACCTGTCTTTGCAGACCCAGAGTAATGGTAAATTCACTTGGCCAATTTCCACTCAAATATGTTGGAGATTCAGTGGGGTGATGCCCACTTTACCCTGTAGAGAATAGTATGTTATAGCTGAATTAGCATGGAAAGAAATTTTATTGATGTGGGACTTTGAAGTTTAAATACTAATGGGAAAGCATTACATCATGCCACAGACAAAATCAGATGAAAACATCATGATATAGAACAAATTAGATGAAAACATAGCCCCTCTGAATATTTGCCATTCTTTTCCTAACCTGGGTAGCAGATAAAACAGCTGCTAAAGAGATAGAATCTTCTATATTAAACATAGTGAATAGAAAGCATGTGTATGCACATCAGTAAAGTATGTGCAGAGAGAGACAGTTTCAGATAAATTAAAACAAATTATCTTCTAAGTACAAGGCACTACTGCAAATTCAGTGTCAGCTTTGTAAATGAGCACAATTCTAGCATTGCTACCAAAGTGGTGTATGATTTGCCTGTGGGTTATCTATTGCAGAGATTGTTGAGACCTTTCAATAGCTATAATGCAAGATTCAGTCAGTGGTGTAACTTTCCCATCTGATTGACTCTATGAGTAGTCATGCAGAGTTCAGAGGTCAAATTCAAGACTTTATGGCAAACCTGAGAAAAATTACCTTTCAGTTTAAGAGTCCAGGAGGAATCCAGCCATTACAATAGTAATTTAGCATGGCAACATAATATATGTGCCAGCAGATACATAATGTATGTGCCAGCAGATACATTGATATTATGCTAAAATACAGACTAATGGCAAATTTTAGAAGACAGCAAAGAAATCAGTAACACGATTTCCGAATAGCAAAATGGTACTGCAAATTGTCCACGGAGGTCTGAGGCAAATGTTGCCTCTAAGCATGGCTGTCCATGCAAGAGAAGCCTTCACATCAAGGAATTATTCTTGGTTACTTACCCACTTAAAAATAGCACTTATCTCCAGAAGGGCTATACAGGAAACTATTCTATTATGCAGTGCCTCAGACTACACCAATAGTCACTCTCAAGATACTCATTCTCCTTACACCCCTTAGACTCATAATTTAAGCTCTTTTCACACCTAACAGCAATCTGAAATGCGAGTCCTGTATGGAACCTGGTTTTCCCTCAAAAGCCTTAAAACATACCTGCTTCTCACTATAGACGATTTACACTCTCATTTTATATTGTCTTTGGTTTTTTTTGTGTGTGTGAGAAAAATATTTGAATGCAAGTAAGGTGCTAGTTAAGTGGACTCCAACCCAAAGTATTTTTCCTGCTTTTACATAAAGACCTAGGTACTGACAGTGCTAAATATCAATTAAGCACTGATGTATAATTACATAGAAGAGTAATTGAAAAAAGGGATTTATTATTTATGAATTATGTAATTTTAATTATACCTAGACAATTCCTAATAGTTCCTTTGAAAGCCTATGCACTTTACACCTGAGGAAATGAGCCTTCAAAGATTACTTTTTATAGACCCATATGTTTAATAATTTTAAATACTGGCAGAGTTTTTCATGGCAATAATTTGCATTAAATTTTGCAATGTCTGGGTTCATTTGAGAACTCTTTGGACCTTGTTTGCATCCACTGTGAGAGCAAGACATTTGCAATTTGACAACTATAAGACTTAGTATTATATTGGGTATAAATAAGCTTGCTGCATGATGAATGCTCCTGAGTATCAGTTATATGTCCTTTAGCAAAAAAATATTCCAGAAAAAGAACATTTTATAAAAAAGTACCTCAAGATGTCATTGGACTTGCAGAGCAAAGTTCACTTTGCATGATGATTGATGAAAGCTGTGAATAACTTTTCAGATTACTCCAAAATAATAGCAATATTACAGGCCAATCCTCAGAAAACTTTAGCTGAGTTTTAGACTGAAAGGGGTGAAGTCTGGGGCCTGGCTGCTAAGGGATTATCACTTAAGGGGATGTGCAAAGATCTGCCTAGTATTTTGCAAAGGAAGTAATTTTTTGACTACCTTGAGCAGGACTTTGGCACACCAATTCTCCGTGCAGGTTTGCCAGTTCTCTGCGTGGCTTCTCCATCTTCACTGGGCTGTTTGTGAAATTCCTCATCTGCCTCTGCCTATAAATATGCAGTCAGAGTCAGGGAGGGAAGAGCTTCCCACCAGACAAGCGTCAGGAACAATTGCAAGACGTAACTGGGGGCTAAAGAAGGACAAGCTAGCTCATATTCCTCATACACCATGTTTTGCCGAGGGCAGACATTCCTTGTTTAGGAAACAAAAGGTGTCATTCAACACCCCACTCTCCTGATGCAGTCACATTTGGACGTATGTTGCTGCATGCCCTTATCACCAATTGAAAGACAGTGTTGAGGTTACATTTCTAGACATAAAGTTTGAGCAAGAAAGGAAAAAGAAAATAGTTATTTTCCTGCACCAGCTGGAAGGAAAAATAGACCAACCATTTTGACTTTTTTATGATAAAATGTACTACCCCTTCTTGAGACACACGCTAACAAAAAATGTCTTCTGTCCTCTCTCCCTTGATATACTTGTAGGAAAATATTTACAATGAAAATATTGCCTATTCAGTAAACTATAATTTTGTAACAAGAACAAAGCTTCAGCTATTACTTTCCTATCAAGTAATTAGGGGGATTTATATTATCATTTAGCAGGTGGCCTGTTGACCTTCAGTCGCTGGATTGTTCTATGTGTGCTAAAGTGGTCATCCCTAAAATATACCTTTTACCTGCTGAGAACAATATTATACTATTTATGAAACCATATAATTTCAATTGCCAAACTCAGCAAGATTTCACTGCTCTCTCTACCTGTAATTGTGGAACAGCTGACTCATCGGTCCATAATCATCCCTTGCCATTGAACATATTTGCTAAAACGCTCGAAGTGACTTGTTTTCTCATCCTTCCTGTAAGCACTGCCCCTCCCTCACAATTCCCTCACTTTTCTGATCAGTATAAGAGTAATCTCAAAAGATTATAATGAACTACTCTTCACTGCCTTGTTGAAAGATGTGTATTTTTAGTAATATAAAGATAAAATGAAATTCATTAATATCTTGAAAATTATGTACATCCTAGCAATCAGTTTACCTTTTGTCTATGATGTATTAAAGTAAATATTCCTTCCAAGATGGAGACAGTTTCCTCTATTTTACCTCATTCACTCCTTAACAAGCTTTCATCTACCTAATAATGCTTGCCTTTAAATCTTTTGATAACAACCATCATTCATGTGGTTTGCAGAATTTATTAAAGAATCAAATGTCTGTTAAGTCACAAATTTTCCTATTTATTCCCTCCCGTTTTTTTTAGTCCAGGGGCAGGGGAGAAAACTTTGCTTTCTTAATACCTGAAGCTCTGTATTAATACATGACTGTAGTCAAGTCATGCTTCAGGGTTTTAGTAAATTAGTTTCAAGGATCATGAAGAAATACCAGCACTTTGGTATGCAACTGGAATTTGAACTTGGATTTGGTTTCTTTTCCTCCTGATTAGGCATATACTCTGGCAACAGCTGGGATGGGGATGGTAGGCAGAAAGGCCCAGCAGTCTGAGCCTCCTTTCTCAAGTGTTTCCCTATACAGGGTGTTATGACTTACACAGAATCAAACCACTGACCAGAGCTGGAGTGAAGGAAGGTCTGGCAGGAACCCCATTTTTTTGCAACATGAAATGTAGGTCACCTGTCAGAATAATCTGTTACTAACAAATTCCCTGCCCCCCGCCCCAGCAAGATGAGCTGTTAAATTAAAGAGTGTGGTCACATGTGCAGAGCAGTAAATTAATGCTCTTCAAAGGACAGATGATTGCAGAGCTCACCATAAATACCTCAGATTACCCATTTTCGACTAATGGCTTTCAATCAACATATGGCCAAGGGACTGAAATGCTTCAGATTCACCTAAGTCATAGGTATCAGTCTGTTGACAACTGTACTGAGCTGCCTGGCTTGTGGCTCTGCAAAGCATCAGGCTGAACAATGTCAAAGATCCCCCATGGCAAGAGGCTCTGTGACTCTGGGAGGTTTGCACAATAGAATTTTAATCTCTCACATTTGCAAGGGAAGAAAAACGGCATCACAGGGACCCACAAAATGCTACAGTAGAGCTCAGCATGCATCACTCAGCAACTCCAGGATCCAGACTACAGGAAGGACTCGCGAGTAGGTCAGAGTAGGTGGTCTCCTTCATGTAGTGGGTTTTTTTTCAGTAGAGCATGGACTTGTTGGATAAAAACAGATGATCATGACAGGTATTTGTCAGTATCCTCAAAGTAAGGCTCAGGTTTTACTCTAAAAGAAAGACTTAACTTTTAGAATTGTTTCCCAAACTGCTCCTACAACAATTACTTCAAGCCTTTCTATTACTCTTTCAAAAACGTTGCTGAGAAAATGATTTTTTTTAAGATAAGCAACATCCTGCATTGGCAGAGCATTGAAAGGGCAGGGCTGGCCAGAGCAAGCTCCTCTGTGAATTCCTTGGCACACCTTTGCCTCTGGAATGCTTAAAATCAAAGCTTTTTTCCTATAGCTGTATTCTATGTCAAAGTAACATCCACAATCATTCTTGTACATTTTGTGCTCCTGCATCCTCCATCCCCTACTTTCTTTTGCTAAGAGGAAGATGATATTTGAATTTTATAATTGTCATGCCTGTATTTGTTTGGAAAGCAAGTATTTTTTGTTTCATTCCCTTTGCAAAGGGATTTACATTTCTGTGGTACCGGCTTGTAGCATGTTGTTCAGATAAACCAAGAGGAATTTTATTTGATTCATAGCTATATCTGAAGTGCTAAGAGGCACCTGAAGGAAAAAACAGAAAGATGGAAAATACAGAGATTGGGTCAGATTCCCAGCAAGTAATAATTGTCATATCTCCACTGCTTTGGAGTGACTTTGCATCATCTGAAGATTTGACCCAGCTTTAAAAATGTTGGGAAAGGCAGTTTATTAGTAATCCCAGGTAAATGGAAAGAATGTTCAGAAAAAAAGAACACCCTTTATTTGACGTCTTCAAAACATTTTTAGGCTTTATTGATAATAAGATTAAAAAGGAGATGAGCAATAAAGATATTGGAGCTGGGTTTATTATGAGAAAATGTACACTTCAGGAAGAGTGCTCTCCCACCACTTAGACACAAAGTTTGTGTACACATCCTTCCATTCACATTTTTTTTTTATTGCTGTTTGCCTAGGAGGAAAAAAAGTCCCTATTAAAAGAATGTGAGCAGAAGTGCATTGCCTCCCCTCTCCAGGTTACTTTTGATGCACTGATTCACGTATTTCCCATAACTATGTAATTTTCTGCCAGTCATGATTGTAGACCCTTCAGTGGGTGAAACATAATACTTCCCTCAAAAATAAAGCAAGTCATCTGACAAACTGTGTTCCTCCTCTTTTGTGGGTCATTCAGTGACTTTGTTTTACTGAGGGAACAAGGGCAAGTTTATAATAGGATCAGTTTTGTTTGCAATTTGTTTCTAATAGATGCCAATAAGCCGGTTAACTAGGCTCTAGTTAATGGAAATTTTATTGTGTTTCCCCCTGCAGTGCACATGACCTTTTCTTACAAGAGTTTGTGATTCTTGAAAACATGTATCTGCTGCCTTGCCTCAGGGTCTGCTTACAATAGCAGGGATATGACCATGGGCTCTTCTGAACTTGTACACCAGCCCTCTGCTTTGACTGGACCAAAATACTTTGATCATCCTGTCAGTGGCAAATTTACAGCAACGTACTGGTTTTAGTTCCATGTGTATTTCTCCAAATATAATATCTCCCTCAAGAAATCAATGATAAGCTGTTAAACTAAAGAGCACGGTAACATCCACAGAGCAGTAAATTAATGGTCTTTTGTGGGTAGATGGTTACAGATTTCATCATAAAAAATGGATAAAAGATTACATATCACACAGAGCGAAACTTTTAATAACTCAACATGACTTTTCTTAATGGGTTTTATTCATTTTAATCATTATAGTGTCAATGATGATTATAGTCTTATTAGATTCTGGTGATTGAGGAGCCTGTTTATGAGATATTGAAAATCTTAGTCTGTTCGGAAGTGTAGTTGCAGTCTGCGTAGGTTTGATGTGTAACTTCATCTGCAGAAGTAGGGCTTGCCAGAGAGTTTCAATTAATACTTTTACTAAATTGCTCCTGTCTGTAGTGACCTAGGTCACAGATGACTTAAAGGTTCCACAACATCAGGTTCTCAAAACAGTGGGCCAGCAAGAGCGTAAATCAAAAAGAGCTGAGGAACTAAAAAAGAAAGGAAAAAAGGAGGGGGAGGAGAATCATGTGGCAAAAGAAACTAACCTGCTTTCCTCTCTAGTAGCCACATAAGTGTTTAGCCTTAAGATATCACTCTAGACTGGGTCTTCCTTCCTAGTGATGGAGCTTTTCATATAGACTTGAGCATGTATGAACACCCACAATTAGAAGAACTCTTCATATCACCTAGAACGTGAACAGGATAAACAAAGCTGGCACAACAATACTGTGTAATTATCTTTGCTCTCTGAGAGAAAATTATTATATCACTTTTTAAGAACTGTTTTAAAAAATGTATGTCTATGGTAATTAATTTTAATGTTAACAAAAATACACTAGACCACCTTTTTTCTTTGGCTCTTGTTTAAAGCTTGTTAAAAGAATCCATTTCCTTGTGAGGCCACAGATGCAATCTAAACACTACGAAATAAAAATGATGCCATAAGTTTGTTTATATTTAAAATGGAATATTTTTAGTAATCACATGTAGGTCTCTCTCAAGAGTGCCAACTTCCCCTTGCAAATCAAGAGCATTAATGAACTATAAAAGGTTTAGATTAGAGCCACAGAAATTTATCTAAATCATACTGAATGGATTAATCTTTTGGGTTCTGAAAATCCAAGGAGCACTTCAGATGCATCCTCCTTCTATTCTAGGAGAACTGGCAGGGTATCTTCACAGCTCACCATGTCTTTCCTCCTTCTGTCCTGCTTTGCTTGGCGTGTTCCTGGTACAGCAGTAGCCAAGTCCCCAGCACCTTCATCTCCTTGTCTGGCAACAGCTTCTTGGCCATGTCATGCCTCTTTCAGATCCTGAAAAAGGATGTCAGGATTTGTACTGATAAGGATTAAATTTCACCTTGCAGTGCCAATGGATGCATTATTTTTTGCTTTTTTTATTTTGCTCTAAAGCATGGCCAGCAGTTTTCAAATATGTAAAAGGCACTTTAGGACAGAAAGGAAACAAACTTTTCTGTGTCTACTGGTGACGAAACAGTGAGTGTTGGGTTTAAATTGCAGCCAAGGAGGTTTAGACTAGAAATCAACAAAAAAGCAATATAGACGGCTAATAACACAGGTAGCCAGGGATTGCTGTTGGCCATGGAGAGAAGTTGTGGAAACATTGTGTCTGAAAGTTGTTTTAAACTGTCAGGAGAAGAACTAGATAATTTTCAGTCTGGTTTAGACCCCTTTTTAAAAATTATTTCTAAGATTCTCCTCCCTCTTCAAAAGTTTACACTAGTGTGGGTTTTATTGTTTGTTTGTTGTGGGGATTTTCTTGGTTTTTTTTGTTTTGTTTTATTTGTTTTGTTTTGCATGTGGGTGGTCAGACAGTTCCTAAATTTGTTAAACTTAGATTAGGTTTGAATTTTTAAATGTGAGCATTTCAAATACAGCATTTTCTTTTCTATCTCTCTAAATTGTATCAACCATCATGAACTAGCTATCAATATTTACTTTCCTAAATCACTGCATTTGTTACTGAATCACCATATTTACAATAAAGGATTACAATAACAATCTGATCACTATTACACAAATGGATGCCAGAGGAAACCAACATGAATAAAAAAGTCTGGCAAAAGTCCTTTGACTCAGTCAACATGAATCACAGAGAATGGCTGGAGCTGGAAGGAAGCTCTGGGTATCATCTAGTCCAACCTCCTGGATAAAGCAGGTTCACCTAGAGCAGGTTGCACAGGATCATGTCCAGGTGGGCTTTTAGTGTCTCCAGGAAAGGAGACTCCACAACCTCTATGGGCAGCATGAAGTTATAGTTCCATCCAATGGCCACATGGATCTATTTGCTATTCTTGATTCAATCTTCTATTATTCCATTTGCATTGCAGAGAAATCGCTCCAGCTGCAGACCAAGACGTTAAGTGAGTATTTGCCATGTTCTTACAGATATAGCTAGCAGATGATAAAATACTGACTAAACCCCTACAGACTCTCAAGTTCATTTTCAGCATGCCAGGTGTCATATATTGCATCAGATGGTTTAGAAAATGTCACTCTTAAATTGCTGTATTAGGGACACAACATATACATAACCGAGGTAAGGAAACAGGCCTTCAGAATTAGCATTTCTACAGCCC
The DNA here is from genome assembly GCA_013399225.1 of Rhipidura dahli. Lineage (NCBI taxonomy): Eukaryota > Metazoa > Chordata > Aves > Passeriformes > Rhipiduridae > Rhipidura > Rhipidura dahli. The sequence continues at coordinate 126,264 of VXAC01007377.1, forward strand.
ATTCACTCTTTTCCTCTTTCTGGCTAAGCCTATTGTAAATATCTCAGAGGAGGGGGAGAATGGACAAAACATGTTTGTTTTAAAAATGTCGGGATTTTTTTAAACTAATGTGCCAATCACTTAGTAAGCTGCAGGGCAGACTCAGTAGCTGGGACAATCCAAATAAAGCCCACACGCTCCTGTTTCAGGCACCTCCCTTTCCTCGGGGCACACTTATTAACTCAGAAATAGGAGACCACGGTTTAAAATAGTGCTACTTGCTTAGAGGCAACTTTCCAGCTCTGTGCCGATGAAAATTTGAGAATCAGCCTCTCTCCCTCTTGATGTCTTTACCTGGGCCGTCTTGTATGTAGCTTCTTAGCTAACCTCATGTCTCTCTTCCTCTCCCTTCTTGGCTATTTTGCAGAAAAAATCTTACATGTTTTTAGAAAGGAGCAGCAAATCTGGCCTACAGTTTACCATCCCCTCTAAGCCCCCGCAAATGGGACAAACAGATTTTGAGCCTTGGAAGTGCTGCACAGTTTCACCTAGGTGGGTTTGGGTCTGCCCTGGTGCTTGCCAGACAGCAAGATCCTCCTAAAACACAGATGAGAGCTGCTCTCCTCTGCCTAGCTCTGGGAGTCAGGGAATGATGCTTTCTTCTGTGGTTGTCCCAATAATCAGACAGCAAAGCAGACTGCTCCTGGCCCAGATCACCAGTAAATTACTTCCTGCTGGGGTGCTGGGCTAGGGGTGTGGTGGGCTGGGGCTCCACAGGCTCCCTGGCAGCCTGCTCTGCCTGTCAGGCACAGTCAGTCGATGTGCAGGGGCCACCCAGGGAGTCAATTCCTTATTCCCTGGCGTGGGTGCGTGGGGCAACCTTGCCCTGTATTAGCAGGAAACACTCAGCAAATATATCAGAAGCACCAAGGCAGAAACATGCAAACCTCAACTTCTTTATCCTTTTGGGAAAGGCTGATAGCATTTAATAGAAAACACATACCTTTCTGAACTCTCATATCGAGTTTCACAGGGATTCCTCAGACCAGGCTTCACAGGTAAGCACGGAGGTGAACATGGCTGCAGGACTCTCCAGAGCAGCATCAAGGACAGCTATCCTCCTGGCTGGCTTCAGTCAGCTGACAAGCTCTGCAGATTTTGTCTCTATCAAACATGATGAGACACTACAAACTTGATGTCGTCCCATCAGAAGATCGAGTAAACTTCTCTAATGTGGACAAACATGAGACGAGGATGTGCAGGATTTGCAGGTATGCTCAAGTCTGCACATGTTACCACCTAGTGACTATTTGGGGTACATTGCAGCACTTTCTTCACAATGTGGAAATGTATCAGGGGACTTGCAATGCAAGCAAATATAAGATGATTTATCAGAGTGACTGATCAATGCCATTAAATTAATATAGTGAAGGATCAGTAGTAAGTTGGGCAATCAAAAAAAGAGAAAAAAGCCCTGGTTTCTTTAGAGAGATACCAAAAATACTGTCTCCAAATATTTGGGCTTTTTGCATTAAGATCAGGAAGGCTATCCTGTTTTGTGGAATTGTGCTGATAAGTTCACATTCCCAACTTTTCTTTTTTTATTGAGGTAATAACTAATTGTTTCTGCTGTGTAACTTTGTCATACCTAATTGCCATTTTATTGTTCCCTAAGGTAAATTTTACTAAGACTTTTAAGAAGCTGAATTTAAAATGACTATTGCTGATTAAAAGTAGGAATTCTAGGTTGCAAAGCTTATGACAGCCTTATGCTATTTCCTGTGGCTGTATTTTAAGATAATTAAGAGCAGATCCCCCTGTACTGCATCTTTGTAGAGTAAGTGCAAGTGTACTGAAGAGCAGGCCTACGTGGTAAACATTCATATTTGTTTGTGATGTGGGAAAGCTTTTCCCAAATGTTTTCTAAATTCTTGTTCACCTTCAGGTGAAGGCCAGTGACAAGGGGTGTTCCCCAAGGGTTGGCATTGGGACTGGCACTGTTTAATGCCCTTGTTGTTGACATGGACAGTGGGATTTCATGCACCCTCAGCCAGCTTGTCAGCAGTACCAAGTGGTGTGGTTGTGGCATTGGAGAGAAGGGATGGCACCCAGAGGGACCCTGACAGGCATGAGAGGTGGGTCTTTGTGAACCTCATGAAGTCTAACAAGGCCAAGTGCAAGGTCTTGCACCTGGGTGGGGGCAATCCCAAGCAAAAATACAGGCTGGGCAGGGAATTGTTCAAGATCAACCCTAGGGAGAAGGAACTGGGGTTGTTGATTGGCAAGATGTGCAACATAACCCAGCAATGTGCACTTGCAGCCCAGAGAGCCAACTGTACCCTGGGCTGTATCAAGAGAAGCAGGACCAACAAGTCGAGGGAGGTGATTCTCCCCCTCTGCTCTCGTGAGACCCCACCCGCAGTGCTGTGTCCAGCTCTGGCCCCTTCAGCATAAAAATGATGTGGATCTTGCTGGAGTGGGTCCAGGGGAGGGCCACAAAGCTGATCAGAGGGCTGGGTCATCTCTCCTGTGAAGACAGACTGAAAGAGCTGGGGTTTTTCAGCCCGGAGAAAACTGTTCCAGGCCAGGTTGCATGAGGTTTTGAGAAACCTGGTCTAGCGGGAGGGGTCCCTGCCCATGCCAAGAGGGTTGGAACTAGATGATGTGTAAGGTACTGTCCAACCAAAACACTTCTATGATTCTATGACTCTGTACCAATAAAAGTTCTTCCAGTTGGCTATCACCATAATTACTTTAAATTCCTTCCCACAAAAGTGTCAAAGCCAGGGATGATATCATGTCATATAGCAGGTTTTAATCCTACCATCTCTTCTCACTCACCTAAACAAGGCTGATACAACGTCTAGTGGGGTTGAAAATGGCAAAGAGTGGCATCTCCAATCCAGAACTTCCTATTCAGCTGGTGAGCATTACCTTCAAACTAAAATCTCAGGGCCTGCTGGTGTCGGCATCTTTCAAAATCAGGGCTACTAGCTTATAAATGTAATGAGAGGTTTTGCGTGTTTGAAATTCTTAAACCATCAAAAAGCACAATATCAGTAAGTTGGATGGAGCTACTGAGCCCGGTCACTGGGCATAAAACTTTTAGCAAAGAGTCTTACCTTTCATCAGAGATTGCCATATTTAGTCTATTTCTGCTTTTAATCCAAGGGGTTTGTTTTTCAATCTGGAATCCACAGCTGAGAAAAATAAAGGTACATGCTGAAAGTTTTTGGAAAGACACTACTCAGCCTGTGAAAGAAAGTTGGCTGATATAAAGGAAATATTTTTATCGTAATTATTATGGGGTTTTTTTCACTTCTATGATGTCTCTTTTTTAAGGTACTATAAACATTATTCAAACCAGGTTCCCATTACTAGGAAGGGTCAAAAACTGCAGTAGACTCACAAAGTCAGGCTAGCCATTAGCAAATAAGGGTTTATGGAAAACTCATAAAGCACCTAAAGTGCCAGCTTATGTAATGTATCTAATATAATAAACACTCTGATGGGAGTCTAGGAGTGGAAAAAATGCAGTTTCATATTATAAAATATTTGAACATAGTCAAGACTAGGAATTGATCAAACTGTGTGAGCCAGAAGGCTTTGTCATGAAGCCTGAAAATCCAGGAGACCTTCAGCTTTCTGGGAGGAAGCATTTTAGCAAACCCTGCAGGGTGAATTGTTAATGCAAACTTATATTCACAGTTATCTCAGAAGTTGTGTGGGAGAGTTATTTGGCACAGCCATTGTTAGATTCTTACACTACTGTACAAACAACTGTCTGGTTTTAGATTACAACAACTATACTGTACTGGCAGTGAGACCAAGCAATGCAGGAGGAACAGAGCGTATCACTCATTTCTGTTGCTCAGATGCCTTTTAAACAGAGTCCCTGAGAAAGCCAGTCATTGATGGCTAGTTGGCACAGAGTTAGGCTGTTTTCCTGAGCAAGGATATTCCCACAACAGCCATAGTCACCTGGTACTGTACAAACTACCTGCTCAGAGGCGTTTGATTTGACACTCCATCGTTGTGCTATTTTTGGCACACTCCTTCCTGATTTGTGATTAACAAGGTTAGGTTGTTTTCACTTTGTAAGGACTATTTATAGTTCAAGGGGAGATTTCCCCCCATCCCTTCCCACTCCTACAATTCATCAATAGCACGATTTTAGTCTTAACATGTGACCACAGTTATACAGTCATGTTAAGTAATTAAAAATGGAGACCTGATTATGAAATACAGAGGACTAACTAGAAACATATGAACAATGTGCTGCATTTATGCAACAGAGGAGAGGTAGATCCTGACAAGACTTTGTATGATGCTGTCACAACTAACATGTCTCCTTCAAGTGGATTATGCTGTTTAGCAGCTCCAAAACAGACTAAAGTCACATGGGATAGAAACTGTAGAATAAACCAGAACTTGAAATAATAGTAGGACTCAGTGACCCAATCATTTTGGCCCTGAACACAATGGGAGTTTTATGGCTGAATTCAGTGGGAGCAGGAACAAATCTGGAAAATAGTTATCTATGATAAATTTGTAAATTCCTAGGAGAGATCGATGTGACATAACGCAGTGCTCATAACAAATTAGCTGGAAGGGTATTTTAAGTGGCCTCTATATAAACTTGATTTAGAATGAAGTTATTAAAAGGACTGAATGCTGGAACAATGTGCTCCTGCTGAATTCAGGAGCAAAAAATAAATCTAAAAAATTAAATATTTTAGTATTTATCTTAAAAGCTTAACATGTGTAAATCTTCAGATAGGGACAGAAAAAAATGGATTTAACCTGTTTTCAGCTATGTTGTGGACCCCTCAAAACAACACAGCAATATAAGAGGCAGCAAACAGCTCTAACCAGAAATTACTGCAATGTACAGGGGGTCATCTATGCTGATTAATGTTAGCTGTACCTTCCATCAGTCAACAGCTGTATTGGGCTGAGACAGATAGCAAGGGCACATGCAAATAGCAAAAGGAACAGCTGTGATTTCAAGAAGAGGTATTGTACTTTATGGAGCTGTATAAGCACCATAGTTTTCCCAACTAGGGATTTTGAAGTAAGTCACCTGGGTGAATGAAAGGTGAGAAGTACATGACAGAGATCAGCCACAGGTGCAGGAGAGCGGCTTGTATCAGGTTGCTGATATCAGTGATCCTGACCTCTTTGACAGGTCAGCTACATGCACTAAGGGTGGGATCCAAATACTCTATTACTGCCCATCTTAAAAAATGAGGTTCCTAGTCTAAGCCAGCAACTAAGAAAACTTCATTCCATTATAAAACAAGCATGAGAAGAGGTGTGATGAAATCTATTCTGGAGGAGATTGTCTCCTTCCAGGGACAGCTGCAGGAGTCTTGGCAGCTGAAATGCAAGACTTTTGGACTGCTCATAGTGCATGAAATGCATCTAATGACAGTGGCTGCAAAATGCCTGCCTGGAAGCTCCCTTCTTCCTCACTATGCATGCTTGCAAATTCTGATGCAGCCATATGTTGTTAGTGGGTAACTTGAGCCCGAACGTCTAGAGAGCTGGATCTGTACTGGCATCCCTAGGTCCCTGCTCTGCTTTTTTTGCCAGCTGGGCTGTCTTCATGCCCTCTTAACAGGCTGCACCAACCCCTCATGCTTGTCCTACTGTGCCAGACTTGTGCTGTTCTGTTGCAATTCTCATTTCCTCTGATTGTCTATAGCAGATGGGTCCATCACCAAAGCTTTGTTGGTGCTGTAGTTGGATAGACTCTTTCCTCATCATTGCCCCATGGTGGCATGTAGCAGGCCTTGCTGCAGCTGAATGTCTTTGCTGAGCCCTGAGCCTCCACTTAGAATAAGCACGTGGACATCAGAGTGCAAAAACCTGGTGAACAGCTCTGCATGAAATTGGCACTTTCCAGGTCTCCATTCCCCTGAGCATGCCTCTCAGATCACAACTCCCTTCCTTCCTCTGGGCTTTCCTCCCACGTTCTACTGCTTTCCTAGCAGCCTTCAGTCCAGCCTTCTTTCTGCCTCAGGGTCTTCTACTGGTATCACTTTATGCGCTGAAGAGTTGTGGCCCAGAAACACTGGTTGCAGACTGCAGCCAGCAATAAGATGGCCATCATTTTCAGCTCTTACAAGCCCATCCAATACTTGCTCCCTCTCTGTTTTGTCCTCTTACTAGATACACCCTTTGGTACAGAGATGCAAATCTCAGCTAGCTTTGATCTCATGAATACAAATGTTGTTTTTATTAACCTTCCAAATGACTCCTGTACTGGGGCACATCCTGCTTTTAGTTAGTCAAATGAAAGCAATGTTTCTGCTTGATTTCTTTTCTGATTTCCAGATACTTGTATTGCTTTGATATAATTTTACACAACAGTGTTCTTATTTTTATGTTCCTTTTTGGTTAGTTGGTCATTTACGTATTATTCTCCTCCACTGATAATTATTCACCTTTGCTCCTAGGTATAGCTGCCTACCTTTACTAAAAAGTGAAACATGGATAGGAGCCACAAGCATAACCAAATGTAATGCAATGTACTTTAGGAAGTCATTACACTTGTTAATTTGAATTCATTATTGCTTGCTTTTCTTATGAAGTATCAGGAAACATGCAGATTACCATTTGGTTTTATTACTGAAGAGTTCCAGCTATCCTTACTTCAGATTGAAGTAATTGTTGTCACAATAGCTCTTCCACTTCATCGCAAAGGATTGAGATTGCAGCCAAAAGCATCCAGTATAAATGGGTTCTGCTACATCTCTAAGACCTCCTGCCTGGATTAGAATGGGTTTTTAAGCTGGGAAATGACATATCTGAGCTGTGATCAGTTGTGCTATCCAGGCAAGTCTATTTAAAAGCACTTTCCATTTTAAATATAGCAATAAAATACCACACTAGCAAACCTTCTTGATAAGGGTAAGAGCAATACATCCAAATCCAATCTAAATTTGACATTGCCTAGAACAAGAATTCACACTGGTAAGTCAGGACTCATTTACAAGGCCATAAATGGGTGGGTAGCTATAATTTGGGTATTAAACTTGTAAAATATATTGATGGCATGCAAGGGCTAAATAAATAATTTACTACAAGAAAATTGGAAATCTTTACACAGTACTTAATTGGCCAGCCACTCTCCCATGTTCTTGATAGTTTCCTATTTTGCATTTTTTTTTTTAATTTTCACACACTGAAATGTTTCCCATGTGTATTTTTTCGAACTTCAGTGGATGTTCACAAGTCACTATATTTCTGCATTCATAGCCTGTTTCCAACTTTGTTTCATCAGTCAATTACATTCTTTTTGACATTTTCATCTGTTTGTTTAAAAGTGTGAATGAATCAAATGCTTTTTCTGGGCACAGCTCAGCTGGTATTATTCTTAAGATTAAAATAAAATCACCTCAGTGATCAGGCTAACTTTGAATGTTAGCTAAATCCATTTCCACTGCAAAGCAGACAGAGTTAATGGGTATTCCAGTGATCACAGTAAGAGTGGGATTGGCAGCTTTATATAAGTTTATAAAAATTCTTGTGACCACCTCACTGGCCAGTGTAACTCAGGGTAGCTGCAGTGAGGCCAATGAATTTTGGCCTTAAAGGTGTTTTTCCATCCACACATATTGAAAATCTGGTGTGAGATCACATATAAGGCCTTGATTGACCCTGCCCTTCAAAGCACCCCAATCAAACCAACTAAAGGTGCAAGATTTTATTTTTAAAACATCACACTTGCTTTTTGTTAGATTTCTATTCTGAAACCAGACCTCCATGGTGCACTCTCACCACCTTTTTCTGTGATCCAAGGAAGAGAAGTGGGGGCTTTTATCCACCCCCCCAGCTACTGCCATTTCCTTGGGTGACTGTGGTGCTACTGTGCGTGCTGATATCCCTTTGCTGCTCGTGTGGACTCTCCATTTCTCTGCTGCAGCAGTGAGAGGAAAAAAACATTCCTTTATTTACCCTGTTAGGGGTACTGAGGGATCACTGGGCAGTGGATTTTACTGGTTAAAAATTGCAACTTCTTGTTAGATGAATCATAGATTCATGAAATCTGGTCTAGTGGCCCATGGTGGGATTCCAGGATGAAGAAGTTTGGGTTGTAAGGGACATTTAAATGTCATGTAGTTCAACCCCTGAAATGACCAGGGACATCTTCAATTAGATGAGGCTGCACAGAGCCCTGTCTAACCTGACCCTGAATATTTCCAGGGATGGGGTATCCACCACCTCTCTGAGCAATCTGTTCCAGTGCTTCGCCACTCTCATTGTAAGAGAGTTTCTTCCTCATATCTAGTCTGACTCCATACTTTTTTAGTTTCAAACCATTACCTCTTGTCCTGTTGCTATAAGGAACAACAAAAAGTTTGTCCCTGTCTTTCCTATAAGTACCCTTTAGGTACTGAAAGGTCATAATAAGGTGTTCCTGGAGCCTTCTCTTCTCTGGGCTGAACAACCCCAACTGTCTCAGCCTGTTTTCCTAGAAAGGGGGAGTTCAAATTCCTCTTGCTCTTTTATGGTTCATTCTCATCTTTAGTCATCCACAGCAACCTACAGGGCAAAGAATGATGCTCTTAGACAGGCAGTGGTGGTGCTTCCTCACACAGACATCCTTGGAGTGTTTCCCACTGGAAGCCCATGCAGCAGAGGTATTTTGCCAGTATAGTCTGTACAAGTTTCCCAGGAGATACAAGGTAGAATGCCAGAGTACTTGCAGGCATTACTGCTTCCCTGGGAGGGTTTTTTTTCCAAGATCAAATGGCATGACAAAACACATGCTTTACCATGCCAACTCATATAGCAGATCCCAGGTGAGAAACATAGCAGTACAGAAGTAAATCCAGAGGGAGTGCAGAAAATCTGGGGTAAGCAAAGGGACAGCTTTGCTCCAGCTGCTCTGGGTTACTGCCATCATCTTTGCTATTGTTACAGGCACACAGAGACTCCCTTCCAACTCTGCTTTCCACCTGCCCTCTCCAATAACTTCCTTTAAAATGGGAGTTATTTTTTCTCAAAATATTTCCATTGTTTTCTGAGGAATGTCACCCCCTTCCAGCTGGGACCCTACCCCATGGGTCAGATTGACACTACTTTGCTTAGCAGCCACATGACCATTTTGGAGTCCAGACCTAGGTCCAGAGTAAAATATTTTGGGAATGAGGGGAAAGCCCTGTGTTCTTTGTATGGTGATAGGGTGGGATGGTTTTGTTTTTTAAAATGGGTTGTTGTACCCAAATTCAGACACAAAAAAGCCTCTTGGCTGTAGGAGAATGGGTGGTTGAAATTGCATTCTAGGGAGCCAGAAGAAAGAAAAGCTCAGTGCTCTGCTTTACATGTGTGCAGGATGCTGCTGCCTGAGGGAGTAAGAACCCACTTACAACCCTGCATGGATTGCCCAAGCTTGGTCCAGGTGCATGAAACAAGCAGGGCCACACATCTGCTTACTTCCTCCCTGGGGATTAGGAGTTGGGGGGTGGGAAATGAATAGAGCCTGGGGTCCTTTCTCTCTGGCCAGCTCAGCTGAGATGGTGAGTGCCTGGCGGGGGGGAGTTGAGGGAGGAAGGGTGGAATATTATTTTATTTCTGATTTAGGCCAGAGGTAAATGACTGCCTGAGGGAATAGGAGAGGAGAAGGTGTGTCGCTGAGTTACAGTGCCTCAGGGGGTTCCTGCTGCAATGGCACAACTATGTAATATGCCCCCTGGGGGATTGCATCTGAAATAAAAATGTAGCCTGTTACTTATTGGCATTAATGTTCACTTACTAATGTCTTTTATTGCTTAACTCTTCTATTTTGGCACCTGGGTAACTGCTTAGGTTCTTTTAAATTCACTGGACCAAATTCAGAGATCACATATCAAGAGATCTACACAAGTTCACAACTGGCAGACTAGTGTGGGTTGAAAGTAGTAAATTTAAGAAAGACTAGGGACAGAGTTGTAATGAATGAAAGGATCATGCTAGATAAGATTCCTGCTCCCTGAAAATTATTTCTGAAACTGAGTAGTCTCTCAGTGAAAAAGGATTTTGACTCAGAGTCAGGAATTGCTCGTGGGCTCTTACCACTCAAGAATCCTTCGTGCAATCTTTATAGAACTTGATACTATAACAACTTAACTCTGCACTAATATGAAGTTCACAGACAAAACAACATGATGATAGCCTTAGATGAGGTTTTCCATAAATAATCCCGACAGTAAACCTGTTCTCAACATGAAAAGAACACCCAATACTCAGTACATTTCCGTGATCAAACCTCTACCCTCTATTTCCTTATTTAAGTACCCTGAAGCAAGTCACCACCCTGTCTGCACTCTATACCATAATTCAGACACTATTTTTTTACTGGGCGTTTCTCTGGGTCCTTGCCTACATGTGGGAAAACAAATAAGAAGCAGTCTTCCTCACTCAGCCCATCTTGGTGGCAATGAGCTCAATGATAGTGGCACTGGCTCAGTCCCAAACACTGCCCATGAACAGCATGGGCATGGATGTTGGGGGAGTGTACTCTTTAGTTTTCTGGCCTTGGCTAGCAGACTTGTGGCTAGTTGTTTGCTATTGAGAATGTTCCTGTCAGGTTTCTTTTTTCAGCCCATCGCTTGGTGCCCATCATGCTTTTCCATATCACCTCCCACTTGTGGAATGTCTGCATTTGCTTGCTCTCTCTCACATCCCTTTCTAGTACTTCCATCTCCTGCTTCTCATCAGAATGCATCCTGGAAAAATATTTTGTGCTGTCTCATCTATTTTTCTTCAGCTATGGAAGGTACATCCCTAAATCCATTCCAAACAACCTCATTATCTGCAGTGGAATGCTGTCTTGACCTTCTGTGGCCCCAAAAAGGCCACTGGACCCAGTGCCTACAATGGGCACCCCTGCTCCCTCATTAGTGCCTACCCATCCGATGTTTCCTGTCTTTTAAGAGAGAGGGAAAAAAGTGTTTTACTGTTTGTACAGCTCCTTGCACCCTGGGACTGATGTCACTGCTCTAGCCATACAAATACATGTAACAGTATCTTCCCCAAAAGCCACGGCCATCTTCCACAAGATTTGAAATTACATGCTAGCCCAAGGGTCCTCCCATGCTACTGAGCCATCACACAGCAGCTGTGGAGGAGCGGGGAGAAAAGGGTATATACAGGGCTCCTCAGTATGGCAGCAGGAGGAGAAGAACTAGCTCTGTGTATTTAGTTACAGTTAATTACAAGTTTATGACCTTATGATGCAACTGTTGTAACCCTTGCTCAATATACTTTTCAGGCAGAGCATGCTGAACATACAGAGGGGGTGTATTTTATGGCTGTAGTGTTTGCTTGAGCTGTGCAGATAAGAGAGCTGTAGAGAGGTCTCTGTGCAGGACGAAGTGGAGCCATTTTGGCTGTGTGGTATTGGCAGGGGCTGAGTGTCTCTGCCAAAAGAGCTCGTGAATTGTAGGTGTAAGCCTCACTGATCTGCCACCCCCTGCTTTCTCTGGCAGCAGGGGTTGAAGCTGGTTCTTGCACTTTAAGAGGGGAGGAAAGCTAAGGGAAGGAGTAGGTGTCATTAACTCATAAGGGAAACCAGAATAGGATTTTTCCTCCTTTAATAGAGGCAGCTTTGGAATTTGACATTTGTTTCACCCAAAGATTTTCAAATGCTGTATATTTTTTTCCACCCAGCTCATCTATATTATGCGCATTTTATGGGTAAGCGAACTGATTCAGAAAGAGTAAATAGAGTGTCATTTGCAGGTCTATGAATAGATTCAAAGACCCTTGAAATCTTAATCCACTTGATCCCACTTCATGCCTTCAAGATGCATTAACAGGACAAAAAGAAGTTTAATTGAAGTGCATGAAACTCAGTTTAGGCACTGTAACCCTTCTACTTACAAGAGTAGCCACATAAGTAAAAATAAAGAAGCATTAGCTTGTATTTCCCTGGAAAATAAGTGAGTGGGAATGCGTGCCACATCCTGGCTGGCATTCTAATCTCATCAAAGCAGAGCTCTTTCCCTACTGTGCTTTCCAAGATGCACAACGCAAATGTGGTCTGAACACAACAGAACTAATTGAACAATCACAGCAAAGGAGGTCAAAACCCAACAAACAGTGTAGCATCTAAAATGACTCTGGAGGATTTTAACAGATGGACACTTGTAAATCTAACAGGATTTCCTACTGGTGAGAATGCCTTAGGTAAAATTCAGAATGTCTCATTAAATTGTCAGCCAGCTATGAGGCATTGCTTATGTGAATATGAACAGCTCTGCAGCTTTACTGTAAATACACACAACAGTGTATTAACATAGGCCTGAAAAGCAACATTTGGATGTGAGTTCAATTAGAAAGCCCGATCAAAACTGAAGAAGGATCAGATGTAATGTTTCTGGCTGGGATCCATTAGAGAGTTACAGCAGGGAAGTTAAGCCAAGGGTCAGGTTTTTTCTCTCCCTGTTCTCCAAGCTGTATGGCTTTGCCTGTGTGCACTTCTATGTAAATTTTCAAATCAGTTTGGTCTAGACTTTTCTGAGTCCTTTTGCTATTGCTTTCTTGTAACCTCCTGTGTTCTTAGGCTGTTGGTGAAACGCATCAACAGACCCAGTAAAGGTATAATAGCGCTCTCTGTCTCCCAAGTAGATGCTCCCATGCCAAGAATTTGAATGTAGGCTAGCACAACACAGCAGTTACATGCTTCCATTTTTACACATTTGTTTTACATAGTGCCAGTGATCTGGATAAGGGCAATTAGTCTGTTTCTCACCAGAGAAATTAGTCTGGTTGTGCCCCTTTACCTCCTCCAGCAACCCTACTGCTTATGAGATCTGTGAGCCTGTTGTTCAAATCCACATTCCTGTACAGTCCCACTTTCTCGGTAAGAAATAGTCTCTGCTGGGTTTATTGGCATTTCTCACAGTATCTGAGTTCAAAGAAAATGATTACAAGTTAAGACAGAGCTCTGTTCTTTAAAGCACCACAGTGTATAGATCTGTTGAGTGATATATAACACAGAACAACTTCCAACTGAGGAAAGCTTAACACAACTCGGGCTAGCTTGCTGATAGCTGCTCAGCTCCTAGAATTACTGCTTACAAACCATAAAGACCCCAGCTTGAGTTTCATGGAGGGAGGGGGGAGATGTGTGTTGTGCACACCACAAGTACAGCCACAGGGCGGGTAACCCGCCAACTTCCTAACCTCAGCCAAAAAATCTGGCCACTGCCTGACAGTCAGACTATGTGTATTTGCTGTCTATCAGTGGCAGCAAAACAGCCCAAAGTCAAAAAAGAATTGTGTGAAAACACTGAGTTCTGTCGTGGGACTATTAGCGTGTGAAATCAACGGGCTTGGTGTCTGTTAAAACTGCCCGTCTTCTTCTGTGATATTTTTGGCAAGGAAATGGGCTGTAAATATAAACAGATCACTTCTCTCCTTACTGAAAAGCAGGCACCTCAGAGGGAGGAAGCACACTGCATGTTTATTAGAGCCACAGATTCCACACAAGATCTTAGAACTGGCATGCAGGGGTAAATTCCTGGTCGAGCTAAGAGACTTAAGGAAGGACAAGCCAACTATGAGAGAAAAACGTGCAGTGTATCCCCTAAACCACAGAACACACCTCTGTTGGGGACTGCTTCCACTACCAAGAGTGGGGTAATTGTGCTAGGACAGGACACATGGGTCTGTGATTATTGGTCTGTGACCAAATCCTTCAGCACAGAAGACATGTAGCACTCCTGGGCTGGAATACTAACCGTGGAGTTTTATTCCTGTACAGCATCTGGCTGGAGAGCCCTCCTCTCCCAAACACCCTCCTCCCTCTCCAAAGGCTCTTGTGCTCCAGAGTGGCACTGGAGAAAGAGCATCAAAAGTGTATGTATAAGAGTGTCTTATGATAAGATGCCCACACTGGTACAAAAATTGATCCTGGTGTCACTGTAATTCAGAAGCAAATAGTGTACACTGCATTGTTTCACTAAATGAAACAAATGCAATCTTCAATACAGCTTTAACAACAAAAAAAAAAAGTAGACAACACATGTCAGGTAAGGTCCCTCAATTCTATGTTATATGAACACTTTCTTTACTGCAGATGATCAGAAGTGCAAATTACTTTTAATGGAAAATTGTTGCGGGGCATGAAGAACTTATTAAAAATCCATTGTTTAAAGACTATCTTTTGTAGAGATTACTAAATTTTCCTTTTTTTTCCCATACATTTTTTTCCATCTTAACTGACTGCTCTTGTCTGACTTCTTTGATCACCAAGCATACACTAATACAGTATTACTTCATCAGAAACTTAATGATCCACACCCCCCCTTTTATCTTCCAGCATCCATCTCATTTCTTCCTACTTGTTTATAAATTGAGCCTTAAGGAAAGAAGGAAAATTACTAGAATATTAAGATATCCTAAACCTTTAAAACAAGAAGGCTATGAAAACAGACATGAAGTTGGAAATCCTATATTTATTTATCCATGCTCAGTGTATGTTAGAGTTCTTAACCAGAAAAAGTAATAAATGCTTGGGAGTGATCCTGGTTGTTGTGTTTATGAAGTTGCACTGGTAAATCAGGGGAGAATCAGGTATCAAACCTGTGCAGTGGGAGAAACCTCACCAAGAGCCCTCAGAGCTCTGGTGGTGTCCTGCCCTGGCATGCTGCTTCCTGAGCCTGCTTGGCAAGTGGCCAAGTAATGTGCCTTTCAGTTTGGCAAACCAAAGAACTCTTAAAAGATTTGTGAGATGTGACTCCTTGGCAAAAACCTTCTTAAGTCTTCCCTCTTATTATACACATTTCTGTGAACAGCTACTAACATTCTTCACTGCTATAACCTCTACCAGGGTGCATGGCAGACAACTCAGATTTACTTCTGTAATTCCCATACTCCCCCCAGGAGCCCTTTTTAATATCATCTTTGTTACTTTATAGTCATCTGGTCTCAGAGTATATTTGATCAGTAATTTACCTGTACCACAATTAACAAAGTGGTTTTGTGCTTCAGTTTGTTTAGACGTCATGTGTAAACATTATCTGATTTTGGAAAATTCTTATTGTTCCATTTACTGAGTTTCCCTACAGCCTGCATTATTATGACTAAAATATGAAAATGATCCTTAGATTCCTAGAATCATAAAGCCATAGAGTCACAGAATGGTTTGGGTTGGAAGGGACTTTTAAAGGTCATCTTGTCCAACCCTGTTCAATGACCAGGGGCATCTTCAATTAGGTAAGGCTGCTCAGAGTCACATCCAACCTGGCCTTGCATGTTTCCAGGGAGGGGACAACTGCAATGTCTCTGTAGATTAATTCCTTGAAAGAACAGCTCTACAGTAAGATGAAGTCTTCCTGGTGAGCATAAATGCAAAAGATTGATTTAGATTATCAGTTACAGTCTTATCTTTCCTAACAGTTCCTTTTAGATTTTGTTAATATTTCCACCATGCCTGGTCTTTGGAAGGCATTCTGTTTCTGATGAATTTGTTATTATTAGTTTTATGGCTGTAGCATAAAATCTGAATCCAGATTTGAACTTTCTGAGATTTTAGAGGTTCAAATTTGGACTATTATAAAAATAGGAACAATATGTGGAGCCTGGGGCAAGGCTCTGAACCTAACATTCCTCGCGAACAAGGCAGAGTCCTTGCAAGGTGACTGGGTGAATTAGCATGGTTCCAGGTATTGATTTTCAGCTCATTTATTCAACATTTGACAACTCACAAGAAAAAATACATTGTCTATGCTCTGCAAATGAGACACAGGAACCTGCTTATTTTCTCTTCAGGTGTAAACATCACCAGACATGCAGAAAACTCCCCCTAGAGTACAAGGTAGTATGGATCAACTTCACTGCTGATGATCACGTAGGAGAAGAAAGGGAGCCACCTGTGAGACAAAGCCTTTATGTTTATCTCTAACAGGTCTGTTGGCCAACAGTTGTTGGATCATCTCCAGGGAGCACCTACACTGCAGGGAGCACCTACACTGCAGGGAGCACCTACACACTCGCTGTTTGTTATGAGCCACTGCCAGCTCACTGCAACCACCTTCTGAGCTGACTACCAGCCATGAAGCTGTAGGGAGGGTAATGCCCCAGATAATTACACTCTTCTGAGAGACAGGTCCATTACCACCAAGCTGGGAAGACCTAGCTTTTAGCTATTTTGTGGCGTAGGCTTACATCTGTTGGGATGGCACCATTTAGGATCTTCTGCCCAACAGAGAGGTTTATGGTTCCTCCTGCCGTGAGGAACAGGGCTGGCTGGCTGACTTCTGATTCTCTTCTCCAAACCTCACTGCTAAATGTAAAAAATGACCTTTCTGACAAGTGTCCATCTTTTTTCTTTGCCATCTTCTCCTTCCCTGGTGTATCCCATGTGTTTGCAGTATGTCAGCCCTCGTAACTTCATATTCTGTCACTGAAACAAGACACACAGGTGAATAAATACATTGAAATGATGGTGGTGCATTTGGGATGTGCTGGGCTAGTTTTCTGTCATGCCATTTCACATAAGGCAGGTGAGTAAGGAGAAATTAGGTTTACTTCAATCAACTTAATTTGATAAAAATAAACATGGTGGGCAAGGTTAAATTTTGATGAGCTGCTTTTTAATTCCTAACTATATACATCAGCTCTCTAAATACTAAATAAACTCAGTGACAAACTCTCATTGTGTGATTTTTTACCTTACTTGCACTAAACTAAATTATTAGTTGTTAGAAAGATAAGAGCAAAGTGAAGAGAGGAAGAGATAAACCAGCCCAAATGGCTTATTTAAAAAAAAAATAAAACTTCTAATTTGTAATTTCTGCTCACCCATTACATTTTCCCTGAAAACTCATGGCCTGATATTAAGTATGGCAGCACCAAGGACCTGATTTACCCTGCACTCCAAAGCAAATAACTTTCCTACATAAAGAAAAGAAAGCTTTTCTATAATTGAGCTCTCCACAAGAAGAAAATGGAGAAGGCAAGGGAAAACAACTCTTGACATAATTCACTTTTTATATGCATTTTAAAAAGATTATTCAGACAACTAAAAATGCTCTTTTTTGGGGTGTTTTTTCTTTCCTTTTTGTAGGAAAATAAACCATTATTTTCCTGGCAAAATTCATACATAAAAAGGTAAACTCTGAAGCAACTGACTGCAGTTTCAGTAAGCTTATTTCTGACAATTCATTAAATATAGAAAGCTTTATCTGCCAGGTGAATGTGGAATGTAGAATGTGGAAGCAATGCAGACA
This sequence comes from Rhipidura dahli, assembly GCA_013399225.1. NCBI lineage: Eukaryota > Metazoa > Chordata > Aves > Passeriformes > Rhipiduridae > Rhipidura > Rhipidura dahli. The sequence goes on from VXAC01007377.1 coordinate 143,468, forward strand.
AAGCATTGCTCTGAAGCAAAAGAATGCTTGTACTGGAGGAGGAGAAGTGTATAAAGAACCTCACTTACACTTGAATAAGAACAATTAAAAAGTCATAAGACCCTAACAGACTTTGTCTGTCCTCTTTTTTTAATCCAGTCAAGCAGCATGTCTCTGTTGTTGTTACTCATCCACTGCTTTGTCAGCTCCAAAGAGAAGGAGGAATTTAGATTGCATTTCCAACACGAATGCAGTTGCAAGGGATACAAAACAAAACCATCTCACTTAGCTCTCTCAGGCTAGGGAGCATTCTGCTGAGCGTGCTGATCCTTACAGAGCTAGAAAGCCAAGAGCAGCACCAGACATCCTGAACCTTCACACTACCATCTTTCTTGGATAAACTGAGAAAATGTTGCTGCAGAGAGGAGTTTCAACTCCCTGCCACACTTTTCAGTGAGTAAAGGCTTCCATCTGCTCTCAAGCCACTGCTAGTGTGCATGTTAAGCAGGTCCTGCATGGTGACAGCAGACCTATATTTCTCTGAGTGTTCCAGGAATTATCAAATCTCATTGAACTGAACACATGAGCAAAGTGTCTCTCTGTGGCAGTCATAAAGTATGTGGTAGAAATTTTTAGCAAAAATATTTTGGCAATCCACTCATGCTCATAATAATCCTTCCAAATGGCACTACTGGGAGAAGACCTGATTGTTTCTTGATATGTAGACCAACTTGGCTCTCTGATTGAATCCAAGACCAGCAGAAAACAAAATGCTGTGAGACCATGTTGGCTCCATCGGTTTTTGAACCTTGAATTAGGTGAGCTCAGCTAGGACCCAGGCCTGGGAACCAGCGCAAAATCCTTGACGCTACTAAGTGTCCTAAATTAATGATTACTTGACAGTTCTTGGGGAACTTCTAATTTTCCATGTGAATCCATGCACTATCTCCCAATAGGTGGGTGTTATAATGCCTAATGTTTAGGCACATACCTGCAGCACCTGAGCACAACTTGTGCAGCTGGCAAATGTTGCCAATGTTGTACTTTTTCTTGGGAATCCAGCAATCAGGGCTTTCCTCTGAGATACGAAAGACCTGAGACCAAAAACCATTCTTCTGCCTGCTGGGACATGCATGCATATCCTCTTTGAAAAGCCCCATTGCCCCAGGCAATGTGGGAAATTAGATTCAACTTCTGCTGAAGCTGCGCTGCTACATGTAGGGTAGTTAAATACTCATGCTGAGGAAGAAAGGAGGAAGAACAGCCTATGGGTGGTTGGGGCCAAGTAGTACTGTTACCTGCTCCTCACAAGGTCACCATCTACTCCTCTTCCTGGAGGTCCTTGTCTGTGCTCTGACACTGGGTGATAATTGATGCTGGGATCTCCAGAGAGTCACTGGAGAGAGGTGCAGGATGTGCTGGAGGTGGGTGGGTGGAAGCTGGGAGGAAGAAGAATCTCCAGCCTCTTCAAGCCCTTTATTTTTGCCCTGACTGGGTGGCCTCTCCATTCCAAGATCTCTACAGGGGGTAACAACATTTAATCTAAAGACTATTTAATTCTAACATACAGTGGTTAAGCTTCACAGAAGAAAGAAAGGCTTTCCCACCCCAGCGCTCCGTGAGAGCGGGCATGCCCATGTGCAGCAACTGTTCAGGTCCCACTGGGCTTAAGGCAGCAAAGGCACTAAATGTGACAGTGGCACCTAAGTCCTAGCAGAACCAGCTGTAATTGCTAACTGAAAACCACACCCATGTACAGTATTTATACATGTGTTTACATCTTCCAGAGGGAAAACAAATAAAACAATTAATGTAGCTTACATAAACAATGTGACAAAAAAAAAGTCACATAAAATATTTTCTGAAGTGATAGATTTTTTTAACAGTTTAAAAATCATGGAGGTAAGGAAGTAATTAATAAATATTTCCTTTTAAAGAAATAATTGCTGAATTTTTATTTTAGAAAAAGATGTAAAATTAACCAATGACATTAGGATAACAAAAATTCTTCAAATAAAATGACATGGTTTCTACAGTAGGAAGACTTTGCCTGAAGTGATTTTGAAGTCCCTAGAATGAATACACACCATGGTATATCCTAGTTCTGTGGGCTGTGACACGTGCATCTACAATAGCTATTGTGCACAATGCATGTGTAGAATCTTATGCAGCAATTTTGCATCAAAGGAAGTACTGTCTTTGACTTCAATGGGAATTGGAGAGGCCCTTAAGGAGTAGAAGAGTATATCATAACAGAAACAAAGCTTAGTTTAGATGTGAATCACAAAGCTGCCACTGAGTTTATGCTCAGTTTAACCTATTAAACAATGTGAGATGAGCAAAAATTACTCATTTCCATACTGCTGATTTTGCAGACTTCAGAAACCCTGAGCATGAAATAAATAACTTGCTCTTAATAACTTTCTGTGTGGATAATATATTTAAATGTAGGAAGATGTAAATGATGTCTTTTTATTGCATTGCTGGTTACCTCTCTGTATCAATCCAGATAAATAAAGAAGTTTAAATTTACAAGGAACTGCCTAAAAAGATCTGTCTGTCCTTCACAAATAAAACTGGTTGACTACTGTTATGGAAGGTTACAAAGATTAAGTCAACTCTACAAATATAATCAGTACTGTATTTCCTGCATGCCTGGCCTGATTGTATAGCTCTGTTTGCATTATAAAAATGCAGTGATAAAACTGCACAGAGGAAAAGACTGGATGTCACTGTACACAAATCTGTGTAATATTCCTCTATGCCATTTTTTAGCAGATGGGTTTCCTGTGTCAATATACTGTGGTTATTCCTAAAGTCAGGACTCTGAAAACACAAGATCACTCTAAAGGGCTCCTAGCACTTGAGAAAGGTGTAGCTGCTGGGTGGGTTTTTCCTTTCTTTTTTCTTTTTTTTTTTTTTTTTTAATTTTGGGTTGTTTGCTTTTGGTTTTGTTTGGGGTTTTTTGTTTGTTTATTGTTGGTTCTTTTTTATTTTTAGAATAAACAAAATGAACATTTCTTAGAACTAATGTTTTGGGAGTTCAAAAGAGAAATTATGTGTTTTGCAAGACATATTAGGAATGGCAGGAAAATCAGTGATTATGAAATTTGTTTGCTTTTCTGATGGCTAATTTGCTGATAGGATAAATTTTTATGAAATTGTTCCCAGTCAATAGTCAGCTATGGTCACTTAATGCATAGCTGCTTACCTCTGTGAAGTCTTTTAACCTATCTTTTTCTACTGGACCTGGTCTATGACCCTTTTGAACCTGAAATCTTAATACCACACATAAAACTGAACAAATAATAGAATATGCAAAAAACTTTACCCTTTCAAATTCCTACCATGAGCCTTAGTTTGTCCATTTTCTCCCTTTTACTGCCTTTTTCTCCTAGATTTCTTTTCTAGTATTGCTTTTTTCTTGCCATGACCACAAAGAATTGAGAACCAAAGCTGTGCTCACTTCCTGCAGACATACAATCTCTACAAAGAGCTGAGTCCCTTGTACCCGTAACCATCTTGACCCAGGCTCCTTCCTTTGAAACATTCCCTGTAAATGTACCTTCCTCACAGAGCAAAACTGGGTAATCAGATTCTAAGGAGGCACAAACTGTCCGGGGCATCAGGCGACTGAGAGTCTTACTGGGGAGCATTAAAATGCATGAGATTGTAACTCCATGTTCTTGTAAAGATCTCTCATGCTTAGAAATGAAGCCACAAAATTTGCACAAGTTTCCATGTAACTCCTTCTGAACTTTCTGCTGGTCATATACTCCTTTCTCCTGAGCTCCTGCACCATGGGACCTCTATCGATTTGGAGGCTGGTTTTCTTTAGCTTTGCCTTACTAGAAAAATGAGTCATGTCCAAGAACAGGAGCTGGGCAAAGGGAATATCTACAACAGTGCTGTTTGCTCTGTGAGTGAAGGCAAATTCAAACTTGATGTGCACACTACCCATCCATCCATCCATCCATCCATCCATCCATCCATCCATCCATCCATCCACCCATCTGTGAGACATTGGACACTAACAGTTTTTTGTGGGCCAAAAACCTTTTGAGTAAACTGACTTCCAGAACTTTGAGAGCATTTAACTTCTTCCTGAGGTTGGAGCATACCATTCTCCTGAGCTGGACCTGTCCTTGGACACGACCTTCTGCAGTGCCCTGTGGTTGTGCAGCAGCTGAAAGCATGCACAGCAACACATCCTGCATGACCTATTATTTCTGAAAAAGTCAATGTGCAGAGGGTTGAGCCAAAAATCACAATGGATAACCAGGAAAGGAAAAAAATACTTAACAAGTTTCTAGGAACTGGGATTTGAGTCTCACCACAAATGAGGGAGAAAAAGGGATAGAGGGAGGGAGGAGGCTGTCTAAGTCTACAAGAATAAATGTCCTCCAGAGCTTTCAGAATCTCCTCTCTCAATATGAATTCATTACCTTATTTACAACAAAAATATTGTATTATGACATATACCAATCCATAAATGTAAAATATCATACATGGGCCACTTTACACCCCAATTCAGTTATCTGGATCAGTGTTACAATTTATTTCGTTAAGGGCTGAATTACTTGGGAAACAGATGTCGATTTCATTTTAGATAGTTTTTGGGTTATTGTTCCCTGCCTGTTTAAAAAAATTAAGTTAAATTAGATTTTAAGATATAGCATGCTTCATTGTGATTTTAATTGCAAATCCTGTTGAATACATGTTAGCTTCCTACCTTCTTCATAAGAGAAAGAAGGAAAAATTTTCAATATAGAATTTTTTTTCTGTGTGTGATTTTAAAGCAATGCGTATGAATGAAACCACCTCTCAAAATAAGCTTGCAAACTTATAATTACAGATGACAACAAATTTGCAAGAGTCTCTCTGAAGACACGCTCAGTAAGACTGAAAACTCTGTATAGTTCTTTTTAGTAGTGACTTATTTTTTTGGAATGGGTGAAGGGCAGATTTGCAGCAATGGAACTCGTAACAGGTATACCTCATTAAGCAAATTTGTGCACTGAGAACACTGTGCTTTAGCTTTCTTTAAGTTAATTTTGTTTTCCATTTGCTTCTTATCGGATCAGTAAGAATATAGTGAGACTGGCTGTATCAAATCTTTCTGAAGGCAGGGTGCCAAGAGGAAGGAGTCAGGCTCATTTTGGTTGTGCCGAGCAATAGGACAAGAGGCAATGGGCAGAAACTGTAACCCAGGAAGCTCCACCAGAACATGTGTGAAAACTTCTTTACTGTGAGGGTTAACCTGCACTGGAACAAGCTGCCCAGACATTGTGGAGTCTTCCTCACTGGAGATACTCAAAAGCCACCTGGACTCACTCCAGAGTAACGCGCTCTAGGAGGCCCTGTGGGAGTGAAAAGCTTGGACTAGATGACCTCCAGAGGTTCCTTCCAACCTCACCCATTGTGTGAATATGTGTGAAAGGCATGTAGCAAAAGTTTCTCTACTCCAATGAAAAGACATAGTAAATTGGGCCAAGTGTTAAGGGCTTACTATAAACATTTTTATCATTCTACATTGTTACTTTCAAAATCACCAGTTCTAAATTCTATCTTCAATTAACCATCCTTCTTTACTAAACTGGGGTTTTTTGAGTGTCACAGCTGAAAGTTTTTACATTCTGATCACACTATGAAATCCATTTGTTCTCTAAGTCATTGCAATCTTCAACATATCCACCAAATAATTTTGATTCTTCTTTCTTATAAAAATCCCAACAAATGTTTCCATAGATTTTTTAATGTTCCTTTTAAACAGAGGTGATTCTGTTTAGCAAGACCAAATGAAGTTTTGTTCACAACATGTATCCAAACATAGTCTCATGTATTTCCCTCTGGAGTAACCTTAATGCCAAGTGAATATTGATACTCCTCTGGACAGGATTAACAAGCCTTTCTTTCCACAGGCCATTTGAAGCATATTCCTGCTAAGACCTGTTTGGTACTGGGATGGGAGGGCTAGCTGCAAACTGAAGACCATTCACCACAGACACTGTGGTCATGGAGTGAGCCTGTGGTCTGTCTGCCAGCCAGTTTTAGTCCTTGCTGACACCAAAAAGAGGACTCATGTGGCCCATTGGGTGCCAGAGTCTTACTGGAGAAAATGTCTCACCTTGTCATGCCTGTCAGACAAAGAAGTTCTTCTTTTGTTTTCTTTCAGGCTAAGTCCCAATGCTACAGTGATGCTGTTCTCAAATATGAGAATATTGAACACTTGAACACTTTCACTGAGCCACAGGGAGGACTGTGGTTAAAAGCTCCCATACTGTCATTAGCACAGGCACTGCTAACCCCATGTAAAGCTCACAACAGCTCATAGATGCTGACTTTAGTCATCACTAAAACATCTGTCTTAAGCCACCTGAGGAATAAAATAAAAAGGATGAAAAGACCTATCAGAGTAAAGATAGCCCTCAGACACAAATCCAGCATGTTCTGTAGGCTGAAGTAATGGTACGTTCAACTTGGTGTTGATTTCTTACATAGAAGGGCTACACCTGAGGTGGGAGGAACTAGACATCAGAGGGTTACCAGGTATACAAGTTCTGTACATTATTTTAATGTAACCCAATATGTACATTTGCACGTTATATAAAATCTGCTTTATTTACTAGATATTTGATAATCTCTCCATGCTAACCATCATCAATTATTTTCCTTGTGGTGAAGCAGATGAGATTTTGAAGAGGAAAGTTCCAGCAGCAGAAGATAGAGTTCTCTTAAGTAACAAACCCCAGTGGCTCCTGCTGCTGCAATTGCCATAGAAACAGAAATGCCACTGATACTCCTCTCCCTGCTTTGTAATGAAATATTGCCACTTGAGGAGATTTAGAAGGTTGCATGCGAAGGCTCTGGTCCTGGAGGGTGCTGACCATGGTTCCCAAGGTATTTACATATATCACATATATTGATTTTCAAAACCAAAGGAAGCTTGAAGTACAAAGTCTTCTGAGGATGTGAGCTTTTTAAATCTTGCTGAAAAGGCTGAGGGTCTAGGACTTAATTAATTTCCTCTTGCTACTGTCTGGGACTTCTGCTGTTTAAACAGTGATAGGTCTGGTCTCTTCCTAAGTCTGCTTGGTGTTTATCTGAGGTTAGAACAGGTCACAGAAGGCAGCCAGTGATGTGGCACAGACAGATGTCAGTGCAGCCCTGGACACCTTGTTTTAACTTACTATTTTCATATGCTTATTTTAATGTTATCCAATCAGGTGGCTGAAGCATGATATGTTCTTTAATTACTGCTGAAGATACCAGAAACTATCCAGAGCAAGTGGCCAAATGACGGTCTACAACTTAAATAAAATTTGGGGATTTTTTAGATCCACAAAGGGATCTAATTTTTTACAGAGGAAGGAAACTAGGGTAATAATAATTAAAGTAACATTTACTCCTTAATAAATGCCTATTTTTATACTGGTGTTAGAGGTTAACAGCACTGTTATTTACTCCTCTGCCAAAAAGTACTGAGGGATATGAAATGTAGCAGCCAATAAAGCTGAGCCGTCAGATAAATAACATTCATATTACTCTCTGACAAATTCTTTTGCTACACGGGGATATAAATAACACTAAGAAAGCAGTTCCTACATTACAAGTTTACTGATGTGTAAAATGTAATTTTAAAAAGAGCCCAGAGCACCAGGAGTGTGACTTGCTGTAACATGATCTATAGGAAGAGATACGTGGCATATCTGACACCTGTAAGGAGATGAAGCTGGGGAAGTGAGACATCCTTGTGAAGGTGGGATGCAGCTCTGAAGTGGAAAAAATAGAAAGAGCAACTCTCATTCAGAGAAGCAATGATAGCTTTATGCACTGAACAAGGCTCCAAAACAATAATGGTAATGTTTCTTTTTCTGTGTCCACAGTTCTCAGAGGGATGGATTGGCCAGGAACTGCCTGGGTCTCATAGCAAAATAGCATTGCATTTATATCCAGTAAAGAGAGGATGTGATGAGCTCCTGATGCAACACAGGAGATTTACCTCTGAGGGTTTTCCTTTCCATGAGCACCCAGGATGGACCAGACTTTTCAGCAGCAAACAGCCACAAAGAGGGACACAAGAGTGCCAAATTGCCTTACCTTAGGAAGATACTTTGTTGGTTTACCCCCTTGAAAGTGAAAACGAGCGCTTCTTTTTGTGTTGGATTTTGGAATGACTTTGTAAGAAGAGAGATACGGGCAGGTATATAGGTAGGCAGATAGACAGATGGATAGACAGACAGATAGACAGACAGACAGACAGACAAACAGGCAAACAGGAATGTGTTTCCTAAACAAAACATACTGGCATTAGAATAAAATACTGGCAGCAGAAAAAATGCTTGTGGAAAACAGCAGCATGCATGAAATGAGTGTTGGGGACAGGAAAGAAATGGGGAAGTGTTCAGTGTGGTCAATGCTTCATGCAGACGTGTTCCTTTGCAATATGTGTGATGGAAAAAGAAGGAAATGCTTCATCCGGGAGAATTGTACAATTTCTTCTAATTGTTCTGTCTCCAGTTTCTCTGCAGTCCACTTTTGGAAGCCTTTATTTGCGTTGCTTTGGATATGAAATGCTGTTGCCTGAACTACTTAGCATGATGATCCTGTGGATGACTGTTTCTAGCAGGTATTATTTTGGAGCTTATTGAGTAATTGCATACACACAGTCTGAGGTGGGTATTTACAGCAACTCTTGTCCTGCAATTTGCTGTGTGCTGTACTTTTTGCTGTTTTGTGCCATCAGACACAGCTTTTATATTGTGTTGCCTATCAATAAGCACAAAATATAAAATTTGCTGTTTCCTGGAAATCTGGTTTGGGAAATGTCAGTCTTGTCTAATGTTTGCTGCAATAAATGGTCCTCTCTGCTATCACCCATCAAAGACCCCAGCGACATCTGCTCAGTACCTGCCTTTCATAGGGAAGAGAGAGAGGTGAAAGAAGGACAGAGAGAAAAAAGAGGGGTGGACTGTCAGCTCAGCTATTGATCTTACAGCTGAGCCTGGCTACTGCTGAGGTGGATGACTGTTTGTGAATGGTCCTGGATTTTGCAGTTTTTTATGAGAGATAATAAAAAGTTAATTTAGGATTACTGTTCATTATATTAATATTTCAAAACTTCTTGGAAATGTTATGTTCATGTTTTAAGTTCTACGCTTCCGGAACAACTGTGTATATATCCTCTTGCTGAACTCCAAATGAACATCCTCAGAGCATTAACAAGCACAGAAAGAAATAAAAATAGGAAAGACATTTCTAAACTGCCAGAAATGTCTTTGTCCAGGTAAGAAAAATTGCAGCACAAACCAAAACAGGCAGAGTGTTTAATCTGTAGCAGCATAATGATAGGAATAAGCAAGTGCACTGATATTTTGGACTAAATGTGTAAGTAATACATTTCAATCAGATCTCGACACCATGGGATCATTTAGATGTGGGTGCAAAGATGTCCCTTTGGACTTTTCCATACTAATGACAAAAGCATTTTTGTAATCTAAACAATGTTATACTGTCTTCTTCCAATAAAATACAGAACTTACTCAAATTAATACTAATTTAAGATATATGGGAAAGTATGTCTGCAACAGAGTATTGAGACCTTTCTAATTTCTTTCAAAATGTGTTTCAAACTTGGTATCTGCCATAATCGAAAGGATAAATGTTGCCAACGTTATGAACATATCCATTTGGGAAGTCAAAACAAGTATGATTTAGATCTGGCTTTTGTCATAGATAAATAGTTCTTTTTGTAGCGAGCCCTGGAGTACTTAGAGCAACCCAGCAAAGTCCAATGAAGTGTCAACTCAAGCCAGGAACATTATTATTTATTGTCAGTTAGGACCTTCATCACTTACAGACATCACTGGAAATATTACTGGTGATTGATACTGATGGCAATGATGATTACTCTTGCAATAAGCTTAATTAAAATAATGAAGTACTCTTGCACAGAACTTGGTTGTTGCCCAGGCAGAATAATGTATAAGCAGCACAAGGAAGTCATCAGCTTAGAGTGCTTCATATTTCAAGTGTGACATTGCTAGGGAAGCAAAAAGGCATTGTGTGCCATTTCTCCACTATTTCTGCTCCATCTCCTATGTGTATGCATACACAAATAATTGCTGGAATAGACACTGCAGAGATTGCCTTTCAGATATTAATCCTGGCTCTCTCCCTTAATGAAGCATAGATTGGTCACAGTGGTGGTATTGCTGTTTTTATAAGATGCTGCAAGTCTCTGAGAAATTATTTTTCTCCATTATTCTTCAGGGAGCTCTTCTCTGACCATTTGGTTGTGGCAGTTTAATTGATTTTCACCTGCCAGAGTGAGTAGCCCATGCAATCAAAGGTTATAAGGGACCTGGAGGGAGGAGAGCAATTTCTGGCCTCTCTTGTTCTAGGTAGTAAATGCCAACAAACCCCCCCAAGCACTAAGGTGTAACATCATCTCATTATTCTGTTCTATTCTATTAGCTGAGTATTTAAGAGCCCAGAATACAGATGTAAACTCTGAACCATCCAGGCTAGCTGAGCTGATCTCAGGCCCAAGTCTCCCACAGTACAGGAAACAGCTATAAAGATCACAGGCAGCTCCAATTTCAGAGCAGGAAGATCGGCATTTATAAAGGATTTGCATTTATACATCCCCCCCATATTAAAGGCTTTTGGAATAAGGTTAATTAAGCTGGTATACTGTATAAACATTTAGGGGCAAATTGATTAAAAGGGGTTTTATATATTATTTGTACTTCTCTTTGGTGTGGCCTAAAAATTCAAAGTTAAGCAGGGATCATTTAAAAATCATTTAAAGAGTAGCACATCTGTAATATTAAGTAGGACATGGATGCTCATTTAGGAGGACATTTCCTAAGAGCTTAGGAAAAAGTCTTTCCTGAGCAGGTAAAATGCAATTGTGCAATCAAATTAGGGGCCAAGTCTAGACTTATCACCACATTGTGCCATTGAGATGGTCTAATTTTGGATATTCTGTCTCTTGTCCTTCCCTATTTCCAGGTCAAAGATTGATGATGTTTAATATTATTTTGCCTGGAAGCTTGTACCTTGTCCCTTTGCCTGTCCATAGCTCACAAAACATGCCAAGTATTTGTTTTTCTTCCCTGCCACTTTCCACTTACTTTAATTCTCTGAGCACTTCCCTTCACACTCACACCAGTATTTTGAATATAACCTTTCTGTTGAATGAGAAAATACTGTAGAGCTAAGCAGTATCTTGTATAAATTACATACCCTGCAAGTGAAAGAGACAGGTGATGTCCAGATGAAGCAGAAAGGGCACAACTTAGGCACCTGTGTTACTCATACAGATCCGCAGATTCCTCCAGCACAGATGAGGGTGCACTCTCACCATTCCAGTTGCTCCAGACACCACTGTTCCAGTACCACCAGTGTTCTCTTGATTTATGCCAATAAATTATTTTGCCTGAATCAATTATCTTTTCTCATTAGTTAAGCCTGTATCCTGTCTCTGTTAAGAGGAAGGAAACCACTAAAGAGATATGCAATCAGCTCAATAGTGGTGGTTGTAAAACTGGTTTCACATAAGATGATATCAGGGTTTGAATTTTCTTGTGCATACCAAGAAGGTATATTTGCCTTTTCAATGAGATGTTTTGCCTGTTAAACATTCCATAAAATGCCAGTTGTAGAGTGGGAAACCATCTGAATCCTCTCTTACAGTCATTACAGGCAATCATAGATATTGAGGTCTAATAATTCTGAAAAAGGAATAAATAGTTTGACTAACACAGATGTGTTTGCTAAGTATCCTATTTTTGGTAGAGGCTGACATTTTCAGAAGGTGCATTTGACCCAATTTTGCAGCATAATAAAATGCTTGTGGCTTTATGTTTTCATATACCACCAAGAAACAGAGAAAAGGTTGCCCCATTTAGGCCATTTGACAAACTTACAGGAAAATGCACTCAGTGATAGTTTCTAAAGAATTATATCATGAGTGGAGCAGCAGAGAGAGACCAGAAGAGAAAGAGGATGGTGTGGGTGTGCTCTGAGAGAAGAGAATTACTCAGAGTACAGAGAGAGCTTGAGATAAGCAGGAATAAGAAGTCTATTTGGTGACACTAAAGAAAATCAATTGAATCAACCAAAACTTGAAAGGTTTGAGCTGATATGGGGAATGAGTGGAGAAAAAAACCCCAAATCAATACAAAGCAACACAGGGCTGAAGAACAGAAATCTGTGGGACACACAGAGCAACACAGAAATGGGTGCTCAATTTTAAGTAAATGTGCTTAAGTGCTCTATTGAAAAAGAAGAAAATAGCAACATTTAAATGTATTTCTACATAGGAAAGTGGTGCATGTTATAAAAACTGAGACTTCAAAGAGAAAGTAGCCCTTCCTTCAAAAAACTCAAACATAGAAAAATTGTAAGTTTTCCTTTCAAACCCCAAATGTGTCTATGCAGACATGATATTCCTAACCTGAACTCCTTCCTTTCAATGTTGATTCACCAGTTTTGCTCGTAACATAGTAAAGCAAGGAGTCTCAAAATGTGCCATCATTCCTCAGAGCGACATCCTGGTGTAAGGTCAAATATGTGGACCCATTATGGAGTTAAGGAGAAAAATGAAAGCATTTCAATCTAGAAGGCACCTTTGCAATGTTCTTGTTTAATTATTTTTGAAGTGAAAATTTTCAGTTCTGCTGAAGGTTTTTTTTAGTGTGAAATAGAAGACTCTTCAGTAGAAAACTTTGATGAAAACAATCACTTTTTCCTAGGTTTGTCATATTTTTGAAAGGACTAATTAAAATACCAAATTTTCCATCCTAATATATATTTTTTTTTTCACCCAGATGCTGACCACTGACATTTCATGCACACAGGTCAATAAGAACAATATCTTACTGTTAAAAATGAACTGTCTGCTATGTCTCAAAACATAATCACAAATGAATGAATGTGTGAGAACTATCTAATCATACCTGGTTCTGATCTCACTATAGTTTTCTGCAATCACCTGTTAGCACCATCTGAAACAGGAAAAAGGGAAAAAAAAGAAGAGAACAGGGACTAATCTAGGGACTATTATAATGGCATGGCATAAATCTTGCCAGAATTCTTTTGTTTTGTCTATCACAAAGATGACATAACAGATATTGGAGAGCTTGGAAATGGCTAAGAATGATAAGGAGTATGTAAATGCTTCTTATTTTGAGAGGATTTGCATTAAGAAGATGAATTAAACAGCTTATAACAAGATACAGCATCGTGTGTAGTGTAAAGATAGAACATGCACTTTTGGTTACCCTCCATCCTAATCGAAAAATGAAAGGCAGTCAATATAATTAAAGGACAACTTAACTTTTTATTTAATTTTTTTTTAACAGTGCCTAGCCCATGTGACACAGACCCTTCTTTTAGCCAGATATTAATGTGGCTGAAAAAGGACAGGCCGTTTAGCTAGAAGGGCTGGCATCATTCTAAATTAAATTTTTAAAAAGACTTTTTTTTCCTAGCATGCAAATAAAGCCTCATGCCCCAGGACAAAAGGCAGCCACTAGACGACAGAGGGCTAACGAGCAGCTTCCCTAACAGAGCAGTTATTCCAGAAGGCCCCAGCTCAGCAGTTCTTGGCTGCCTAGGAAGGCATGTTGAGTGGAAATGTTCAAAGGGGGAGAAAACAATTAGGTGTGTAACTCCCATCCAAAGCTGGGGGAGGAGGAGAGGCGAATGCCAGACTTCCACCAGGCTGCTGAAAATCTTCCCATGCCTGAAGTTAAGCATGTGCTTAAATGCCTTAGACTTTCACGGCTGAGACAGGACCCTGGATTAGAGGACTCATGGAGTGGATCAAGCATGGGGAGCCCTATGCTGCTGTACAATAAAGCTGAAGTCTCCTTTCCTGTTGTTAATCTCTTTCCTGTCTGTTAGCCTCAAGGCACAGTGAAGATTTAATTGATTTTCATCCAGGAAAAGAGGACTTCACTGAAAAGTGCAGTCATGGAATTTTTTATTTTATTTTAAGCACCAGGCACACCTGCCAGGCCCCCAATTATTCCTCAGGAGGAGAAAGTCTACTGTTTTTCCTGTGAGGAAACCCTCTGATCCAAGCACTTGTTGGAGGTTTTTACCTCATCTATGCACTGTGTTAATCTGTATTCCCTTTTAAAACCTGGAAGCTGGTGGAGTTTTGGGGTTGCCTGTCCTTTTGAATAAGTGTTTAGTGGTTAAGGTATTTAACCAGGGAAAGATAAAGCCAGGGCTAGTTTCCTGCTCAGCTGGGGGTGCTAGAAGTCCAAGGAAATGTTCCCTGCATCTCTGCTGGCTGTCCATCAATGAGGGAAATTGGGATTTTGGCCCCTTTGGGCTGGGCATCCTTCCTGGGGACTAGACCAGAAAAGGGGAGATTCCTCCACACAGCTCCTTTTTAAAAAAACATTTTGTGGGGGACCTGACCCTGCTGCTGAGTGCTGGGACTCTGGAATTGCTCAACAGCCTTAGGGAGTGGAGTTGGTGCAAACATCACGCTGGGTCAGAGCTACCCCCAGAGATGCACTGCATTTCTGAGGAGATCTGGAATTTGATGATTAGGAAGCACCATGAGGAACCAGGAGCTTCGTTAAAGGGTGTGTTTCCACCATTTTGTGCAGCAGCATTAGACATAAGGCTGAGCTCCTGCTCGGCTGTTGGAGCTGCATTGGGATGTTGCCTCACAGCAAAATATTTTGGGTAAAATCAAACTGCAAGATCTTCTTTGGGAGAGCACAGGGTGCTCCAGTAACTCATGGAAACCTACCTGTGCTGGTCTGAAAACTCTTCAAGTTGCCCCCCCAGCCCCAACATAGACAATGTGGACATTGGGTCTTCAGTAGCAAAAATCTCCCTCTACGGATGCTCTCCTTTCGTATGTCTTTGTGTTTAGATGAAGTCTTAAATGTTCCAAATCAGTATAATTCTTACTAAGGTAGCTTGGTCTTTTAAAATTTTTTTTTCAGTCATATTGAGCCACAACTGCAGTACTCTGACAGAATAATTTTTATAGAATTACATGGGGAAATGACGCTTGGTGTTGCTGAAGCTTGAAATAACAACAACAGAAAAAAAAAAAGCAAGAAAGCGAAAAGCAAAAAATAACTGTGCTAAATTCAAAGTTGCACTAGGAGGCTATAATGGCTTTACATTTTTTTAAATACCAGAACAGGTTCTGTTGTGTGTCTTGTACCCACTAATGGATTTTAACTTTATTACTATTCAGTTTTATTGGAACTAATCAGAAGACTGTAGGAATGAAAGGACTCCCACATTACTGAAACAGTTAATTTTTTTAAAGCCAGGCTACCGAAGAGCAAGTTAAAAGGGAGGAACAGATCAAATCCATGTGTGGGTCATTTAAAAGCTCAGTGTCATTTTTGAAATATAGATTATCAAGGATAACATGAATTCAGCATTTCTATGTAATGTTTCATTCATGTATCCCTTAGGCCAGCAGTGCTTGGCTGTAGAGAGATACGTAAAAATGAGTTTTAAAATTTTACCCTCTTTTAATATTTTATAACCTGTCAAAAGAATCAGTCAGAGGCTCTGCCTTCTCTCAAGTTCTGATATCATGGCAGCAGATCTTCAGCAGAAATGTGTTTTTTCATACAGCTAAATGGTAGTTGCCATGAAAGCACATGGCGAGTCATGACTCTGAAGAAATTCCTGGGTGAACAGTAGCAAAGGTGAAACGAATGGCTAACACCTGCCAAAACCTGCATGGAGAGTGCTGATGTCATCAGCAGTGCCATCATTTCACAGGCAAAGACTCCGCTCAGGTCTTGACAGGTAAGGGCAGGAGGCTATGACCTTCAAATAGTCTGTGTTAAGATGCATTTTCTGTGTGGCCTTTATAAGTCTCACTGAAGCCTAGGCAGGACCCAGCCTTTTACTCATCAGGTCCTTATTTATGTTTATTTATGAGCTTTTCTATGGACGTCATCTTGTTGCTGTGTGAGTGCATTATGTATATTAATGGCCTTGTCCTCAAGCTTTGCTAGGAGTGATGAAAGAGCAATCCCTCGCTCTGACAGTGAGGAACAGGGATGCAGGGAGGGGTGAGGTGACGGGCCAAGGTCACACACAGTGTCTCTTCTTGTCCCTCAGCCTCAGATTTAACTACTGCTCCTGTTTTTGGATAAGTTGCAGCTGTTTACTTTAGGGGGACCTGAAGTTTTCATGACTCTCTCAGGGTTAAGTCTAAAATGCTACTGGCATGTCAGTAACATGATAGACAGACAGACAGGTACACATGTCCACAAACTTCAGGACTGAAGCTTCATGAGCTGTTTCACAGATACCCCCAGAGCACTGCTTGGAACTTTCTGTGAGCAGCATTGAGAAAATATCATCCGATAGACAAAAAGCCAGAGGATGAATTTCTGGCTTTGCACTGCAGGCTGAGCACTGTAGGCTCAGCATGGGAGTATTGGCAATGTATTTAATTTTTCTGCAGGGTACTGTAAAACAGACATCCTGATGCTACAGTCTTCCTCCCAAAGTTTTGAACAAAAGAGGTTGCTCAGATTTTTATATCCTCCATGAAAAATTTGACTTTTCAAACCTCTGTTACCCTAAGAATTCAATGATGAAACCATCCTCTGAAACACTGGGAATATCCAGTCAGCAACACGAAGATGCTTAATACAGTTAAGTGTAATATTTTCCTGTTTGTCAAGGCCTGTTTTGGACACTGTTTTGGACAAAACTGCACGTGGAAGTAGTTAACCCACATGCCAGTAAAATACTAGCCATCTATATTATATTGACATTTAATTATCAGTCAAGAAAGATCAGAAAACACAAAGCAAATCACAGGTAAGTTGAAAAGAAAAGCGTATTGCTCTCATCTCTTAAAAGACTACTATGCTGTAGAATCAGAACTGAGTCCATGCTAACTGGCAACTGATTTAAAGTTTCTGGACACACAGCAGCTGAAATTGAAAGCAAAGTGAATGAAGGTGATGTGTTTAGCCTCAGGAAGCATGGAATTAAACTGTCTGCTGGTAGGAGGTAAGAGGGGAAAAAACTGGAAATGTAGCAGTCCCTTGTTTCGTAACAGCAACCCACAGGAAGGTGGCTGGGGCAAGGAAAGGGGGATGAAACCACAGCAAGATTTCCCTTCAGTGTATCTAGCAGGAGATTAACAGAGAATATGCTTAATTATTGCTTCCTGCCCACCTGCCTTGCTCTTTCAAGAACCAGAGCTCACTCAAACAACATTCACTCCCTTGGCAAATGCACTCCTAATGGACTTGGTTACAAATTAACCAAGTCAGTTGCTTCTTTTACCTAGAAGGATTTGCAGTTAATTCTGTCTACCTTTTTTTTCAGACCAGCTGGTGAACTTTCAGTTTCCAAGGATCAGAATCTGGATGTCATGCTGGGATAAATCAGCGTAACTTCTGTTCAAGGCAGTGATATTGCTTGTATTTACACCAGTCAGTCATCCATCAGTTCTGGATGATCAAATTCGCTGTCCTATTTACTGCCTTGGGTAATTCTATGTTATCCTAGTCAGTGCTGGATTTATTTTGTTAATAATTCATGGGTTGCCTTCAACTTATGACTCTCTGTGCTACACAAATGATATGGAGTAATTAAAATACCTTTAAAGCACCTTGAGTGCTGTTGGCAGGAACAACAGCGAGTATTTAAAAGAATATTTAATATCGTGCACTGCCGGCATGCA
Organism: Rhipidura dahli; assembly: GCA_013399225.1. Classification (NCBI taxonomy): domain Eukaryota; kingdom Metazoa; phylum Chordata; class Aves; order Passeriformes; family Rhipiduridae; genus Rhipidura; species Rhipidura dahli. The sequence continues at coordinate 161,157 of VXAC01007377.1, forward strand.
TGCTGGGAAACAAGCTCGCATCCCAGACCCTACCCTGGGCCAATCACAGGAGAATGGCTTAATTGGTTAATCATATAAATTACAGTCACTTAATCATTTTAATCACCATCAGCCAATTAGCTCGGAGTTATGGGCTCTGAGGTAACAGTTATGCAAATGTTTGCTCCACTGCAAGCTATTAACAGCCATATTTCTGTATCAAGCTGACAGTGACTGATGTGGAAAGGGAAGTGAAGAAAGTGAGCATTTGTTTAGTATAAACTTCTCCTTCTGAGTAGAATGAAACACATTATTGGAATGGACTGAAGACGCAGCAGTTGTCTTTGTTCGTCATAGAAAAACCCTTCCACTGGTTATGCTGGAGTGGGCATGCTGAGGTGTTCTCCAAGGTGTTTTTGCAGAACACTACCATGACTGCCCCAGTGTTCCAGCATCACTGTTGCTTTTAGTGAACCCCTTCAATAGCAGGATCAGCATAAATCTCAGTGGAAGTCTGCAACAGTGAGTGAGGGCTACTTGTTTCTTGCTTATCAACAGTGGATAATTTTCCAGAACAGACATGTTACATGCATGCAGGGTTTCCCCTGCTCTGCCTCTGCCAAAATCATCCCAGTTTTATACCCATGAAAGTAGTGGCATCATGCTGGTTTAAGTGGAGGTAGTTGCTACTCACAGTGAGGATCAGAATTTATCCCCAGCTCTTTCCTAAAGGTGAAAAAGTGCAGATAAGATTTGTTCAGTATTTTATGGCTCATTAGCATTGTTTGGGTAAAATGGGGCTGCATGACAAAAACCCAAACACAGGAAATGCAGAGCAGCAGAAGTATCTCTGATACAGTGCACTGGGGCTGGAATGCGTGGACTTCTGTGTGATCAGATGTCCATTGGTATAGGTTCTGTTCAGGAAACGTTGTTCTGACCCATTGCCAAATTGGTCTCTCTTAATAGTCATGCAGAAGTTCCAGACCTTCATTCCTATAGTAAAACTGATATGGGGAGGAGGGGGGAAGTTGGAGACGAGTGAGATATTTGTTAGCATTACTATTTTATTTTTATATTTATCAGCCAAAAGTACACTTAGAAGTCTAGCCAATAAAGAGGGTGCAGCTGACATGATTCTCTGCAACATTCAGAAGCTTGTCACTGAAAGAGCAACCTGTACCTCAGAGAAACACTTGGGAGTTGCAAAAACTCTAACACACAGAGAAAATGTTCTTGCTGTATTTGGTGTGAGAAGCCACAAGTCATCCATTTTCAAAATGTCTCACTACCATCAAGAAGCTCACCTACAAGATATGGAGGAAGGCTTCCATGAAACTCTACAATATTTTGATTTTGTGTTTGATTTTTGTGTGTGTGTGTTGTTGTTTTAAGACATTTGGGGTTGCAAAGTTCCATATTTGAAGCACTTAGAGGTGTAGCTACATAGACACACATATCACTGCCACCGGGGTTATATATTATGGCTTAAATTAAATGTGCCTGCTAAGGAGATTAGTAGAAAGAATAACAGCAGTTTTATGCTATGGTTATTTGAAGCCAGTTAGCCTGTTGCACTCCGTAATATTCAATTAACAAATTATTACAACTTCTATTAAATTGTTTTTAGTCCTTTATTGTTTACTCACAAATAGAACTGTAATGTAAAGCATGACCATTTTGGCTATTAAGATTACCAGTCAGTTTGGGGAGATGGTGTATGAGTACTGTATTTCAAGACAGAGGGACTGATCTTGTCAGCTACAACAAAAAACCAAAACCCACACTAGATTCAGAATCACTGAATATCCTGAACTGGGAGGGACCCACAAGAATCATCAAGTCCAGCTCTTAAGTGAATGGCCCATAAAGGGATCAAACCTGTGTGAACCCATGACCTTGGCATTATTAGCACCATGTTCTAATCAACTGAGCTAATTTCATGGTCAAATATTAATCAACAGAGAAACAGCTAGGGGCTGAAAAGACTGTTCTCCAAGTGTTTCCTCTTTGGTGCAGAGGAGGAGGAAATAACGTTCCTGAGTTTCAGCTCAGGCTCAGTGACTCTATGAGTAAATGAGCTGTGTGGTTACTCTAAGAATCCAATGAATCAAGTGCTACAAATAGGTTGCTACCAATGAAATGCAAAATTACCTGGCAAAGTTGGGGGGAAAATTGCTGCTACAACTACAGATGGGTGTGTACACGAAAAGTGACTGATGTCAACCAGTAAAGTCTATAGTAAAGGCAGCCAAGCTGAATGGCAACCACCCAGAGGGCAAGCCCCTCCATAATAGGTCTGTGACCTAGGAAAATATTTGCATACAAATTTTATGGAGGACATTGAAATTAAGATTAAAGCCTTAATCTTATGAAAAGATGAGACCAATCAGGGTTCTACAGTACCTACAGAGACAGGATCTGTCAGTGGCATACTATGTAAGCACAAAGCTGCACTGGCATGGACAGCACGGCCCCAAATGGCTTGGTGATAAACCCAGATCTAAGAATCAAACCTCAGGAAGAACACCAGGCTAGGAATGGTTTGTTCCTTTACACCCTCTCCCTGTAAAGGAATGAAGTGCCTCACTTCACAGTTCCAATGCCCCAGTACTATTTAATCTTTCAATGACCTCGTTTGAGAGAAATCCTGAAAAATATGGAAGTAATACTTTTAAATTTCTGCCTTTAAGCAGTATCTTACCTTTCTGTAGCACCAAGGAAGCTCTTGTGGAGTAGCAGTATCTTTCAGCTGTGTTGACAGGATCCCCTGGCCTTTGCCATGCCCTCAGCAGAGATACTTATGCCTGGTAAGCACTGCTTGCTCTGCCAAGGTCGTTCCACAGCTTCAGAGACATGCTCTGCCTGAAATAAATTAATAACAGAGCACACCTATCAATATTTATTACAATTACTCAGGCAGAATGTAAAACGTAGGCTTTGTCCATCAGCAGAGTGCAGTCAGACCATTGCTACGACCCCAGGACTAAGCCCCCAAAACCTTCAGTCCTTGTAAATGGTGCCATGTTCTGTCAGAAGCAAGCGTTGGAGTTGCTCATCTGGTTCTGCAAGGAAGATGGAGCCAGGTAAAGAGTTCAGACAGGAGGAGATGTTCCTGCAGAGAACAGAGAGATTTCCTAGGGCTCTAATTAGCCTTCCACTAAAACATTGCCCAATACCAAAGAGGAAGTGTGTTTGTCTAGGATATTAATTTACCCTATCAGGTTGAAATCTAAAATCTTTCTATGACAAACATACCAGAGGATATCTTTATGATGGTGGTTTCATAAAACCACTGGCTTCTCTAGCCTGATGCCATTCAGCATTCAAAAATAAATACAGCTGTGATTTTGTATGTGTCCATGCACTTTTAAAAAGCATTTAGGAGAAGAAAAACATTATTTCCTTGCTAGTTTGTTGAATAATCACCAGTTATCATCTTTTGCATCTGCTACTGGAAAAAAAAAAGGTTTTATGAATGTTTAGAAAATACTTTAATGACAGGTTTTCTTCATTCCTTTACCAGTGCTATGGTTTTCCTATTCCTACATTCACTTCAACCAAGTAGTCACAAGGAATTCCAGATCAGGCTTCCTGAAAATTAGCCTCAATTACGCCAGGTGGCCTTTGATCGTTAACAATTGATTAGAAAGCAAAAGAGAGCAAATTAATTGATACCTGAACTTTTTTGTTCGTTATTGGTAAAAGAGATCTCCTTTCTGCCTGTTGTTATTTTTGATATTCTATTTATGTGTCTGTATTTATGTCACCATGTCTCAATAGAAAGGCTTTTTTTATTCTATTGACAAACCTGTCACTTAAGGAAGAACATAATACTGCTGCTGGTTTTACTGATTAATGATAAATTTGACCATATTAAATACGATAATGATCTTAATGTATTGTCATTTACGTACACGATGGTGCTTAGTGTTTGCTTGCAGGGAGGTCACACTGTACCACACTGGTTTTTTGATTAGTGTGTTGAGGGTGAAGAGGCACATTGGTGCACAGCCCCAGAGCAGGAACAATCTCCATTCAGGAGCAGGGTTGTGCAAATGCCTTTCTCTCTGAGGTTTCTAACTTTACAAAGAGCATGATGAATCTTTGACCCACCTTAAGCAACAGTATGCCTAAGGCGTGGCCTGCATCCCAAACTCAATCAATATTTGTCTCAGGCATTTTAGTCCAGACAGGCAAGTTATCTGAGGTTGTGAGTATCAGCAAGCACAGGTAGATGGCTAGAGTTAAATTCAAGGAAGAGTGGCAGCCCCAGTGAAAGTTTAGGCACCTCAGGAAACAGCATCTGAACAGGGGCTTTCTGGGTATCACTTTTGGCCTGAATTCCTGTTTGAGTTGAAGTTTGGGTGTTGGTACATCACTAGCTGTACTACTTGTTACAGCTCAGCAGCGAGGTAGCTCTGGAAAATATCTCAACCCCTTCTGGTTTTAGAGGCCTTAAATGGTTTTTGGAAATCTGGCTCCGTAATCAACTGCATAAAGAAGGATCTTGTAGCCCATCATCAAAGCGCAGGCAGCTGACACAAACAAGATTTTCTGTTGTTCTTCCTCCCCATCTCCTTGTCTCCAACACAGGAGACCAGGCTGCCGAATGGTATCCACACCTGAGAGATGGGTGCATGAAAGAATGTTGGTCCTTGCATGGCCTGCAGTCTGAAATCAGATACCAACATCAGGAAGGAAAACAGACAAACCCGGTTCCTTGGTGAGAGTCAAGTACGAAAAGCCATGACCCTCCTTCAAGCACCAGTATAACTGGGTGAGCCCTGTTTTGGGCTTGTCAAAGCATCAAGTGCACCCAGTGGCTATTCCCCTTTCCTACAGGACATGTTTTCCCAAATGACAATGCAAAGTCAACGTGTGACTGCAGATTTCTCAAAGGCACGGGGAACTGCAAACTCCCCTTTGACTGCCAGTGACTGCAGGTATGGATGTGAAAGATGTTTAAGGACCTTAGGGAAATTAAGACAAAATCACAGCTGTACTACTTAAGAAATGTAGGAATAGAAAGGACATGGTTAAATTAATAGGGGTGTTCTGTTGTTCAGATCTGGGAACATGGAATACAAGCCAGGTCTGGGCAGTGAATGTTAAAGCAGCAGTAAAATGGGCAACATTAAAAGTATAAAAGGACTATTATAAACTCCTGATTTAGCCTTCTTAATAAAAACTGAAAGCTTGTATTGCTTCCAGTAAGGGCTACTGAAAGTGTGACTGTGTTAATACAGGTGGGGCCAGGGAGAGGGAAAGAATGAGAAAACAGAGCATCAGGAGAAAGCATGCTTTTATTGTCTGATTTTGGGTTTTATTAGCAAAGTTTGTAATGCAAAAAGGGTAGCTGGATTGCTCTACTTTACGTGGTGAAGGAAAGCCTGAGGACACCTCAGAGAGAAAGAAGGAACTCATCTCTTTTTGCGTGCTCCATTTTTCATCTTTGAATTCAGAGATCTCAGGCCCCAGACAACATCTAAGGCAGAAGTTAAACTAAGGAGAAGACAGAAGAGTTTACTTTCTTCACTTTTGTCTGGCCATAACGATGAGGTCATTTGATGTCTCTTAGAGCTCTTTGACTGTGCACGGAAGTAAGCCAAATTACACTGGACTGGTTATGGGCTAAAGAAAGCAAATTCTTAGTCCACAATAAATATGTCTGATCCTCTGAAAGGTTCCCCATCTATGCCTCTGTTGGCTGCACAAGGGCCTTCATCAGCTATTCTTCCTCATAGAAGTTCCTTAGCTACATGCTGAACTAAGGTGCTGTGAAGCTGGGGACACTGAGTCACCAAATGGGAACTTTTGGGATACTGTGAGTGGCTCTTGTCAGTGCCACTTCCACCAGGGACTGTAACCTGCTCTCCACGTGCGCTGGATTTCTAGCAACGTGTCACCAGTCAGAAGCTCAAAGCGCTGAAGGCCTGACCCTAGCCTGGACAGTGGCTAGAGACTTTATTATTAGCTTATGACTAAGAGAACTCTGTTCTATTTGCTTTTTTCTCATACACCATATGTTGAATCCGCTGATGAATTGTCCCCTGAAGAACTCTGCCTTCTTCCCATTGCTCTTTCTCCTTTGACTCTTTAGGATAGCTTCTAAAATAATCATGAACTAGAATTAAAATAGCTAAAAATTAAACAGATGTTGACCCTGATCTTTCAACTGTTCCTTTCAATTTTAGTTACTCTTGTTAAGACTTTTAATGAGGGACATAGACTATTTTTATTATCTTTACTAATTCCAGTAATTTTCTAATTTGTGTCATGCAACTGCTACTACTGATTAAGTTAAAACAGCTTTTTATTCTTAGAAAAAAGTAGGATAGATCTATTTGTGACTGACCAAGGCATTTGGTTCATTCTGGTAATCTCTGACAGAAATCAGAGTAAAATAGACAAATCACTGCAAGATCATTTCCCACAGTTTTGAGTTAGCAATGGGTTTAGACTGACCTAAGTCTTCAATAATGCAGGTGAGAACAAGGATCATTAAGTATAATTAATTTTTCCTTCCTCAGTGAACAGTACAACATATTTGTCTGCATGAATGTCTGTATTTACAGGATGGGGCTTCATGAATAATTTGTCAGATCAGATTTAGAGAAATAGTGTGACTTGGTAAAGTGAAGAACAAGGCAGGAAGTATATTGAGCACCTGCCTTTCCTCACAGTGTTCAGCATCTTGCAGGAATCATCCCTAACTAAGGGTTGTTATGATTCACATTTATAATGACCAGCTCACCCTAATAAGAAACAAGCTACGTTTTAAACTTTGATCCAAACACAAATTGGCTGCTGGTCAGTTGAACAGAAATTAGTTCATCACTCACTAAGCCAAAGGCATCAACAATATGTTGATGCATTTCTCAATAGCAATTTCTCAAAATCATTCTGCAGCTGTAATCAGAGAAGGCAACAGAGGTTTGTGTCTCTGGTGCCTTTTAGCTCTGTCCCTTTTGGGTCCAAGAGGACTCAGCTGTGGTCACGTTCTGGTGCATGATGAAAAGAATCGGGCAACAATTTGCAAATTCTGGTTCCTGATGCAATCCTTAACTTGAGCAGGGTGTCATGCCTCCCATTCTGGGAGTAAAAGCCTGTTTTAGAGAGCTAGACAAAAACACAATATCAACTGGAAGATAGGCATGGACAAGAGTAGGAATTTCTGGAGAGTTAGACCCCCAGAGATTGTGAAAGAGTGGTAAGATGTTATAGGACAAAATGCTCTGATCAATCCCTGAATTTCAGCAGAGGAAATTACAGACAGAGGTGGGGAATCGACATCAAGTGAGATACTAGTGCAATAAATACAGTTAATTGTATGTCAGGAACACATTGTAAAAGGCAGGAAAAGCAGCTGTTTGATCCTGTGTTCATGAGTAATACATGTCTCACAGATCTGTGACTGTTTACTATGCATCATGTTCTCAGTATTTCCATTTTTATTTTATTCCAGATAGTTATAAATGGCTAATATTCCTACAAGTACAAAGCTACAGTGATGTACTTTCATCTCCTTCTGAGGACTTCATGCCATTTTTAGAATAAGAAAAATTCCTCTAACTAGATCATTTACTCCAAACCAAAAATATACCCACAACTGTAACAAACTACAAGAGTGTCTCCCAGTCCAAAGGGTGTCTGAAGATTCCTGTCAAAGATCAAAGCACTGTGCAAAGGGTTGTGTGCATGTGGGAATCTGTGTGCAGTTTATGCACTCTGCTGGATAAGAAATGCTGTGAGAATGGCTGCAAAAAAAAAAAAAGTTCCTTTTGACTGTGCTGACCTGTTTTGTACCACCACTATGATCATTTTACCTTTATTTTGAACTGAAATTTCAAGGATTATAGAAAGAAAAATAATACTGGAGGGCTGTTAAAATGGACAATTTTCCATAAAAGGAATCTGTTTCCAGTGGTCTAGCAAAGGCTTGCACTTGAGAATGGGAAGATACTTTCAGAGCCATAAAAGATAACTGAAAACCCCAACCTGAGTTTCACTGTTCCTCTGTCAACAAATAACTATGAAAACTGGTAAATATTTCTAGTAATAATCTTCAAGAATGATAATGGCTTAGTATTAATATTAGTTAGCTGATTAACTCACCTACTAGAAATCCAAAGGTCCAACTCTGCTGATGACTCATAGAAGTGTCAGTGTGATGCAGTTTGTTTTCCCATATGCTTTCCTGAAATCCCTAGGAAATTACTCCCACAAAAGCATATTAAAAGGTCTTTATTAATATAGCAGAGTTAATCAGAGTATAATCTAGAAAATGCCAGAAGTGCCACAACCAGTCGACTGTTACTTGTCTGAGGTGTCGCAGCCTCCACTAATAAAATATCACAACCAAAATTATAATAAAAAAGCAAACAGATTTTTTTTGGGTCAGTCATGCTGTGCTCACTTTGAAAATGACTGCATGGTAAGGTGAGATTTTAAAAGTTCCAAACAGAAGCAATTAAGTTGGTGAAAGAAAATATAGCTATTTGCAAATCTGCCTTCTCCTCCTTCACTCTCCAGCACAAGAGTACTCCTAAGGGACCAGTTAATTTCTGCATGTGTATGTACTGTTCTTTAGGTCACAGTACAGCAGACTGAGACACAGAAGTTCAAGCCAAAATTGTTTTGCAATTAAGAAAGTGTTGCAAGGTGAAGTTGTGAGGGGAAATAATAAAAAGGAGGTCTTTAGTATCATGACATTTTTTTATTTCAGTGGGTCTGAAACATATGTTTTAATCTAAGAGACATACTTGAGATATATAGTTTTGAATTAAGTCGGACTTAGATGTTTAAGAGAATTCATGAAAGGTGGCAAAACTGTATACATTGCACATTGTGTAATGTTTTGGTTTAAGGGTCTCTAGTTATCAGTGAATGTCTCATGTAAATTGTTATTAGTGACATACATTATTAATAAAACCTGAGAAATCACCAATGTTTTTTAAGTAGCTCAGATTTTGAGCACTTTACAACTAAATGGAATCTCTGCCTTACAGCAAGGAATTACTCTCCAGCAGGCTAGTGAGACTTCCACACAAATTAAGACTTTTCCACTGTCACAGAGAACACTTTGGATTGAGCCAGGGTCTCCTGAGTTTTAGCCCAACCTTCATAGCCCTAAGCAATCATAGGTAAACCCCTTCACGCTAACTAAAAATAGGCTAAATGCATTTTAAATGGCAAGCTTTTGAGAATTGTATTTTCTCAACAACGAGCCATGGAATACAGAACAAAGCAGAGCCCAAGTGTTAATTGCTCCAACCCCATAATTAAATGCAGACATACTGTACTCTGACTGTGATTCTTGAAAGCATGCCCACTTGGTTTTTTTCCGTGCAATAAAAAAGAACTCCATCAATATTTTGTTTGAGTAAATGCAGTTAGCAATAGCTGATGTGACAATAGGTTATTGGCATAGTTATGATCAGAAATGCCTTCATACATTAGCCACGAGCTAAAAAAAAAAGGCAGTAGCCAAGCCACTACAAATTGTTCTGCTTATTAGCATCCGGTATGCTCCAGAAAGCAGTGAATGCGCATGTGTTTATTCTGCGGTTCTGTCGGGGAATGGCGCTGGGATCAGATTTAGAGCATGCCTGTCTGGATGAGCCCATGCACTCAGTTGGACAGATGCAAGCCTGTCTGGCCCAGAAGTCAAACACTCACATCAGCAAAGTACCAGGAGCAGCCTCGTGTGTGCTGCTTCTTTGCTGTTATGTCTTCATAGGTCCGGACCAAAGGCCAAGCTCCACATACCCGGCCCAAAGTGTCTGCAGCTGCAGCCAGCATCACTCCTCCTCCACTCGTGTCCTGTGATCCCAGCTAGCACCAAAAGCTTTCACCCGACTGAGAGCATGAGAGCCCTGTCATCCCTCTCCAAGTCTGACCTTCACTGTTGGCTTTATTTAGGAGCTGAATGAAAGTTGAATATTTATGATTTAGATGTGCCAAGATCGAGACTTTACTTTCCAATTAATTTCAACTGGTTGGTTTAATAAACAAGAAATCCCTTCCAAAAATTGAATCAACACGTTACATGCCTTCAGGGCTTGGACCCCCTAGGCTACCTTCTGCCTATGTTTTATTTGCATCCTGCACATTTATTTTGTAAGTGAGTGTCTAGGTCTGCAAGGACAACCAAAGCCGAGATTTTGTATGATTACTTGTGGATGTTTAAGTCAAACATCATATTTAAGAGACTGCTGTTAAATATGGGCAATAATTTTCATTTCCTTTGGAGGGTGGGCAGCATTAGGGCATTGCTCTCATCACCACCTGTATGCTGGTGAGATCCCCTCCTGTGGGTAAGAAGGCAGGGGCATTGCTGCTCTCACTGGTGGGGGGGCCCTCCGAGGAAGCCCTGGTCACATGCTTGCACTTTGGAAGTGCACTGAACCAAAATACAGATTACCTGAACCAAAATGCTCACAGTCCACCTCCTTCCCTCCCCCTCAGCACCACCTATCCTTTGGGCATTTACCATCTGTTTCCAGATTTCCATGCAGAGAGGGGTTAAAAGCATTGCTACACTTGCAGCCTATGCTCAGTGGACTTTGTACCACAATGGTTTCTTCTGTGCCCCAGCAGTACTGGCTGGTAATTTGAAAGTTGCTTTATGATCCCTGCAGAGTGAAATAAACTTGTAAGTGAGAGGTAAAGCCTTGTGCCTGAATAGTGCTATAAAGCTGTTTAACTCCAGCAAGTTATACAATCCCAAATAACATCCCCTTGGGGGCTGAGTAAATTCTTGTGGGAGAGGAGGAGGAGGATCAAGATAGTGTGAGGGAAATGCTTGGTAGATGCTCTGCTGCCTGTGGTGTTGGGGCTTTTCCCTGTGATGCAGACCGTGCATCCATTGTTCCTCCTTCTGCAGGCCTCTTGGTTACACACCCCACTGGCAAAGCTGCTCTCCAAGATAGCAAAGAGATCTTCTGACTTTCATTTGAACCTTCAATGCATGTCTAACTCTGATCTGATGATTTCCTGAGAAGGTATACCTGGGGTTTTTCCCCCCTTGGTACCCAAATATAATACAGCTAGTGAATTAATCAATGAATTTTTTCCTCCCACATCAGCACTATACCCTACTGTCACATTTGCATTCTATTTTACAGATTTCCTTAGAAATAAGACACTAAACCTGAGGAACCTGTGTGTGCATTAGGGAGTCTCGGACACAATCCAAACATCTTCCTGGAAAAAAACATAAATTGTTCCTTTCTAAATTTGTCCTGTGGTTTCAAACAAGAAATATAATTCTTCTGAAGCTGTTAAATATGATACCATAATTAAAAGGCAGATGTGTGCTCAACCAAGAGGCAATAGCTTCACTTTGAACAGGTAAACCATCCCTGTAAACTGCCTTAGAAATACTTATTAATACCAGTAAATAATACTATTAGTGCTATATCCAAACTGTTTCAGGCCCATGGGAATGCAGGGAGAGAGCTGACTTCACCAGTGAGAACTGCAGCCATTATTTTGGCAGCATTGAACCTAGATTTATGGTATTCCATTAAGAAGGAATGCATTAACTCTACAACTGTCACCACTGCATTGATGTCAAAGGAAGTGCTCTGCCTGGCTTTGCTGACTTGATTGATGGAAAATAGTATATCAGTCTGGTTGCTCTCTCTCTGATGAGAAAGGCAAGTATCCCGGACCCCTGAAGCTATAGCAGAGCTCAATTTTTTTTTCTACTCTTGGCGAATTTTCCTGCATTCTTTGGCCCTAGCCATGGAAAAGGAAAAATAATACAGTTGACTTTTTTTACATTGCCCAGAGAGGAAGTAACCCAACAGGCAGAGCAATGCAGAAGAACCCGTCTCGCCTTCCAGTCCGGTTCAATTTCAAGCTTCAGCTATCAAGAGTGGGCCAGAATTGGACAGCAAACTCAAACAACTCAGCATACTTGGAGATCTCTGCAGATTGAAATTCAGACAGAATCTGGATTGCAGGACAAAGATTTCTTACCATGGATCCACTCTCCCAACAGACTGAAAAAATATTGGCTTCATCTCTGGTGAGCACTTAAAGTAGCACCTATTCCTGTAGCACATTAAAAGGCACTTATTCTTTGCAAAGCAGAGAAGTTCTTCTTTTGCTCTTGAAGAGACAGAGAATTGAGACACACAGGAAATGTCTAGTGAGTAAAATAACCAGGGACCATGCTCTGGCCCCGAGGCCAGGCAGCTCTACATACCAGAGTCTCTTTTTTCCCTTCCCCACCCCCCAGACTCTGGGTGTTTGAGTTGAAATTGGCTGATGGGAATGGACCCTGGCACATGCTCTCCCCTGAAGCGTGTCTGTGTGTTGTCTGGAGGAAGGGCAATCAGCACAGCAATCCCTGTGCTTGGGAGCATGCAGGAATTACAGAGCATGGACGACTGCTGGCCTTCTGCTGCTGCCCTGCTCTGCCTGCCAGGGTAGGCACTGCAAAAGGGGCTGTGTGTCCTTTTATGGCCCCTTAAAGGACTTGGCAGAACACCAGCATTCAAGCCATGAATAGGACCCTCGAAACATTCATCTAAACCTTTTGGCATTTCAATCTCCAGCAGCAAGCTGAACCAGGTGGGTAACATTCTGCATCTGTGAATGTACCCAGTTGCTCTGGTTGTGGCGGCCCAAGATGTTCACCTTGCTGCCCTGAAAGCCTTCAACAAGATCATGGAGGGCACCACTGTCAGTCAAGATAAAAAAGTAATGCAGGGAGAAGGCAGGATCTATCATGATCAGCTTGATTACATCTGCAGATGAGATCCCTGGGTGTACGTGCACACACACACACACACACACACACGGGGTGTGCACATGTGCATGCACACTCCAAGAGACAGTGCATGATAAAGCATCTCAGCACCATCTGCAGCAAACAAGCAAACAGATTTGGCAAAAAACAATGCCAAGTGATGTTCCCACAGTCACACTGTGGGGGGGAGGAGTTCCCGTGTCTCCCCATGTGCTCCCTTCTGTGGAAGGCTCCGTGGTTATGGTGCCGACCAAGGACTTGAAAAATTTGAATTCCTCAAACACCAAAAGGACAGGACCACAGCTAGATTATATTCCATACATAAGAGAGAGAGGAAACAGTAAAACATATTTTTCAGAGTTTTGTTTTCACTTTGGATCAAGAAGTAAATTTGTATTATGAAAGACAACATTTCATCAGCTTCTTGCCCATACACATTGATGGTTTTGATCCTATGGAAGAAGAAAAATAATTTAGAATGCTTTCTGTTAGATTTCTTTCTGTGTTATTATTAGAAATCCTCCCTGTAGACTTAAAACTGATGTTCTCTTTACAGAAATAATCTCTATTATTCATAATATTTTTGGCCTGAAATTAATCCTTCCACAAAGCCTTCCCATCTCAGCTGGGAAAGATTAGTCTCTTTACTGTCTTCCCTCACTGCCCTCTTCTGTTACTCATCTGCTTATACTTTATCTCATCCAAAAGCAAGAGGCTTACACTGAATTCATTAATCAGAGTTTCTGGAGTTAAGATGTGGGGAAATCTCACCCCTGCACATCCTCTCATCATCTCTGTGCTTATCATCATCTTAAATTGGTTTGTCAGACAGCCACTCACCTCAGTTGATGCTTCTTGCTATACCAGCATTACAGTCCTCCTAAAAAATAATAAATTATGGCATGTAGTGAGGTTCATATACTATTGAGCCAAAAAAATCACTCAGGATTTTGTTGCTGACATTTCCCTCACAGCATCTTGTAAAAATGGGTATTTCTAATTCAAGTTTTTACATTTTCCTTCTAATAATTTTCATTCAAGTCTCATACTTTTATTAAACATGAGCTACAGAGATAACTCGGTTCACTGAGTTATTTCAGAAATTATTAACACAGATTATCCCAGAAACTACAGTATCTTGATTCTTTATCTTCTGAAATGTATTTACAAATTAGGTTTGGTGGTGTTGCTCGAGGGCTACTTACATTCACTGCATGGGAAATTCAGTGTGAGCCACACAGAAAAGATTATAAATATAACTGTGTGCACAACGGTTTGAAAACAGGTCTTTTCCACAACAGGGAACAAATTTTTCTCTATATTTGCTTGATCATCACCTTGCCCTTTCTCGTGCACTTAGTCATCACTGTTTTAGAGTACCAAGCAATGTGATTCAGCAATCTTCAGGCAAAACACAGCACAGAGGTGTTTGGCCAGTCTGCTGGCTAATTGATAACATATCAGCTGATAGTCTGCAGGGGCACTGGCTGCAGATGTCTCTCCTTGAGGGTTGTGATGACCATTAGGAGTGTATTAAGCTTTAAATTTTGTATTTTTGTAAAGAACTCTGATAAGCTGATAGACATTTAAATATTCTGAAATAAATGTGCTAAACATATTCCTGACTATCAGATTTTACTACCAAAAACTGCAGTTGCCAGGGCCTTTCTTTTTTGCATATTCATAGAAGGTATAGATGGAAAGAAGCAGCATAAACTTTATTTGATAATGCATGTTTTTAATTCTTTGCATAAACCCTGGTAGGAAACCAAAAAACCCTGTGCAGCCACCTAACACACACTCATTCCTCTGGTTTCAGACTTTCAAATAACCATTGGCAGGACTAGCAGAACACAACGAGCATCTGTGTCTCTGCTTTGGTTTCTACTGCCATGACAATTATCTGTGTGAAACTGGTTCATTACAGTAATATGTGCTCCACCATAACAGACCTAGTCAGTTTGGTACAACGACTCTTCAGAGGATTTAGCTTTTTATTACACTGAATCAAAACGAAAGAAGCAATCTGACTGTATGGCCAACTCTTGAGCTGAAACATGTTTTATCCATTCATTTTTCAACAAGCTTTCAAAACTGTATTGCATAAAGTTTGTTTTAGCTATCAAAAAAAACCTGTCAAGATGTGTTACTCATTTTAAACAAATGTTCCTATTGTAGTGTCAGATTTACATGTTTTTCTGGCTCTGACTCAGATGGATTCTTCATGGGGATCAAAGCGATAAAGTTCATTACATCAGAAAACTCACTTAGATCAACTTACAGTACTTCAATGAAAGTGAGTTTCCTTTGCTGGAACAACTTAAAGTGTATGCATATATTCTGATGTTCCTGGTTGCAGTCTTGTGATTTTTCTCAGCCCAAATACTCTGATTGTCTCCAGAGACACAGAAAAAGTCATGCAAATATTCCACATTTACGCCCATTATATACGGGAGGCAGTGGTGGAAGTTACAGCTTTAACAGAAATTGAAGTTATTTAGCACTCTACCAAGAGCTTGAATGCATCTTTGAGAAAGTTTTTTTTTAGTGTCTTCACTGGGTTCATGATTCTGGCAGCAGGACGACACCGATTCGGTTGCATATTTAATGAGCTATATAATTTTGGGTCTGAAGCTTTTCCTACAGAATATTGTCCTACTGTTCAAACAGTACCACTCCTTTACATCTCCTCACCTACTCATAAAAATGAATGTAAGATAGGGTAAAGAATGTTTTAAATCACTTTTAATGGAAAAATGCAGATCCATCCGTTGGAACATTTTATGAGGAGATGTCATTTACATAAATTTTACAAAGGTTTGAGGGATCCAGAATGGAGTGGTTGGTCAGAGGGAATAGGGTAAATTGTGAACACACAGGATGAAATTCCCAAACAACCACATTTCCTGGGTTTGCCTCAGCTGTTAAAATGCTGGATCTTCTGAGCTGGAATTTTTTCTTTCCTTTAAAACTGGTTGAACTTGAGGCCTCATTCCATTGCAAGACAAAAGAAAATGACAAACACTGGAATTTTTTTCCAGAACAGAATTGTTTTTTCTCAGCCACCCAACCCTATATGAGTAAAACTGATGGCCCCATCATCTTTCATTTGCACAAACTTTCTGATGTTATGCACACAATTTTGTTGGACAGCATTTCTTCCTGAGCTGATCCCCATAGCTCATGATTACTAGTCAACAATGTTTTCAAATAGTTAAATATTTCTGCCAGCAGTTGCTTATCACAAATCTTTCTGAGTTACCGCCAAATTTGCTTTTTCTACAACTTTAATCGCTGGAGGGGAATTTCCTTTGACATACCCACGTGGACAGTGCTCCTTTTACAATTGACAGTTGGAAAGTACTTCCATTCTGTCCCCAGACAGATCCTACAGTAAATGCAAGAGATGAGGCAAAGACGAGACTTGAGGAATGCAGACTGGTTCATGCCATGACTACAGAGAGTATTGATCAACTACTGTGTTGCCCAGTGCTACCAGCCTGTGTGACAGAAATGTGCTGACCTGTGCAAAGATAAGTAAAGTACTCAGCAAAATGGATTATCCCAGAGCTAGAAAGTGATGGTTTGAAGGCATGTGTCTCCCTGCTAACTGTGAGTAATGGTAAATGATGCGTGGATAGTTTAGGCCTAAGTCTAAGTGCTGCCTAAGTACCTACACAGTTTTGCTTACCAAGGGAGTCTTAAAAATCACCAGTGAAGACTTGCAGAGTTATGCTAAATATGGCTCAGTAAAGGTGCAGGGTATATAGCACTCTCCTCTCTCTTGCTCTCCTTCCAAACCTATTTCTATGTCTCGTATTAAAACGAAGCCCCAGAGAGACTACCAGGCATGAACCCCTGCTGTCCAGGGCTTACCACTAAATCATATTGGAAAACTTAAATCCAACCCCTCTGCTCCCTCGTCTTTCACAAGCTGGGGAGAAGAAACGTATTTCAGAATGAAGGAAAACATGAGAACCTCAGGAAAACAGGTGATTTAATGAAATTTTTACAGTGTTGAGATGAAATCTCACTGGAGATCCTTATGGAATTTCATTGCCACTAGCCCAGAATCTGAATCTTAGACAAGGTTCAGCCTTTAACTAGAAGCCCAAACCTTGACTTAAAGGTGATCTTGACCGACATCTGGTCAACAACTTCTGAATTTATGTATTAAAGAAGCCTTGAGCTATATTTTTTTTCCTTTTATTGCTGATGTGCTCCTGATTATAAAGTTAAGAAGAGTGTGTTTTCATTTTATTATTATTATAGCATCTTACATTTATATGGTATTATTTTATCCCCGGAATTCTTAAGTGCTTAGGAAGCCAGACAAAAGGATCTCTTAATCCAATTCTGAAAAACAACTCTTGATGCACTACAGTACAACAACTGAGTAGAGGATGTTCACCTGAAGTCTTCAATGACAACAACCAAACAATCAAACAAAAACAAACAAACAAGACCTTGGTTATAAGTTTCACCCAAAACACAGCAGCTCCACCAGTGTCCTAAACTCCAGACTGAGCTGGCAGTTCAGTTCTAACTCCAAAGTGAGACTGCCACCTACTAAATCACAGCTGCCACTCACAGAAGCACCAGCACATTCCTCAGAGCCCTTCTCCCCAAGCCCTTGTCAGCCACAAATCCACTGCAACCCATGAGGTGCAATATGCCTGTGCTGGAAAGTGCACAAAAGGGTGGTAAAGGGGAGAAGAACATCAGAGAAAAGATACTTGCCACCAATCTACACTTTCTTCTTGCCAACACACAATCCACCTGTCATCTCTACTTTCAGTCATCATCCTGCTTATAAAACACACATAAAGGGACTTGCTTAAAACATAATACCACTGAGGCATAGAAGTCAAGCTATTAACACATAAAGCTCAATCAATAAATTACATTAATTCATGTATTGATCACATAATCTATTTTAAAAATAAGCATGACAGCCCCTCTGGTAATATAAAACATGAACAAACATACATTTCAAATGATACCTGAGTTATCCCTATCCCCAGAAATCCTAGGCTCATCCAATAACATTGGCAATCCACAGAGGCTGTCTATTTTTTAATGGAGTGCATCAGCAAAAATAAATATTTTTATAGCAAATTATCTAAAACACCTCTTTGGACTGTGCTAAAACTCAGACTTAGGACCTTAACTTTTTCAGTTACCAACCTTTTAAAAACATGCAGAGATGAAAAGCGTTCCTTCAAATATTTGTATGGTACATATGTATGGAAGTCAAATAAGGTAGGAGCAGAAAGTGAACAAAAATGTTATAAGGGCAGATGAGAAGACCAGCAAACCAAACCAAAATATGTTTCAAAGGACAAGTCTTGCAACTGCCAAAGCTGGAGGCTTTAACAGGGCTAACTATCAAGTTGGGAAGTCTCACTTTTTATATGTTGAACTAGATACGCCTCTAGTTTTCACAAGAAGTCTTGAATTTGGCACTTCACATTGCAAATGTTATTTGAATATTTTGTCTGAAAAGTGAAATTCAAGGAAAGACAGAATGAATTCTTTTTGTGGAGTGTATCTATGATGGAAAAGCAGCAGACAAAACGGAGTATTTGCTGCAAGTTTGAGACTCAGCCATTTTCCTTTTCCACGTAGAAGGCCATAAGAACAATACAGGAATTGGATCCACTTGCAGGAACCTGGAAAGCCAGGAGTACTACATCAGGCTAAGGCAGCTGCAGAGCAGGAATCCCAAGTGCTAAGCAGCAGTAATGCTGGAATGCAAGAGCTAATGAATTGAGTCCATTGAGTCTCATTTAATTCCCTTCAACTTGTCATATGTCTCCTGTAAAGTAATTTCTTAAGAGCTTAGCTTGATCCAGAAAAATTAAAAATACAGCACTAAAACAGGAGAAGGAGTATCAAGTCATCTTTTTCCTTAGTAAACTATGCAAAACCTTACTGTACCATTAAGGTACACAGCCCAATTACTAAAATATGTAAAATTGAAATAATAAACATGTAGTTTGATTAGACAGGGATATAAAAGCTGTGGTAGTAAAATCAACATTTGAATCAATCAAGTTTATGAAAATTAAACTAGCAGAGCCTGCATATATTACTTAAGCATGCAAGTGTTACTAAAGCATTCAACATTTATTAGGGAAAATAGTGGAAGTTTTGTTTTCTTCTAGAATGGTATCATACACAGGCATGACCTTTGTCACCTCTTCAGTGAGCTTATCATGCTGAGTGGTAAATGACCTTTCATTAATTTTCATAGTTTACTGTTTCCCATTTAAGAGCCCCCAAACTTTCAGGACATTATTTCTGGTGCTGCATTATATAAAAATAATCATAATTTCACCCATGCAAACAATGACAAGCATTTTTTTCACTCGCTTGGAAAGTGCAAAAGAAGGCCCACCCTGGCCAGACTGACTAATTTGGGCTGAACACAGAAATGTTGTTTCTGAGCTATGAATGCCTTTTTCTACGACAGAATGTTTCTGTAAGTGAAGTTATTCAGGTTGCTGCCCTGAAGCTTTCTCAGTTTTCAGACTTCAACCTCTATTGGTTGCAATAGAAAAAAAGAAACGCAAAATTAAAATTTTGGCTCAGTCTTTGTATTTCATTTGCAAAAATGCATTCAGAAAAATATCCATTTCAAATCTGAATGCACCAAACCAGATGGAATCGGGATAAATTCCCCCCATGTGTTCACATTTCCATCACAAGATTGTTTCATATACACAAAAGCAAAGGGTCGTATATTATGCAAATGGCAGTAAGAAGAAATGCAGTATCAAGTCTGAGAACCCATCGTGTGTAACAACACCTTGAGGGCTACTGTCAATTGCTAAAAGAAAAAAAGGTGGATGCTGCCTAGGGATGCATATCTGCAGTGTTTATGGCCCTTCTGCTTCCTTTATTATCCCAAATTGACACATTTTCCTTGATCTCTTTCTGTTGCTCCAGAGATCCATTCAAAGGTTATTTTCCCAATGAGGAAGAAAAGCTTTAGGCTTTTTTTAGGCTTTTAGACTTGTTATCCTGAGTTTAGCAACAGTAAGGCTAATTCATCCTTCCCTTTGGAACCTGCTCATCTTCTGACCACTGCAGTCCTTTTTTTCAACCTTTCCCTGTGGCCCTTGGCAACAGATTTGAGTCTCTTGTCTTCATATCAGACAAGGTAGGCTATCTCCTCTCAACCCTGACAAGCAAAGTCCAATTGCTTGAGGGTTTAAAACAGTTAAAAGGGACATGGGATTTTTATTCCTTTTTTTCTTCTTCCTAGTAGCTGCTATTAGCCTTACCCTCATGTTTCAGTGAGTTTTCTCCCAGCAGGGAAACTGCCTGCTGCAGGGTGCTTTGTTGCTTTCATAAATCTCTAATTAGGTCCCTATCTGGTTTAACAAGAAGTCTGTCTTCTCCCCAGTCATCTTGAAAGCTGTACAAATCTTTGCTTATTGAAGATCCCAGTGAGGAAACAGCCTTCTACCTATCCCACAACCAATCTTTTTTACTTGCTTTGAAGGTGTTCCCTAATACCTCCTCTCTACATAAAATTGGAGCAATTAAATAGGAAAACAGTGTAACACACATTTGTGTGCTCAAAGGACATATGATGGGTTGTTAGGAATGGTTCCTGACTGAGGACAAGGCTTTTTAATGGCAACAACAGGGTTCATTACAATTCCACAATACTTTGGCAGTATCAGTATATTACTTGAATTTCAGAAGCTTTAGGGTTTTTCTTGGGATTTTTTGTTTGTTTGTCTTTAAAGGGTTAATTTACTTTAATGTTAGCTAGCAATCACAATTCTAGAACTGATGAAAGAGGGACACCAGTGGAATTGGTTAACATTTTCTCCACTCGGGTGTTGGTTACTTCTTACATAGCAGGTATAGGAGAAAAATGAATGAATCAGCCTTTTAAGTGTGGGAAACAGTATGGAAATTGAGACCAGTAGAGTACAAGCATTGATTGTACTCCTGAGTTACACCCCTGGGCTTTTAAAAGGAAATGTAACATTTCCAGAGTCTGAAGACATTATTGCTGTACATGTAACACAAGTGGGATTAAGAACAAGCAGTTTCCCTGATAGCAAACACTGAAATAATCATACTCATGTTACACTCCCCCACAACTTACATGAGCATTTCTTTTGTGGCTTTTGACCCCAAGAGAAGCCCATGTTAACCCAGTGTTGCCTGTGAGGCCCACCTTTCTCTGCAGCTTTCAGTTCAAATGCCAGGGACTGGACTAGATTAATGCATCTATCATGAAGCCAGGCAAGGCAAGTTGTGAGAGGTGCTGAGCACCCTCCACTCACTGGACCAGGCCAGCAGAGAATGGGGAAAATGTGTACAAAGCAGTGAGAGAGTAGGAGAGGAAACTGGAGTAATTTCTTGGCTTGCTTTTCTTGTCAAACTCTTCTGTCCACATCCATCACTTATTCCAATGTATGACAGGAGGCAGAGCACCCTGGTGCACCTGACCTGGTACTTTCCAATTCTTACACTCTTCAAATAGAACTACCTCATAGGAATTGTTTCACTTTATTTATATGAGCAGACATTAACATAGGAAATAAATAGGATGGAGCTTCTTGACATTTATTTCCATTAGGTGCAAGCTTCAAACTTTTGCAGATTTCTTCTCCAAGAAATTCTGTAAGCACTCCTGAGTCTTACCAAGGAGGAAGGAAGAACTGGAGACACCGCTGCGAACACAATTAATGTCACTAAGAACTTCAGTTCTGGATATCATTAAGAAGAGAGACCCAGAAATAATTTTTATTGCTATGACATAGCAGTAAGTGCTGAAATCCATCAGAAATGCACTTGTATCCCACATTTAGCTATCACTGGGTGTTAGTACCACAAATCATTAGTACAAAAGATGAAAAAGCCACCCCAAATCCTAAAGGACAAATGTACTGAACAGTAATTACTGCACCTTAACAAGGCCAGAGCCTCTGTTTAATACTGAATGCAAAGGAAGACAAAGATCCAAAGGTGCTGTCATGCAGCCTGCAGTGATCCTGACTGTGAAACCCAGTAGCTGGCTGACTAAGCTAGCATTCCCAAGGATGACTTTGTCACTTTTTCTTGGGAACTGTTCAATGATAAATTACTGTTGCTCTCAGCAAACAGCACTTTTATTTCCCTCACTTGAATGTTTCAGGCTTCAATGTCGAAAGCTGGAGGGGAACCAGAGGTTGCATCTCTGTGACACTACAGGACTGCCAGTCTTAAAGGTGTTATAACAGGTCAGTTCTTCACCTCATCCTTTGAAAGCCAGCAGACTCACACTTCTCAGCAGTGCCCTTCAGGACCTTTTCCCACACACCAAGACCATGTTTGTACAGCAGGATGCCATGAGCATGGTTTCTCCAGGCAGGGTCAGGGAGAGAGGTGCCCTTGGCTGATGTAGCAGCACTGGCAGAAGCTCCAGAACAGGTGATGTTCCAGCACTAAAATTACATATCTGCTGGAGTAATCTGTCTGCAGCTGCTCAGAGCACATCTTTGCCTGTCATAGTGCATGCATGTGATGAGTGTTTTCCAGGTCGTTGTTCTTACTGTATCACTAACATATGCCCTTGTGCATTTGGCCAAAAGAGTCCTGGAACTTTATCCAGGATCACATCCAACTTTCTAATGTGCGCATATCTCTAAATATCAAAGCTAACCACCTTATCCTAAAAGTAACACTGGGACATCACCAGGGCTAAGGAGGAGCACTAGGATATTGATGTGTAAATGAGCAGACTCTCCAAAATCTCATGTTAACTCTAATTTAAGAGCTACTTGGTAGAGAAATTATCAGACACAGCAGGTCACTTCTTTGGAGCTTGGTTTTGCATGTCAATACACAGCATGCTCCCTCCTTAAAGGTAGATGGAACTGAAGGGGGAACATAAGGTAGCCAGGGGCTCTTTGTGGAGGGTCTTTATGAGAATAGAGACTTAATTTTTGGGGGCTATAGTGTCTGGAAAGTGCCTACACATTGAACATGTAAACTAAGTGTGGAATAAAAATGAGATTGTCACCTGGCACTGTTTTGGAAGCGGATCAAGTCTATTGCAAGGGGCTTTCCTGTGTGCAAGTTCTTTTGATCTAAATCAGAAAAAACAAAGTAAAAAAGCAGCTCATCAGCACACTAAAGGCTCAGGAATCCTGTGGAAAAAACTATAGATACATTCACACATTACAGCAATACTGATGTCATGTGTGACAGTGATGAGCTATAAAGCAGGCGGTGGAGGAATACACCCATTTGTGATCCCACATAAAACCCCCCTGTGAATGAAAGAAAACAAGCAATCTATTAAAGTATATTGGATCTATTAAAAAACTTGCATTCCACATTAAGATAATAAAAGAAAACAGTGACATTTCTGCTGCCTGGCTCTTACCTCTTGTAAGGTATATTGCATTATTTCCAAGCAATGACAAACAAAATTGAACATTTCTCCAAAGGTCACATCTATCACAGTTTTTATTTTCTCATTTGATTCAGTGTATTAGGGTCTTGTTATTTTTTCTATTTTACCTGTTTGGTGAAGTAAGTCATTCTTCCTCTGGAGAGAAACAAAACGTTATTTATAGAGCTGAATGAATATTTCACAGAAAATAGCTATCCAGTCATTTCAAATTTTCCCTCTGTTGGTTATTTGTTTATGATCAGTTTGCTATTTATTATCTCAATTTAGGGATACTATTTCAGCCTACACTAATGGAAGATTTAGGCTGTCACATGCAAAATCATCGTACTTTATCAAATTACAGCACATGAAATTATTGACAGTTAAATTCTAAGTACATTCTTGTGCCATGAGCAGAAAAGTTTTCAGATAGGATAGCAGAAAAGTTTTCAGATAGGATATCACCACTACATTCAGGGTGGCCTGACAAAGTTTGCCTTTCACCTTAACTAAGACTTTCACAAGTCATAGGGCCGACCAAAGGAAAAGATGGAATTACAGCACCCAGTAGAGTATCAGGCATAAAGTCTTTCCCTCAGTAATAAGCATTTACTTCACAGTTAAAGCTACTGCACATGAGGAGAAATTTCTGCCCTAGACCTCACAGCTGGGTCAGGAGCCAGCACAGTTCTTTCATCTACAGCCTGTTTTTTGCTGGTCGTTATAGCATGAATAGAACAAGTTAGTTTTTTTTCAGAAGGGATAGTTTACTCTGTCATTGGGGCTTTGGAGATCTATAAAGTTGTGAAGTGGTCCCTTTGTGGGCAGAATGCTACAGGGAAGCCACTACAAGGTTTCTAACCTACCATGGCATAGAGGAGCACGAAGCCATCTCACCGCAGACCGGTGTGCTTGGATGTCTGTGGGAAACACCTTGGTAGAGGATGTGCAGAGAACCAGAGCTTGGTCCCTGTTCCTCCCCAGAGAAGCTCTGCCCTTGGGAATTATGCTAATGTGTACTTTTATACATGACAAAAAACATACTGAAAATAATCCAACAAAGAGCCATGAAGATGCTGAAGAGACCTCAGTGAGGAAAGGCTGAGCAAGATGGTTCAGCCTAGAGTGGGGCTAAGTGAGGATCTTATAAATGTACACACGTACCTGAAAGGAGGGTGCAAAGAAGATGGAGTTTCTTGGCTCTTTTCAGTGGTGCCCAGTGACAGGACCAGAGGCAAGGACACAAACGGAAATACAGGAGGCTCTGTTTGAAATCAGGAAACATGTTTTTACTGGTAACTGGCACAGGAGGTGGAGTGTCTCTCCCTGCAGATATTCAAAAGCCACCTGACATGGTCTTGGGCAACTTGCTGTAGAGGGCTCTAACTGAGTGGGGGGGCGGGGGGGGGAGGACAAGATGACCTGTAGAGGTCCCTTTCAACTTCAGCCATCCAGGAATTCTGTGATTCTTCACCAGCCTGAAGCTACAGAGAAGCTACTGAGCATAGCAGTGCCTGCAACTTTCAACAACGGGTAGTCCTTGTTTACCACTTGATGTAGTAAAATGTTAAATAGCCCATGTTCCTAATTCTGACCCCTGACTTCTAGATATTTAATATTTGGCTACCTTTCATCAACAAATTTGTTGATACTAACTTTCAAGTCTAGATAATTTTCCCCATTTTTGAGAGAACCTGTCATACAGTAATATAAATCAGGAGTCAGCTTCACTCTTCATATACATAATTTAGCACAAATTTATTTGATTAAATGACACAATTTTATCTTTATAAAATACCAGACACTTTTTTAAACTTGAAGAAACACAATTAAATTTTAATTGTGCTCCCCCCCCAAATTAATATGGGAGAAAAAGTCCTGCCCCACTGAAATATGTGGTAAAATTTCCATTGACTTCAGAAACACTCAGAATTTTGTACTTGCTTAGGGTAGAATCACATCTACGTAGCACAACTGAAGAAGGAGATAAAAATGTGTGCATGCATCAGAAGTATCTGTTACATTTTTTCAGAAGAGCACAACAGTTCTCAGGTTTGCTGTACTGATGAACATGCCTAATGCTATCAATTTTTCCCACAGAGGTAAGGAAGTCCACAAGAAGCAGAATTACTTTCAATATCATATGCTTTTTAGTAAATAATTCTGTAATATTCTTTTAGTACAGTACAGTTTGTTAGGTCTTATGATATGCAGTAAATTAATAAGGCCTATACACTGATTTTTATTACTTTATGTAGAAATAACCCAGCCATCTCAATGTAATTGAGCAACTGTAAATTACTGTTAACAACTACTTGAGACAGAAGGAAGTGGAAAAGTCACCTCTACATTGATGCCTGTTTTCTATTCTTCCTTTGTGGCTTCTGGAAAGAAAAGCTTTCAAATAAAATAAATAAATAAAATAAGGTGGAGAATAATGTGTTGGAAATGCTGTATTACCACCAGGGCTACCGAAGACTTTGTAGCTCACCATCAAAGGAATTCCTTACAACTCGCAGGATTGTCAGCCTTTATGTTGTGAAAATACATTTTTCATGAATGCAAATGTATTTTGAAATCTTTTAAAATCCAGGGTCATAAAAACAATCCCCCACAGAGAACAGTTATAAAATCAAGTTAATATATCTTGTTTCCACAATAATAACCTGGCTAGCTCCATAAGAATACAAAGCTGAGTGTTGCCACTCTTGTATTAGAAAAACAATTGTCGAGGTCGGAATGCTTCCCAGACTGAGTATTTAAAAAGTGCAGAATGTGGTCACAGACATGACATTTAACCAAGCAGAAGATACATTTCCACGTGGATCTCACTTTGGATGACATAAAGGGAATCCCTGCAGAAGCCCATAAATGTGCTTGGGTATAAAATCAATGTCAGTAAAACAGGATCAGCTCCATACTGCTGGAAGACTAAGGCTTGCAAATGTACATTGATCTGGTGAGGCACAGATACTTCTCAAATGTTAAAATAATAAACTGAGGTTTACAGCTTCAGTGAAAAATCACATCTGCTGAAAGGATGCACAGGATCTGCCTACCCCAGCAGCACAGTAGGAGAAAATCTGGAAAACTGCACAGTTGTTTTTGAGGAGCCAGTGCTCACACTCTATGTGTTCTACACCTGGAGCTTTTCCCCAGACCATCTGCAGTCTGGTCTGGTATTCAGAAGGCCCATGAGCAAGTTGGAGTGCCTGAGACAGACCTGGAGCACCCTCCTGCTCTTTCACCTCATTTGAAAGAAAACCCACTCATGTACTCTGGGATCTCTCTGCAATGTGCACACAAGGATGGGAAATGGCTACGGACAGATACTATGCTGTAAAGCAAGTTCCTGCTCTGGACTACATCACTGCTTTAGGCACAGCCTTAGAGACTGCTATTGATGCAGCTGCTTTTGAAGGAGAGTTGAGAGGACACCTGATGCTGATTTAGTCGAAAAGCCAATTGAGGGAGCAGGAGTAAGATACCAGATGTGACAACAAGAGTGAACGTGGTGACATAAAATCCAACCTCCTTAATGATTTGAAGAGTGATTTGGAACTCACTCTTTGGACTGACTGTACAGCCTGCACATCACCTCTGTGAGCATTAAGGGTTGCAAAGCTACAAGAGAAATAAGGTGCAGTTCAAATGAAGCATGAGAGCCATGGGACACAAGCCACACTCCTTAAAAAGGAAAAAGAAAGGAAAACTGGCTAGGGTGGATTCATATGCTGCCTTTAGGGATGAGAATGGCAATCTTTGTGGATGGTGCTTTGGGACAAAGACATGCACATTCAGGTGTGATGGAATAAATGAGGACAAGACCACATGACAGAGTGGCTATGGGAGGAGGCAGCTGAGAGACACATTTTACAGACTGTGATCTGGAGGCAGCAATACAAGAGAACTGTCAGAGAGGGAGCACTGAGAACCAGCAGCAAGAGCATCAACAGAAAGGTTGGGTTTATACAGACTAAAACTGCAGGCATCCCTTCCTCCACCTTGGAGGTGACATGAAGCAGTATGAGCAGATGCAGGTATCTAAGAAGTGGCTGAAGACAGGAGACAGTTTCAGAAAGCTCCGAAAAATGCAGGTACTGTTGGATTTGTGGGACATCTGAAGCCATGTGGGTCCCTGAGCCCACTGCTGCCCCTGGCTGGACGCAGGTGGCTGACAGAAGTTGAAGGGAAGGTGGCAGTAGCTGTAGATCTCCAGAGTGAGGATGTCTCACCTTGGATCACAACTTTGTACCTTTAGGTTCCACTCTTTGCCTGCAGCCATACTCAGCACTCAGGACATCAGAAAAGCAAGACCTGCAGTGATTTGCAATGAATGTTGAACAGACATGGCTAAAAGTGGCTAGAGACAAAATCATTTTCTGCCAGCTATTTATATCCGTAAACATAAGGTTTTATTATGCCTTTTGGATAGCTAACTATTTTACCGAGACCTTTAAAATAATTCCAAGAATTTGACACACTGGTTTCCAAGAAGAGAGCAAAGAATTCCAAAAGGTGTTTTACATGCTGTGAAATTGCAGGTTCTTTCCTTTGTTCTAAATTTACTAGTAATTAATTTCCTCTAGCAATCCCATATTTGAATCTTGGCACTATAAAACTGAGGGGCTGAGCACAAGCCTTCAAAGGCAGACGGCTGATGGGCTAATGCAGAGTGCCCTGTAATAATTCAGATTTTATTTTTTTGAGGAAGTCTTTGGGTAATGTTCCTATCATAGCCTACATGAAAAACTAGCATCTGGATGGTGAAATAAATGATGAAAACCAAACTACAGGGAAGAGTTTATAACTATATTTAGCTTGCCTGTGAAAATGATAAGTAGTTTCCTCAGTCCAGCCCTTCACCCTGTGTTTTCAGGCACAAAGGCACTAACCTAAGTTTACTTTCCAAGCAAAAGGGGACGCAAAACGGAAATAATGTAATCAGTGAAAAAACAGATCCATAACATTTTTCACTGTTGCTAGGGCAAGGTAGAACTACACAATTTACTTTCTTGTGTCTAATGCCAGTATTCTGTTTTAGAACACACACACCTACATTATGTCCTTATTTGTAGACCTGTCACCCCAAAGTTTGTGAGACCATTAATACAGAAAGAATCCAGTCTATAATTTTTAAGACCTTTCCAGCTGCAGCAGGTTTGCACTGGAACTGCTTACAGTTGGTTTCAGGAATATTTAGCATTTTCCTTCCCACTTTTGACAGATTTGTCTCCCTCTGAGAAAAAAACAGCAGTTTCACTGCTTTCTTGATTCAAAGAAAAGCAAACTGCTAGCCAGGCTGAAATCAATTGAAAACTAATGCACTTTAAAATGCAAAAGACACTGAAGGTACTTGTAGCTTTGCTATACTCTAGGGTGAATCTCACCATCTGCTGCATTTGTGGCTGAGACTGACCTCCCTTTGTATCAGACAAAAGTAATTGTGGGAATCAAATGAAGTTTAAACCGGGAAAAATGTGAGAGACAAATCTGCAGGCTGCACATAGTCTCTGCACACAAACCAACAAGCATCCACGAGGCATTTAGTTTTATTCAAAGGTGATGAGAATTTTACAGCCTAGCGAAATCCTCTCGAGTGAACACTTCAGCTCTGGGATCCTTCTCCCGCAGAGACAAACGTCTGCTTCCCAATCCTTTCCCAGGTTCGCTCTTTATCCAGCCATGGCTGAAAGCCACCAATGAGCAGAGAGAAGTAACTGTTCTCCAAATTTCCAACTACGAGCTATTTTACTAATTCCCACAGCTGTTCACTAAAGAGGCTCAGCAAGCACACCAAACTGCCAGTCACCACTTGCCTATTAACATCCATGCAGAGGAACAGTGCTATTCCCAAACCGGGATCCTGCCCCTTCTCAGAAAGCAATTTTCTACTGACATTTCTAACTAAAAGGAAACCAGTAGCCTTCCTGCAAGTAAATAGCTCGTTAAGGCTGGAAGTAGGGTTTGTGTGCAAAGACTGTCCTATGCAAATCGGAGTTGATGAGCACTTAACTAATCTGTTTACAGACCAGAGCTGCTGGGCAGGCCTCAGCGATTTTCTATCAAAGCAAAGAACCATTCTTTATGGGCATCTGGTTGTCCCTGAATTGGTAGTTTAAGCATATACCCTTGCTTCAAAGAAAGATCAAAGGATTTATTACTTCTAAATGAGTGCATTATTTCCACTTACTACTTTCTTGTTTGCAATGTGTTATTAACAGCACCATGGCAGGGTTACCTTAAGACTTGAGTTTCTCACAGATCCCTGAATGTGATTTTAGATGTTATACGTAGCCCATAATACACAGGCTGTTACACAGATGGAGAAGGAAGTAAAATACTAGCAAACAGATTAGAGCATCCATTTGTAGAAAACTGATTTAAAAAAAATCCAACAAGGCAAACTAGCTATATTTTAATACAACAACAACAAAAAAAAGAGTCTATTTTTTGTTTTTACTGTAAATTTAAACAGTGAGTCTGTTTCAAAGTGACAGCCACAGGTCAGTGGACAGAGCCAGTTTTTGGCTCTTCTTCACATGAAAAGAAACCCACATTGCTGCTGCTCTCAGAAAAAAGCCGAGATACCACAGTCACGAAGTAGAACAATGATCAGTTCAATGAACAAATTCCTACTACCCCATAAATGCCTGCCATCCCTATCCTTTTGGCTTACTGTTTATAGCTTCGTTTACTTATTAAGTCTGGAAGAAACAAGGGAGACACATTCATTATGTGCTTTCTGGCACTACTGGGAGCACATGGAGAGCAAGTTAAGACCTAGCATCTTATTTGTAGGCACACTGAAGGCCTACAGTCAGCCTGGGCACAGAACTGGAAAAGAAATTTTTGGGAGGAAGTGCAGAAGTAGATTCCAGGCAGCCAGGGCCAAGGCAGACAAAGCTGCCAAAACGAGAGCCACAAGCGGCCCCAGGGAGAGTTTGGAGAGGCTGGTGTGATGTTTATTGCTCAGAGAGCAGAGCTGGGTGGTGTGATGCGGGACAGGAACTGCATTCTGCAGGCTGTGACTTCAGTGGTAGTATCTCCAGATGTCTGCAGACTCACTGTCTCCATCTTTATCATGGTGCCGGAGGGAGCAGATTGCAGTCCCCTTATCTGTTTTACAAGGAACCACCTTCCCCTGGCAGACCCAGTAGGTCACACAGCACAGGATTCTGCTTACTTCTTTTATAAAACACAGGCTCTGCTTGCATCCACATAAACTAACACAGTTATCTAACCAGGGACAGGCTGAGGAAAAAAGTCATAGCAACAGGAGGTGGGGACAGGATCCAGTGGCTTTCCAGCGAGAGTAACGTGTTGGCATCAGGTCCTGATTGGTGACCTACCAATTTCCATTTGCTTAGTGGTGGCTTTTTCCCCATCTCCTGACAAGGACCAGAAATTGGTTTTTCTTGAGCATGATTAGCAAACCTGGATTTAACACAGTCAAATACAGGAAAAAATCCAACCAATCGACATAGTGTGGGCTTTTGATGCTGTGCAATGCATAGGTTCAAATAAAGTAGAGCTTGTATGAAAACCTTGTAAGTAGAAATGGAGAGGAATCCAAGCACATCTTAAAACCCAGTGCTGAAGCTTCAGCTTCAATCACCAGTGAGTGACTGATGTCAGTCTTTTTTGTGGACTGCAGCCCGACTGCTTCCTGACACAATTACACAACACCAAGGGGACCTCTAGGCATCATACAAGCAGAGGAATGAGCAACAGGGCACAGACTGCCAGAAGGATGCTGTAAAACAGGTCACAGCTACCACACCCAGTGCATTACCCTGCTAAATACTGGTCAGTGAAAGCTTCCAGGGTCTACAGCCACGGAATAACATGAATGAAAAGCAAAAAGGACCCACTATTGCTAGCCACAAACTAGACAGTTTGGGTACTGGAAACAGCACTGCTGGCCCAGTATTTACCCAGGAAAGCCTCTGCTAGCTTACAGCTGGCTCAGGTATGTCTGCAACCAGTGGTTCCAGCCCAGCTGACGCTGTTAAATCACTTGGAAGGAGACTCAGAAAAAGCAAGCAGCTAAGAGAATTTAAGAACTATTCTTTAAGTTACTTCCCTGCCACTGTTGGTGCCCTAAGTTGCCTGCATAAATTTTTGTCATGCTCTCAAACAGGAGACAGACAGCAGCAACACTTGATTCTGGCCACATAAAGCTTACACCTGGCCACATTTGAAGGCTACAACTTTTGTTTTACGTGTCTGGTTTCTCCTTTGAATTTCAACAAGACAAAAATACAACCAATTTATTTTCTAAAAATGCTGTAAGGACTGAAATGTATTGTAACAATATCTGCATTTCTTTCCAGAGTATCTGCATTTTAGGTACAGGCAAACATCTTTTTATCAGTTGGATTTCAGTCAGTTTTGGCCAGTGTTCCAAGTCTTTTTGAAAACAATGAACTTCATAAAACATATGTTAGCACATTTATTATCTCCATATACAGCATTTACTCTAACAAACCAAACTCTGTCATGGTCAGTAAAACTAGATGAAGAAACAGTGTGAGTTATTTCTTACTTCAAATGAAAATCCAGACCTCATCTTAGGGTCAAGGTCAAAAGGAAGAGCTAGGTATAAAGGCAGACAGAGCCAGATGGCTTTTAATTATACAATAGTTGTTACGAGACATTTAGTACTTCAGGAAGGTTTATCCACCTGTTCCAATTTACCCAAGTGCTCACAATCCATGATGAATGCCAAAGCCAAAAAAAATCACTGCCATATGGATGCCTAGTTCCATGTCATACATCCATTGAACATCCCAGCCATAAAAATATTAATTTTCTGTCCACCCAAGAAAATTTTGTAACCATTGCTATTATTCTTATTTGAAAAAATTTAATGTGTTACTGTGCCAGCAGGCTGGACAGGTTGTGACAAAGCATACACAGAAAGCAACAAACCTTAAAAATACCAGCAGCCTTTAAAGACCACACATCCATTATGGTGGTTGCACAGAACGACAAAGACATTCTTGCTGCTGAAAGCTCCAGCTTTTCAAAAGCACTGTTTATTCTAACTTGTAGATGTTGAACTAAACTTCTCCCACTCCTGAAGTGTAATTTTTGAAGTGTCACTTTTGCAAGACCTGCAGTAAGAGTTCTAAGAACTGAAGTCAATGACGTCTGCAAGTCCTCCAAACTTTTAGAGGATCTTAGTAAACCTGAAGTCTAAAACAATGCAGAGAACTCTTAACTCCACATGTTACATCACTGCACCAATGAAACACAACAGAAATTTCCACAGCCAGTCTTACAAAGACAGACAATACTCAACTTGTCTTGAGTGAAGCTGAATTTCATCTATTTTTATATGAAGGAGAATATTATGATGATGTAAAAAGCAACAGGTATATCTACTGATGAAGTTGATACCCTCAGACTTGTGCCTGGATAGATTTGATCTTACAAAACAAGCTGGCAGACTAAAAATATAAAAAGACACCTACTGCATAAATGCAGTAATGTTTATATGATGGCAGCCCTTCTCTGCCTGCTTCAGGGGTGGCCCCAGTCTTTCAGTTCTGCAAGCCATTTGATAAAATCTCCTTGTGGCAACAAAGAGCTGTAAGATTTAAACAGCTGAAAAGACAGGTAGCTCTGTGCTCATGCAAGCAGGGACAGCAGCTATTTTATACTCCTCAGTACCTCTCTCTCTCATCCCGTGTGGGACAAGGCTGAGATGGAGACTGGCAACACAAACTTCAGCAGCTTGTACTGGCTCCTTCCTCTCACAGCCACCACCCCAACTTCTCATAATCCTAATGCCAGTAATGTGGAGCAGTCCCAGACAGAGAGATGTGCTTGAACTTCTCCACAGACGCATTACTGCAGTGTAATCACGTGGGCTTTCAATACACACTGTGAAATTTTTGCACTACTGTATTTAATGGCCAAATTCCCATTGATTAAAGCAGAGCCAGACTATCACATACACTACTTCTACTTGGTCAGAACACCTCCTCCTCCTGAGGCTTGTAAGAGCCATAAATAAGGTTAAAGCAATATAGTACTCAGTGGTTTTAATAGAAGGCCTCCTCTGTTAAACAACCACCAAAAATAGTTGCTGAAGATGGGTTATACTGAATCATAAATGAGAGAAGGCTGTTGAGGACTTTTTTTTAAAAAAATCACTACTTTTATTGGTTGTCAATGTTTTCCTATTAGTCAGTAAATGCATTGATATAGGTGAATTTCCAAAGTAAGCATGATGGGAGAGCTAGTTTGAGATTCAAACTAATTTAAAAAGAAGTCACCTCAAGTTTCCCTTTGGGACAATTACAAAATACACCATTAATTTGTTGCACCCAATCTGTGTGTATGTACTGGATGGTAATTAGTGTAGAAATTCACTTTTACCATCTTTCTGTTCAACTCAACAAATTACAGTTTTCAACACCTTTTTCTGGCAGTGACAATCGTTTTAGTATTTGTCTTATCTCCACAGAGCAGAAATATACCCCAAGCAAAACATACACTATAAACATATGCACATGCAGAATAGACATAGCTACTATGTACTATCATCACTATTAAGTATACAGTCATACAGTATTCCCCTGCAGAATTAGAAAAAAAAAATATGTTCTAATATAAATCATATTACTGGCTTCAGGTATTGGACATCATTGAAGTTTGCAAGGCACTTTCTATAATAATATTTATTTAAAAAGTTGTTTCTGACTTTGCCAAACTAACTGCTTGTTCTAAAACTTTACGTGTTGGCTGTCTGCCCTGAAACTGGGGTTTTATTTGTTTGGTTTTTGGTTTGGTTTGGTTTTTGGTTTTTATTGTTGTTGTTTTCTTTTCTTTGTTTGTTTTTAATTTCAGCCACAGTTCTCCTCCAAGAAGGAGATCACAGAACACTTTATTGGCTTGCCAAAATGGCATTCTGGCAACCTTTCCTCCAACTTGAGCACCCTGTGCTTTGGAGTGAGAAATAAAAATTTCACGAGAGGTTGTGAGGGAGGAGAAACGCACTCCAGGAAGCCTAAGCTACAAGCCATTGAGAGGAACATAAAAGTATCAATGAGCTTTCCACATATTTAATAGAAGCTTTATGATTTCAGAGGCTAAAAACTTCAAAAACTGTGTCTCACTAAGCATATTGTCTTCCCTCATGACTTCCAACAATTACATGTGCATATAATGTCTTCAGAAAAGAAATGATCATGCTTCCTGCAAGCCCAGGCCTACAGGTAAACCCAGGGTTACCAGCAAACACTTTGGCAGCAAATGCTGCTGCAGGCTGGGGTGAACAGCAGAAGGGAGCATCTCTCAGCAGTCCTGCAACGCCAGACACATCTCCAAGCCAAATACAGAGGACACAAACTGAACCAGGACACTCCTGCAATTCCTTACCTCATCCATTATAAAACCCCCGAATGAAAAATGATCCCAATGGCAAAAACAACCTTCACTACTTGACCCCAAATTCATAACAAGACTAGATGCACTCTTTGTACTATGTGGAGCAGGAGTCCCACAGGAAACAAATGTTGTAGCATGTGGTCTTGTTACCAAAGGTGAAATCACACATCTGCAACTGTGGTGCCATGTTGCACCTGAGTGGCTGTTTTTGCCACAGGTAGTTCTGTGTCTGACTTCTGAATGAATGCAATCCTGCAGACACAATACTGTTACCAAAAGAGAGAAACAGTTTTTCAAAAGTACAGTTGCTCTCAGTAGTCCTATACACATATATGACAGTAATGAATCCCAAATCCCTGAATCACCTGGAATGTCAAACAGTTTTCAAAGAAAGCTGAAAGGAGAAAAGATCAACTAGAACAGTTTAATAACTTTGGCATGATGTTACTAATTTGTTGGAATATAGTGTCCAAGTTCTCTGATTATTCACAGAATTGAGCTAATTCAAGCACACAATTTTGATAACCTAATGTGCATATATAAAAGGATCCATCACACAACCAAAACAGGAATGTAGATGCATAATTGATCATTAAGCCTAGAGTTTAAATGTGAGTAGTTCTAACAAAATCAGCATGAGTATTTGTGAAGCCAAATATGTACCTGCACTTTGGCAAGACCAATGAAATGTGAATGGTTAAGGTAATAAATATGCAAATGTATTACTGTCTGCATTTCACAAGAGATTTTGATAGGCTTGGGTTTGCAAGACGGTCTGATAATCTGTAGAAAACCAAGCAAATTAAAAAATAAGACCACTTAGTACAAGTTTTGGTTAATACTGTGTGTACAAGACTGCATCAAAACAAAAAGGAAATAATCATACAGCAAGTATTTACCAGTATAGATTTTATTTATTTTCAAAATAATGGGGTTTGTTTAGATTTAAAATACTTTAGTAATTACCTAAAACAAATGTACACTTTGTCAGAACTTCTGGTAAGTGCTGATCTTGAGTTCCGAAAATGCGTGACAGAATACAAGAAAATATAAAATTGCAAAATACAATAACGGAGCTTTACAAGAGGGACACACATTCTATATTATTTGAACTAAGTCTATCAGGTAAACATGCTGTAACAGCTTTCCACTTAGAACGCGTGCCTATAAACTTAATCTGCAACCTGAATCCCAGGAAAAATTCACTTCTGATCAACTCAAGGCTAGTAGGTTCAAAAAAAAAAAAAAAATAAAATCCATCTAGGGATGTGTTTCTTCATTGAACATATATTCCCTTTTTCCATAAGGTATTAATTTTAAATTTTAATAGATCACCATATATGATAAAACTCCAATAAAACATTCTCTTATTATTCATGATTCAACTACGTTTGTAGCCATAACGTAAGTTATTTTATATGCAAACAGTTAAGTGTTTCATAAAAAAAATATTTATTTATTGCATCTAGTGAAAAAAAACTTTGATGGTTCTTAAAAAGAAGAAAAAAAAAGAACTTGCTGTTGGCTAATTGCCAAAAAATCCCTTCCCTGCAGCTTGCTTTATCAAGAATTATAAAGAAACTCTGGAGTTCGTTGTGATCTAGACAGCCAAAGATGATTAGTCTGTATAGGAGCAGGATGCACAGTACTTGATTAAACCCACAAACATCTTGAATGAGCTATAAGGATAAAAAAAAGTGGTTTGTTATTGCGTCCATTTCCAAAGGACAGCTCACAAGCTTTCCTCCTCACGTAAAAACTGGAACACAGCTGAGAAGTCTTTCAGGGCATAGCCTTTGGCACACATCATCCTGTAGATCTGATGTGCCTGGGAGCCCAGAGGAACTGGTGTCTTCGTGTTGGTGGCAGAAATCTGGGCCAAGCCAAGATCCTGTGGGGGGCGAGAAGAGGGAGTGAGAGGGCAGAGGGGAAGAATGGAAAGAAAGAAAAAGAGAAAAAATCAGGGGAGAAACAACAACAATATAAACAGCCATGTGCATATAGGCTAATTGGCTTCCACTGTAACAGAAACTCTACTGTCAACAAGGACAATAATCCAGCCTTAAAATTTCAGACCTGGAAGAAGTCGGTTTTGTGTAGTTTTTACTTTTTAAAAGAGTAATTCAATGTTATTCAACAGAAAAACCTCAAACTTTGCCAGGCAGACACCACCTTAAGAACAGGAGGAACTTTGAAGATTCTAGATCACTATATAACCTAGTAGAAAGACTCAGACTCTTTTTCCCCATTGACTATGTCATCTCTAGTAAGAAAATTTCCCTGGCTATTCACTGAAGCATTTCATGTAGATTCTTTTGGCAAGAGGAATTCTTTATTACTATGAACATGTTAAAAATCAAGCAGAACGAATTTCAAGAACAAGAAAAGGGAAGCCACTTAGCAAACGTACATTTCCTATAATGTAAGCAGTTAATAGCAAAACGAGAGGCATAGACTACTTTGTGAAAAAAACCTGATTTGCTGCCTGATTGGAAGGATGTATCAGAGAATTGCTTAGGGAGCAGTCCTGGGTCTGCGACAACTCAAAATTCCTCTTTAGTGACTTTTTCTTTAGTGACTTTCTTTAATAGAGGCATATAGAGAATAGTTCCACTGTGTTTTTAAATACTATATTTGGGTCAACAAAAGGAAGGGAAGGTTCAAAGAGGACAAATTTGAAACATGTCCTTCAAGAGCCCTTGTTCAACTACAGTTATTATCTGAAACAAATAGGACAGAACCCAAAGGTGAGTACCAAGTACTATGACTAACCACAGTTAGCCAGAAACAGTCATCTGTTCAGGCTGGAGGAGATCTTGAACTCTAAGCTGAACCCGACACAAAACAACCCAAAGAAGGAAGCACTAACAAGGGCCTGGACATATATTAAAAGATCTCTTGACTAAGTAGGAAAGTAATGCCTGCACTCAAGATTGTCTTTATGGTCTTGTTAATGAAATCAATGTTTGGGGTTCATATTTCAAGAAAATTGCAGAAGAACCTCTCAAGTGTTACTAGGAAATGCCTACACTTCCTGTGCATTCAGAACTATGGTGGTTTATAGAATCTACTGCGTGATTGATTTTTTCCTGTTTTTCAGTGGTTTGGGTCAGAAGGGACCTTCAAGAACTTCTAGTTCCAAGCCCCTGACCATGGGTAGGGTCATCTTCCACTTGACCAGGTTGCTCCAAGCTTGATCCAGCCTAGTCTTGAAAACTTCCAGGGATGGGGCATCCACAACTTCTCTGGGCAACCTCTTCCAGTGCCTCACCACCCTCACAGTAAAGAATTTCTTCCTAATATCTAATATAAATCTACCCTTTTTCAGTTTGAAGCTATTACCCCTTATCCCATCACTACATGTCCTTGCCAAAAGTCTTTCTCCAAGTCTCTTGTAGGCTTCCTATTAGTCTTGGAAGGTGCTATAAGATCTTCCCAGAGCCTTCTCTTCTCCAGGATGAACAACCCCAACTCTCTCAGCCTGTCTTCACAGGAGAGATGACCCAGCCCTCTGACAATCTTCATCACCCTCCTCTGCACTCACTCTAGCAGGTCCATGGCCTTGTTATGTTGGGAGACCAGAACAGGACACAGCACTCCATG
Organism: Rhipidura dahli; assembly: GCA_013399225.1. Taxonomy (NCBI): domain Eukaryota; kingdom Metazoa; phylum Chordata; class Aves; order Passeriformes; family Rhipiduridae; genus Rhipidura; species Rhipidura dahli. The sequence continues at coordinate 199,307 of VXAC01007377.1, forward strand.
TGGGGTCTGTCAAGAGCAGGGCAGGGGGGAGAATCACCTTCATCGACTTGATGGTCATGCTGCTTTTGATGCATTCCAGGATGTGATTGGATTTCTGGGCTACAAGCACACATTGCCAGGTCACACTGAGCTTCTGGTCTTCCCACATCCCCAAGTCTTTTACCCCAGGCCTGCTCTCAATCCATTCTTTGCCAAGCCTGTAGTTGTGCTTGGGATTGCTCCAACCCAAGTGCAGCACCTTGCACTTGGCCTTGTTGAAATTCATGAGGTTTGCAAGGACCTAGCTCTCACACCTGTCAAAGTCTTAGAGTATCTCAGCCTTCTCCAAATCCTGGGATACCAAGTCCTAATCCTACATAAGGTCCTATACCTATAAAAGATTTTCTTGTTACCCTTGAAATGTCTGGTCAGGTTTAATTTTATCAGGGCTTTAGCTTTCCTAACCTGATTCCTGTCTGCTTGGACAATTTGTCTGTATTCCTCCCAGCCTACCAGTCCTTGCTTCCAACCTCTGTAGGCTTCCTTTTTGTGACTGAATTTGTCCAGGAATTCCTTGTTCATCAGCACTGGCCTCCTGATGGTTTTGCATGACTTCCTCCTTGTTGGGATCCATCACTCCAGAGCTTGGAAGAGGTGATCCTTGAATATTAACCTGCTCTCTTGTGCCCCTCTTCCCTCCAGGGCCTTATGGTACTGTACCAAGCAGATTCTTGAAGAGGCCAAAGCTGGCTCTCCTGAAGTCCAGGGCAGTAAGCTTGCTGTGCACCCTCCTTGCTGCCCGAAGGATCTCAAATTACACCTCTTCACGGTCACTGAAGCCAAGGCTGTTCTTGAGATTCACTTTCCCCACCCTCCTTGCTGATGTGAACAAGGTCCAGCACAAAAAGCTCTCCTTGTTGGCTCCTCCATCATTTGGCGAAGAAGGTTCTAACCAACACATTCCAAGAACTTCCTAGATTGTTTATGCCCTGCTCTGCTCCCTCTCCAGCAAATACCAGTGTGGTTGAAGTCCCCCAAAAGGACCAAGGCTTGTGGATGTGACATGTTTCTCTATATTTGTCTCATCTGCTCAGTGTTTAGGTCAGATGGCCTGTAGAAGGTCTCCACTATAATGTCACCTGTCCCTGCCCTCCCTTTAATCCTGACCCATAAGATCTCAGTCAGCTCCTCATCCATCCCCAGGCGAAGCTCCAAGCACTGCAGCTGGTCACTGACACAGACCTTGAATCCTTCCACTCCATAGTGGATAACACCCCAGTCAGAGGAGTCATCTCACCATGTCTCTGTGATGCCAGTAAGACGACAGCCCTGCAGGCATGCACACACAGCATTTGCATAGGTCACTTAAACTGGGCCCTGAGGAGGCTGACTTACTGGCTGGAACGGCTGTAATTCTTTTGTGCTGCTCTTCAGGTGCTCTCCTGCTTCTCCAGGCTCTGGACAGTTGTTGTTGTCACTGGCATCAAACTGGTAGGAGCAGGATGAATGCAGGTTCCCCCTCCTTCAGTAACTTTAGCTTACAGCCCTCTTCACCACAGCTCTGCAAGCCTGTAAGCAAAAAGGCTCTTCCCCTACTTTGACAGATGGTCCCCTTCTTTGATACAGAAGAACTGAGACTGTAGTACTGCTGAGAGCACCTTTGACTTCTCAGGGATGACTTACAAGACAGGTCTTTACTTTCTGTGTGTCTGGATTTGAATTAGCACAAGGAAATTCAAGATCTTACTCTACTCTCTAAATGTCACTTCGATCTGTAAATCGGCTCTATAAAGGTCATTCTGATACAAATAAGAATTATAGTTACTTTTCCTATTACCCTTGAATGACTTCAAGCTCTAGGAAAATGGGAAAAACATACATATCAGATGTCACAGGATCCAAAATAGTTTTCATCTGCATCAGGGCAGATAATTCCTTCTCGTCTAGCAACTCTGTTGAAAGACTGATGAGCTGACAAATCTAGGAACACTTACTTTAACCTTGCATACAGTAAGATATTTCATGACATATATAAACCCTCTTTGTGAAATCTGTATCCATATTATTAATTTTATTCAAGAAAGCTTAACTCATGTAATGGAATATTAGAATGGCAAAATCATCTAATTCCAAAACAGTGAAAGTACTTGGTATTGGTAGTGGCAACTGTGATCTAGTTCTCTCTGACGGGACATTCACAGAAACAATCCCTGAAAATTCTGAATGGACTGCTAGCACAAATACAATTTCATAAATGTCCTGGATTTTGCCAAGGACAGGGTTAATTTTTCACAGTAGCTGTGAGGGGGTAGAGCCTTGCACCATGTGGGGCATGGCCAAGACCTCAAGGTTGATACCATCCTATGTCATTGCTGGGGTGGGGAAAGGGCTCTCTCTGGCTTCCTGGGAGAAGGGGTGCTCCTTTCTGGTTGTGGAAAAGTGTGGTGGGTGGGTCTGTCCACCATTGTTTTTCATTGCGCTGGGCTTGGTGAGCATTTTGCATATAAATCCCCCTCTCTTTGTACATTTTTGTTGTTAGTATTGTTGCTGTTACTGTTTGTGTTCTTATCTGCTTCCCACAAATTGTTCTTATCTCAATCCATGATTTCTGCCTCAAGTCTCTGAGGGAGTAGGAGGGGAATGGCTGGCAGGGTTTTTTTTGTGGGAATCCTAAATTGGGGAATACCATTCCTAAACCAGGGCAATAAAGTAGCTCTGCTCACTTCAGTAATGAAAATGTGGCTCCAAGATGGTTGAAACATTCAGTAACATTTCAATAGTTAAATGGACAAGGACTCCTGACTGAAGTGCAGGAAGGTTGTTTTGCTTTTTAAAAACTCCATTTTATAAATTAGAGCTTTGAAGGAAAAAACCCAAGAAAATGTAAGTAAAGCTTATCTTTAGCTTCAGATCATGAAGTATTTTGCACCTTTTCACTTGAGGTTGGAGATTCCTCAAGTGAAATAGTACAAAACACCTCTGAAAAAATTTCTCTTTGCTGACTTACTTGGAAAAAGAAGAGCATAGTTTATGGCTTCTCTCATACTCTTTGGAACTGACAACATCTTCCAGATGTCTCAGTGCACTGAATATTCTAAGACTTTTCCTCAGCTTGGAATAGGGAAACAAATTCTCTTTCACAATTTGCTTCCACTTTGGAATTACCTGGTTCCTTACATTTATTTTACAGTTGACGTAAATGAAACTGTCATTTGAAATAAAGCTCAAAGGCTGTCTTGACATGACTCAAGAGGAGTATGATATAAATCTAACTCTTCTCAGGACCCAAAGTTGACATTTAATTAGCAACTGTGCTGTCAATGAAAGATGGAACCTCTGGCCTGCCAATGCCTTGGACACAAACATGATGTGGGAAACTAAACTAGATTTTTTAAACTACAAAATCTTTAGAGCAGGTTTCACATTAAGTTGACTAAATTCTATGTTTCAGTATCAAATTTCAAGACCAAAGAGCTTTTTAGAGGTGTCTGGCAAACTCTTCTGACCCAGACACTTAAAATCCTCTGGCTTTGTTTGAGAGATCCATTGCTGACAAAATATTTCAAGAAAGCCTTTGACTTCCACCATCTCTGATATGTGAGCAGGAACTTGAAGTTCATTAATGTGTTTAGTGACTGTTACTGAGGCACTCCTAGATATTTTCACGGTGGAATATTTTCTCCTCAACGTCAGGGTTTTACTTACCTCTCTCCCCTTTTTTATTTCTTAAGTGGCAAAATCGTGCTCTGCATTTCCCTTAAAAAAAGTTCCAATCTCAAACAATTCACAAACTGTATAGTATGTCACACACCAGGATGAAACCAATAGTAGCAAAATCTTTCCACAAAGCAGTGTCTTAGAAGGGGTCACCACTGCACCAAAGAATAGCATGAACACGATCATCTGTCTTGGCTACTTAGGCAAGAAATATTCCATCTATATAGAATAACATAGCATAGTTCAACAGGCATGGGAGAAATTTAATGTCCTTCCTTTGTACAGAGGATTCTAGCCTAAAGAAGGCAGCCTTCAGGACTGCCAGGAGAGGCAAGTCAGAAGAGGTGAACAGCAATTACAAATCTCTGTGAGGAACTCTCTTGGTTATCATTGATGCTTTATAACCAAAAGCTGGCAGTTTCAACAGGCACAAGCCAGGCTGCTATTCTTCCAATTAAAGAAAGATCTTTCAGGGCAGTTTCCAGGGGAGATGAAGGTCCCTCTCAGAAGCAGACCAAAGGAAAAAACCCAACATTTTAGAAAGAAACTTAAAAGGGAGGGAAGAAAATGTGTGCCCCTATCTCATTTATACTATGAGGTTATTCTGGACAAGATTACGAGCTATAAATCATGAGAATAGAGATTGCAGCATGAAACATAGCCAATCACGCAGAACAGATTCTAAAACCAGCACACAAGATGGACACAAGCTTTGAGGCAGGGCCAAGATCAGGTTGCTCATCTCTAATCAGTAGCCCTGGCAAACTCTAAGCAGTAACGTAACACTTTTTATAAATCCATAATTTAAACAACACTTTATTGTCCCTGATGTTCAGTGACATGAACACAATGTAAAAGGTGCTACTTTTCAATATTTTAACACATCCCTCAAAGAAATTAAAGGTCCTGGTCATTGGTCCATAAACATAAAATGTAGCAGCAGTTGAGGGGTTTTGAGCCATGCAGCGTTCGCAAAATATTTTGGTGCTACCACACGTAAAACAGTCTGCACGCACTCTGAAGAGAATTTGGCTAATTTCACTGAGTGTGCCAATGCACCATTTGTCCTAAAACAACTTCAAAATGAAATGAACATTATTATTAAGCAGGTATTATATACAGGAGCTCCAGCACTGTGGAAATTTGCATGGTAACATCTGAGTTTGTTCACAGCTTTGAGAATGCTGTTTTAGTTCTAAATGCTACATTTCCACTGTACATGGAAGAGCTGAAAATGGACAGAATGCCTAACCAGTTGGGAGCACTCAATAAACTGGTATACATAAAACCTATCCTGTATGAAATCAAATGCCTCTCTCAGGAAGTATCTCCATGAAACGGATATTCAGTGTGAAATTATTTCCTGCACTTAGATGAGACATCTCTCCCAGAGCTGGTTTTATAATTTACCTTATGCAATCATTGTGCTCAGTGCAGAAGTAGTTCAAGAGTCAGAGTTCTGTATCTCCTTCCTCCAACTGTGTGTCCTATCCGTGGGATGCAGAGCCCTGACCTCCTTGCCTACTTTCCTGTGGCCTCTAAAAGCTTTGCTCTCCTGACCACAGAGTGACTCAGGCCAGGGCTTTTCCTGGAAAAGCCGAGAGCATGGCAATAAGTGCATTCTCCTGGGATGGGATAACAGTAGGTTTTCAACTTCCTAGTGCTGAAAAGGACCTAAACCCCAGATCTCCCACTTTGCAGACAAGCAATTTAGATTACTAGGTAATTACTCATGAGAAGCCCTTATTCTGTCACCAGCTAAGACAATTCAGGAGAGCTCACAGAACGGTGCAGAAACCTGCAGAAGATCAGCCTGTGGTGGTGTGGGTTGCTTTCTGCATTCCAGATGGCCTTAAGCAGAAGGACCAGCACACAAGCAACTGGCTTAGCAAGGAAGGGGTTACTAGAGAGCATGTCCAGTAGCATGGTTAAAGGTATCTAGAAGAGAGCTGGCCCAAAATCTGAGATGCTTATGCCACTATCAGCACCAAATTAAGTCACCTGGTTTTCCCTGAATTCTCTCTTGAACTTAGGCTCCTAAATTATAGAGCAGTCATGCAAGAGGCACCTAAATGGCTTGCTGAACACTCACTATAGACACAAGTCCATTGGGACTCCTTTATTAAGGCAGAACTCAAAAAGACCATGCATATAATCTCATTCGCTGGCTCAGCAGTAACAGTGGCTAGAAAGAAGCTGGAGACTAAGGAAAAACCCTCTGAACAACTCCTTTATTCAGAGCTACAGGAAGAGCTTGCTTCCCCTCCATTCATGCCTAAATATTATCCTGTAATCACAAATTTTCACTGAGAAGACCGTTTGCTAGGAGCCCAGAGAGAAGCAACTGCACATACTTGACGTGCAAGTGTTACGTACCTTAGCCATGAGTGTGGTTCCAAAGCCACCTTGGTAATTGTTAGCTGACGGAACTCCTTCCATCACTCCAGGAACAGGGTTGTATGTATCGCTTGACCAACAGCGACCTGAGCTCATATTTAGGATTTTGGCCAGCAGCTTTGGGTCAAGGCCTAATCTGTCAAAGGTCAAAGAAGAGAAGTGTTAATGTCAAAATGCACAAGACATGGGTGACTTGTTTTATATCTTAGGACCCTACCATCATTCCTCTCCCTTTATTATAAGTCATGAAAAATGACAGAGTATTGATATTGGGGGCAGGGATGCTGTATCTTAAATTAAAGAGCATCAATCCACCGTTTAAGCAGTAGGTTTTCAGAGCTTTTTTCCTTTTGCACTAAGCCAATCCTCTTCACCTAGCAATTTTAAAAGTGGAAGCAAAATAAAGGTCCTCTGAGAACAATAGTTACCTTGTATTTCAATTACTAAGAGGCATTCTCTGTTCTGCTACCTACTAGGTCACATACTTGTTCTTCATATCAAAATCATATTCTCTGAACAAAGCAAAAAATTCACAAGCAAGTGTGGCAATGTGGATGTTGTTGTGTGATGCATTTATATGTGAACACTTGTGCATTTTTGAAGTGAACAAAATAACACGATTCTGCTCTAATAATGTGAATAAAATTGCTGCTCTTCTCAAAAAAACCACTACTGTTGTATACATCCGTGAATTCTTGTCTTTGCTATTATTAAATCTTCATTATGTGCTCCTGCTTATGAGGCAAGTCTGCATTTCACTGTGACATATGTTATCTATTTGCAAACATATATTATAGTTCTGGGTCAGCTGCTGATAAGGTTACTGATCCCGATAAAACAAAGCTTGTCCAAGTAGAAACGTCATTTGTTCTACCATGGAGATGATGGCATAAACTGCTTCTCAGAGCAGACCCTGAAAATTCTTCAATATTATAAGAAATTAACCCTCTTATGAATTCACATTTATGCTGATGGTAAGTTGTAAGTGTAATTTTACATCAATTGCATTCATACCAAGGACAACCAGCAGCAGTTTATCTGGCACTGTACAGATATTCAGCCACAGTCAGGACAAAAGAGAAAGCAAGGGAAATACCTCCAGTAACAATTCAAGATGAGAAAAGGACATTTTAAAAGGGATATATCACCACCTTCTATAAAGCTTATTTAAATAGATTCCAATGCTCTTTATGTTAGTTCTCACATCACAGACTTTTACAGATCTTCATAGTCTAACACTGCTTTCAGGCACTGTAGCACTCTGGGTTTTAATTTGCAGATGAGAAAAGCTCATTACCAATGGAACAGTTGCTAAAATGCATGTCTATCTATTCCAGTAGGCATTTTGGATTTGAAAAGTAGGCCCCAACAACATGGCTCCTATTCCTACAGTGGCACTGTGTCCTGCAAGTCTGCCTTGCTAATGCAAAGCAAGAACATTTCCTGTATCTCAGATAGCTTTTTAGCAGTACTGCTGGGCACTCTTACTTATGATTTGCTGCAGCAGCCCCTGGAATTCAGTGGAAAGTCTCCGCTGGCCTAAATGGGATCAAGCTTTATGCTCCCCCACATTTTTTCTCCAACCTTCTGATTCAGCTGAATGCTTATAATGACCATGTATTTAAAAAGATAAACTGAATTTTTCAGCACCAGTATGTTTTCACCGTATTTGAATTGTATTTTTATTGTGCATAGTACATTAAAGTCTTCACCACAAAAGTCTTCATCAAGAGCCACTCCGAATAATGGCTTTAATTGTTGTAATCAAAAAAAACCTGCACTGGGAGCATTCAAAGCCTGAGCTTCCAAATACACAGAGGTTTGTTTGTTTGTTTTTTTTTTTCCCCAAACAAATCTCTTGACTTGTCTGTTTCCTTATCATTGTTACATCCAGATCAGTATTTTTACCAATGCAGTGCCTGCTTGTGCCATATCCAGCTGCATGGAGAGGCCTGCAATTACAGCTGAGAGTATACTGCAAGACAGAGAGCTTATTATTTCAAAATACATATAACCCTCCCAAAGAATGCTCTTCTTACAGTGTTCCAACTACCTCTCTGTGAAAGCATACTTTAAAAGATATGCATGTATTATACAGATATGTAAAATACTGTCTTGCACAAGATCTGACATATTTTTGCTCCCAGAAAAAGGAAGATAGTGTCAGTTTGTATCCCTGCTTCTTCAAAATTCATGGCTCTTAAAAACCATGCAGCTTCTCTTCAGAGACCTGAACCTATTTTTTTTCTCTTTTGCAGCAAGTGTATCATTAATAAGAGCAAGTTAGAAGTGCTTTGCATTTCATCTTTCTGAAGATTCATCCACTGGTGCATATATAACTGACAGTTAAAATTAGACATATATTAAAATCAGTTACTGAAGAAGTCCTCTGTCTTCCACTGTGCCCAAAGCTTGTAATGGTCTGAAACCAGCCAGAATATACAGTAATTGTCATTCAGCAAGAGTCTATCCTAGAAAGTCATGCTTCAGTGGAGAAGACTGAGTTTCCATTTGAAATCAACAAATTAATCCAAGACAGGTATCTGAAAGGGCAAGTTTAATAGGAAGCAGCTACTGGGCTCTCAACCATGATAAAATGTTATTGCTGTTTCCCTGTAAATTGGCTGGGAACATACGATACTCTCTGCATAAGAGCTCCATTGCTGTTCAGGAGATATACTGCTCAAGCTATCAAAATGATGACAGTCTGCCAGTCCCTATAACAACTTGCCATTGGACCTGGCAAGAGCTTGTGCATGTGCGTGTGAATTTACAATTACCAAAATGTTCCTCTCCCTTATAAGCAGAAAAGAAGCCCATGTATTAACTGTACTTATAATAGAACAAAAACTATTGCTCCCTGAATCAATGCTTCTTCAATAACATTCCTAATGAAGCAGCAACTGAGCAATAGATGCACATACCAAAAAAAAAAAAAAAAA
>VXAC01007377.1:208369-281849 GCA_013399225.1 Rhipidura dahli
AAAAAACGGTTAAAATACAATCCCTTCACACTACTGCTCAAAACTTAAGTTTTGCTGAGCTCTGATAAAGCCTCAGACTGAATTTTTCATACACTCCTCCAAAAGTTCCATCTGGAACAGACAGAAAAATTGAAATAGTGTCTCACAAGAAAGATGCATCCTGGTCTCATTTTAAGGTGTAACAACTGAAGTAGCTGAACTCTTGAGAGTTTCCCATCTCAAGGTGCTTTGGGTAAACACTATATAAAGGTACAAATACTCAAGCAGAACTTCACAGCCCTTCTTCCACAGTTAAAAATGAATTTGCCATTGGTGTTTTAAACGAGGTAAGTGCTCTCCAGTGTCATTACTAACCTTCATGAGACTTAGCTACAGCCCTATGCCAAAGACAGCAGAACCACAGTTCCTTGGAGTCCATTTTCAAGGTACTCTTTCTAAACTTTGCAGTGGGGATGTGTCCAGGGCTATTATTCCTCAGTGTGTCACAGATGCTCCTCTCTACACTGTCAACTCTCATTTCTGTGCCTGTCTTACATCCACAGCTCAGGGGTGCTCACAGAAAGCAGACCTAGAGACTGAGACTACTTTTACACTCAGCATGAGAAGAAAAAGTTCTTCCACTGTCTTTTCACTTTATGTATCTCAAAAAGCAAGCAGGCATGAATCCATACAGTAAAATTAGAAGAAGCTGCATTTGCAGCTTTAGGCATAAATTTGGGTGGCACTGCAGTCCCTCCTCACAGAGATGATTTTTTTGCTACTGGAACTACAAAAGTGATTTTGCAGCAAGGTTATTGTCTTAGAGCCCTTACTGCTCTCCTGGTCCCCTATATCCCAAATGCATTAAGCAATCTTGTCCTGTCCTGTGTCACCACATAAGCCCTTCCATGAGTCTTTGCAGGCAGTTTCTGATGGGACTGCAAACTGTCTGTCAGGCAACAACTTCCATCTGACCTAAACACAAACCAGGTATCAGCAAGATTTCATTTCCGAGCTTTATTTTGTTAATATTAGAAATTGTTTCACTGGAACTCAGGGCTCAGTAGAACAAAGTTACTGTCACTGAGACATTCAGCAAAATGAAAAAGAAAAATATTTTCTGTGGATGGTATCACTTAATGTTTCTATTTCTTATTTGTGCAGTTTACATGTACTCTGTGTTGGTTTGACACAGTAAGTCAGTATTTTGCAATATGTACACTGTAAAACTGTAGAGCAAAAGGTGCTCAAGATACTTCTACTGACAAGTTGCACTAACATGGTAGAAAGAAAAGAAAATATAAATGACAAAGTGAATTAATTTCTGCAGTGTCTGCTGTACCTTTTAACTTTTACTAGTAACATTCATAAATCACCAGGAACGTTATGGAAAAACTGAACATAACAAGCATTTCATTGGTCAGAACTAAGGATGGGAATATTTAAAAAAATTATTTATGCATTTTAATCCAAATAACTTCCAGTGAAAATGGGCATCTTCATTAGTAAATAAAGATGATGTGAGAGTAAAGCAAGTGAAATATAAATGCACAAATTACATGGCAATATGGCCTATTTTTCTGTGAGTTTATTGTGGAATTTTTGTTAACTAATATCAGTTTTCTTTCCTCCTCACCACATGTTATTTGCTACGTATGCTGAAGTTTGAAAAATTCTACAATTTCAAATATAAAATAAATAAAACAATAGCAGACATAATTTAAAAATCTGAAATTAGCAAAACAGTCACTCTAACTGCTTCATAAAACAAAAATTCAGACTGTATGGTTTATGAAAACATTAGAGAATAAATTAGCATATTAACAGAATGAATATCACACAGTTTTGAAGACTTTAGTTCAGAGTATATATTGGTTTATGGAAGGTGTTGTATTCTGTAGCTACATCTAATTCAGACAGCAGTATTTTGAATAATTAATTATTCAAAGTCCCTAGAACTCCCTTTAAAGGATGTAGCAGATATAAAAAATTTATGACATAAAGACATTTTATATTCTTTCTAAAAGTTAAGAACACATCTAGGTATTACAATTCCTTTTCTGAATTTTTAGATTTTCAGTAGCCTTTACCATTATTAAGTCAAAGTCAGACTTTCTTAACCAGATAAGCATCAATCTAATAAATCAAGTTCAGTTTCCTACTCTCTTCAGAGTAGGCAGCCATACTAGCCTTCGAGCTTTAGACTTGAAGAAAAAAAATCCTAAATTTATTAATATAGTAAAATTTGTAATATTTAGAATGACAACTTAAAACTTCTACAGTAGAAATTTTTACACACTACAAGTGAAAAGTTCCTATTCTAGTTATAAGCAGATGTCATCTTCTTAAGATTTTAATCACATCAAATTAAAATCAATGCAAGGATTCTAAATTACTTCATAAGGCTTTAAAGAACCACCTCTGTCTTAACTTTATGCAGCTTTTGACTAAATGAGACTCGGCTCTTTCTATAATAAAAATCAGCAGGTTTCTTCTACAATAAATACAGTTCCTTCTTGATAACCTTAACTGTAGGGTATGGAAGTTTATATATTGTTACCATCACGTAGGATTTTTCCTCCAAATGCTGAATATAGATTCAGCCAAAATTTGAACTGGAAAAAGAAAAAATTCTAAACACCTTCAAGCTACAGTGACTGCAGACATCAACTCGCTCTTCACAGGGCTTACATGGCCAGAATATCCCTCTTCCAAACCTCTTGATTTTATTTTAATCATTCCTACAAACGTAGACAAAACTATAACAAAAAATTAGTTGCATATGCTTTATTAAGTGAATCATGACTGAAAGCAGAACCCAGTGCAAGATTTCTGGATTACACTGGATTACAAAACTTGTAAACAATGCTACTGGTTTTATTATGGATTGATGCAGACATGCTTCAGTATATTACAGACTCTCAATTTTAAAATGTAAATGGTACAGGATATTGATAAACCAATTAGCACTGATGCAAAGCAAATTCCTCTTTTATCTCAATTACAACATGACAACTTAATAGGTCAAGATAGTCTAACATCTGAGACAAGGGCAATTCAATAAAACAACTGCATCTTGATATGGTAATTAAGAGGAAATGTGAATCCATTACATTCTCTTGTGTATGTGCGTGTATGTAGGTGTTCTTTTTTATTTATTTAAGCATTTGATGTCCTCTTGCTGTTTTTACAGTGTATGAAATCCACATGAACACAGTTGAGCCCAGTTGATACTTACCTACAATATCTGTAGTTTTAGCAGGCAAATTTTAAGATGCAACTGTGCAGATAAGTAATTCATGAAAAGCCCCTAAAAGATACACAATTGCAAGATAGTCTCTTCAAACATGGGACTTGTCTGTCTATAAATTCGCAAATGATTTTGATCTGGCTACAAGAATTTATTAGAAGTTCAAATACCTTGATACTGAACTGGTACTTGCATGCACTCTATTGGAAAATAAAACAAAATGACAAAGACCACAGCAAAATAAATATATTACAATTGGAAAGTAAAATTACTTTTGCTCAAATATGATGTCACTTAAAAGTTAGATGTACCACATGCTAGAAAAGAAATGGTAGTCTCAGCACTGGCAAGAGTGTATTGGAGCATACTGCAGCCTTTTGACAAACTAGGAATTTTGGCAATTAGGACAAAGTGCTCTCATAAAGTCAAAGAAAGGTAAATGTTCTGTTTTATGCTTTGATCTTAATTTGATATACATACTGTAGTAGAAGTTTCACTTTACAAAATATCTTGGAAAAATTCAAGAAAGTAAACAAAGCCAACGAGAGCCATATGGGAGTATAGTATTCTAGAATGAACTGTACATTAGCTTAGAATACAAACAAAAACTTACCTCTGTATTAGCTCTGGATGTTTATAATGAAAGACAAACATTATTATATGCTGCACTACAGCAGAACAAATAAACTCTTAACTTCAGATGCAGAATGTAACAACCTATGCCAATACCAGAGAATATTCCCATGCTGAGAACACCTCCTTTAGTTAAATAATCCATTTAGCCTCTTAATGGCTTTATAGGACAACTTCTGGCAAAAAGTTTACCGATGTCTTTTAACCATTGTTTCAGCAAAAGTCAACCATAATAACTGTAAACGTGGAAAAAATGCTTCAATCCACCACAAAAATCAAACAAACCTGATTCCAAGATTCATAGCTTCAGCAGTTCCAATCATACTGATGGCCAAGAGCATGTTGTTGCAGATCTTTGCCGCCTGAAAACACATGAAACCATCAATTAGTTTATGCATTTTCATAGAACTAACATACAGAAATCAACTAGGCCCGGGCCAAATGATCAAGTATGTTCTGGCAGCTCTCTTCTACAGTAAACTTTGTACTGTGATAGTACAAAGTTAATGAATGCCATTCTATGGCTCCTTCAGAGATTACAAAGTACTTATTTTCTTAGTACAGTAGCTCAGTTAGTATACATGGCATGTAGGGGTTCTTTGTCCTTCAGAACATCCAGTAAATTTAAATTCAGATGAAACAAAATTAAAATGTCTGTGCCCTAAGAAGTGTAATCTCAACAAGCCAATGTGGAGAAACACCAGTCAGATGCTGATGCTAAGTGACACAACGTACTGGAAAAAAGTGCCATGAAGTTACTTCATAAACACTAAGTTAGAGACAAGCAAACAAGTAGGAAGATATATGATCATGCATTTAGTTCTGGAGTAAAGGAGTAGGCATCAATAAATAAAAAGCCAGAAAAGGGAAAGACTGAGATAACTAGTAGTCCTTCAGAAAGCATTACCTGTCCAGTTCCAACCTCTCCACAGTAAACCACATTAGAACCCATGCATGTCAGCAACTCTTTGGCAGCATTAAATTCTTGTTCCACTCCACCAACCATGAAAGTAAGGTTCCCAGCTCGAGCAGCTCCAACACCTGAATCAAGATAACACTGCATTTAATAACACTATTAAAAAACCCTCAAACCTTAGGCAGTTTTTCTTACCAGTAAGGGTCTGATGATGAAAAATTAGTATTTCATGTACGATGAGGCTCTTAAATTCTTAATAAAAGTGAGCCTACACTGCCAGTACTCAGAGAATCAGTAATCTAAATTCTCAAACATCTGAAGTAGATAAAACCACCTTATCTTCCAGGCAAACTAGCAGGTATGTCATAAGACTTGCATAAAACTTGCAATGTACCTTTTTATAGTTTATACAAAGAAACAAACAACTTTTCCTGCAACTTTGCACTACAAAAAATTCACTGTATCTGAATTATGCAATAAAATTTCTCTTTTGTCAAACTACTCTTCACATATAACCATTAACGAAGTGCTGCTCAAAGTTAACTCTATTTTATCAACCTTTCCAAATCTAGGCTAATTTTTATCAATGCTTCCTGATTTTCACATGATTGAACAGCTAAAAGACACAGGCATATAAAACCAAGTCTTCTGAATTTCTGCAGTTTATTTTGTTTCTAATCTGAAGCAAAATTCTCCTTAATCTGAGAAGCTTTAACTTAGTTTTCCATACACAAACTTAATGCATATACAATGATGCAATTACTATGTAAAGACAATGTAAAAATTATTCCCACACATACACACCAAACACACTATTCCCAGTTTTATTCCTGCAGTCTGTCCTGTCGTTACCACAGTTCAGTAAGCACACACCATAGTTCTTTGATTATACAGTTCCTAACCACAACACCAGTGAATTTTTCATGTGATATTTATTACCTCCACTCCATGAAATACTCTATTCCTTAAAAAAAGCCTAATTCTAATATGAATTATTCTTAACGTCCCTAACCTCCTCATCTCCAGTATTTAATGGGTATAACTGCTAGGAAAATTTGGCCTAAACTGATGAACAAACCAGCTTCCTTACTGATTTTCTCTCTGGCAAGAAGCATAGCCACTATAAATTTTCTATGCTATGCATCAAACATTGGCTGGTTAGGGTGTACAGCTGGAGAGAACAACTGACTTTTGAATTAAACGTGCTCAATTAGGTACAGTGCTCTGAAGCGCTTTACCACAGCTAAGTAAGTGGTCAGTTTTGGACTTTGTTTACAGCATCAAGGACAGTTACACAGCAGCTTCTCACACAGAAGAATTCGATTAATATTTTTTGCTTTCCAATAAAAATTTTAATTGATGCTCTCTCTGTGTGCAACTGCTCTGTGTGGCTATGTCTATAAATGCCCCTTTCTGTATCTCCCAAGTGTTTATTTTTCCCATCCTGCCTTTTAACATATACCATCTTTTAAAGTCACTGAAGAATTTTAGACAAATTTGACAGATCAAAGTCTCAAAAAGAGTTAATACCTACTAGTTATACAAAACCAGGCAACAGTAAAGATGCTCCAGTGATATTAGCTCAGCCTATATTAGAACCTAGAATCACAGGATTTCTGGGTCTAGAAGTGACCTCTCAAGACCACTTAACCCCCATGCTCAAGGAAGGCCAGCTGAAGCAGGTTGCTCAGGACCATGTCCAGTCAGCTCTCAAGTCTCTCCAAGGATGGCGACTCCACAGTCTTTCTAGGCAACTTCTTCCACTGTTTGCCCACCCTCACAGTAAAAAAAGCTTTTCTTATGTTTTGCATGGAATTTCCTGTGTTTTGATTTGTGCCTCCTGTTCTGTCACTGGGCACTATTAAGAAGAGTGTAGCTCCCTCTACTCCATTCTCTTCCATCAGGTTTTTATGCACATTGATCAGATCCCCCTGAGCCTTCCCTTCATGCTAAACAGTCTCAGTCTCTCCTCATATGAAAGATGCTCCAGACTATTTGTTATCTTCATGGCCCTAAGCTGGACTCACTCCAGTAAATCTGTGTCTTCCTTGAGCTGTTAAGCCCAGAACTGGAGCATCCAGAAGAACTCAGACCCACAGCTTCAACAGAACAATTGGTCTATGTACACAACACTGCTGAGGTACTGAAATACACACAGTGGTGAAGATCCTCCTGCCCAGGTTGAGAGACACCCAATTTGCAGCCAATCCTTGATCTCATTTGAACAACTCCTCTCCAGGCACCTCACAGGAACTGGGCTAAGAGCAAAGCCCAAACTAGCTAGCACAAATGGGTCATTGTTGTCTTTTTGGCTACCAGTTCACTATGTACATGACCACAAAGATTGCTACATTAATAAACACAATAGTTTTCATTCCATTCCTCTAGCTATTTTTATTCAAACCACATAATGGCCTTTACCACTAATCCTGTGATCTGACCTGCAGCAAATTAAGTAGACAATTTAAGTCAAAGCTTACAAACAAAATCCAGTACTATCCATCATAGGTCAATAGCCTTGTATCTAGATTACAGACTGCTAAATAGCTTCAGAGATTCATTTATTAGAGCAAAATTAATGCTGACAATAGTTTTCAGCTGGTTAATCTTCTGACAGCTGCACTCTCTCACTTGTTCAAACACATTTCAAGAAGCAAAAATAAATTAGATAAATAGAAAAAAAAGAGCAATTTGTTGTATAATGCAGAAGGCTCAGAAAATTCTTGTTTTAAAAACAAAAACCTATTTACTTCATGGCAGATTTTATCATCTAGGTTCCTTGCCAACTATCTGCTATTTTATCAGAATCAAATGAGCAACGCAGCAAATTTGTAAGACTAGAAATTAAAAAAAAAAATTGGCATGGAGTCCAGAAGTACAAGAACTGTAACTTCAGCTAAAAATAGAAATTAAAAAAAATCATTATACAAGAATGCACAGCCTCATTTCACAATCACAGATTTCATACCAACAACACAAGCCAGTAAAGTATTATCAGCTTCTAACACTAAAGAGTGCAGTGGAGATGCAGAGCAGCTAATGCAATTTAAATAAGCTATTATTTTTCATTTTTTCATTTTTTAAAGAAATCTTACCACCTAAGATAATGCTTTATGTACAGCTGCTGTGAGGGTCAAAGTTGTTTAGAATCTATCTGTTCTTTCTAAAATACAAAAAGTCTCTTCACATCCTTGGGGAATGGTTTTCAGAGAAACTGCATCTATGATTAGCATGTGTTAAGATTTCCTCCTCTGCTGCAAAGCAAGACTGCTGGAGCTCATAGCTGCAGTTTTATACTTGGCTTCTCTAGGATGATAACCCACACCTATGTGCAGAATCCTGCAAGGTTGTCACACCAGCAGATCCCTCAGAGCAGATCAGTTCCAAGTCTGTTGGTCACAACAGCAGCAGAGTTTGTCCCAGAGATATAAACTGATAGGAACGGGACTGCAGAAATATATAAGACATCTAGCTAGTTGAGGGGACATGAAAGAAAATGACTGGGACAAAATATGGTGAGCAGTTACAAAGTAGCACTGCAGTATGGCACATCTACTTGGAGATGCGTTTTCCACTTGTGTACTAGCAGGTTTTGGATAAAGATCTGCAAAACTAAGTTTTTTTATCAAAAGAGGTACATAAAGAGCTGCACTTCAAAGCATCCTGTCACATCTGGCTGTGTTACTGGTGGGGCAAGTTCAATCC
The DNA here is from genome assembly GCA_013399225.1 of Rhipidura dahli. Taxonomy (NCBI): domain Eukaryota; kingdom Metazoa; phylum Chordata; class Aves; order Passeriformes; family Rhipiduridae; genus Rhipidura; species Rhipidura dahli. The sequence continues at coordinate 216,853 of VXAC01007377.1, forward strand.
AGGTGCTTCTTATTCGATTGTCAGTGGATTGCTCAGTGAACCTGATACAGAGCAGTTCTTAAGTTCAACATTTTAGACAAAAATAGGAATGGAGACTTAGGATCTCTTGCATGACAACAGCAACTGGTTGCAGCTACCCTGGAACAGTCAGAAGATGACTTCAAGTTTTAGCATCCAGGCCAAGAAGCCTCATTTGACAGACATGCTGCCCTTCTATATTCACTTTCCTGTGCTTATTTAAACAGTATTTATTGTCGCTGAAAAAAAGTATTGAAATTTGCCACTGATGGTTCCAGTTCCAAAAAAAGCCCAGAAAGGTTCTATAGCTACATCACTGAAACTGCTTAATTTCTATCAGATTCCTTATTATTAAGAACATAACTGGCTAGAAAACAGATGTTAATGTAAAAGTGTTACATGAAAGTATCTGCTTTTGGTTTCAGCTTTAGTACATTTGTGTAAGAACAGAGGGCAGATGAGTTAAGAAGAAGTGATATTGTAAGGCTACGCATTACAGCACCATCACAGTGGCAATGCTGGAAACAGTAACACTGACGGAAAGACAACGCACACAAGCACATCCCTGTGCCAACATATTTAAACTACTGTTGCACTGCACCTGCAGATAAAAAAATTCATTGCCGACAAAGCTGAGTCTCAAATGACACTGAGCTGTTTCAGAGTCTTCGAAGGACAAGTAGGAGATGAAGGTGGTAAAGAAGAAGCTCCAGCAAAAAATAATCTATTTTGTTATTTTTCTACTCAACATTTAGTTGCAATTTTAGCAACTAATTCTGTGATCTAAACTAGATTTAAAAAAAACCAAACAAGAAGAATATTGCTAGAATTTTAATCCTCCATCCTCCTTTACAGTGTTGCACCCTCAAGCACAAGAGTAGAGGCTTTGCCTGTTACACTTTGGGAAGTGCAAGGGAACACTGGTCTTTTATTCTGATTTTTTTTTTTAAATGCAGTTTAAGCAACTGTAGCTGCCTCAAACAAGCAGGTTCTTGTCATGTTTGCTCTCTTTCAGATAGGCTGAGCTTGAGAGGCTGCATCTGTGTACCTTGTGTATGTATTTTTAAGGACTAAGCAGCTTTTTTTAAGTACCTGCCAGCTCACACCAAATATTTTGTCTTTGCAACTCACGGAAAGTTAAACCAAGATACACAAGGAAAGAATAACTGAAAAGGTTACTATTGTTTTGCTATATATATAAATCTAAAACCAATTAAAAGGCATGTATAGGCAAAATCAGCTATAAATTCCTGCTGGAAATAAAAGGATATTTAAACCCATACTATAAATTTAAAATAACCATGAAGAGACTAGTTATTTTATAAAATATAAATAGGGATCAGTCTTTTCTACTTGCTTCGTAGACAATGTCTGCCATCATCAATCTATTTCCTGGAAACACGTAAATGGAACAGACTCAGAAAAAAAACCCCAAAGCACACCACCACTTCAAGGGCTTGTGTTTCTCCCTATTATAAAAATCAGCACCAAAGCTGGACCTATGAAGCTATTCTATTGCCATATAACTAAAACACAGTAAATCACTTAATTTGCTCAAAAGAACTTAAATGTTTTAACCAGTCTGCCATCAGCAGAGATAAAGAAGAGGGCCGATGGGACCAGGCTGCAATGTGAGCCGTCTTTAAAATGCAATTGTTCTAATCATTTTCTACAGATGCAGCCTCACAAGGGGCTGCTGTCACAGGGACCATTTACGACTTGTTATGGTGTCTCTATTGTTTACCAGCGACATTCGCTAAAAAGGCGACAGCTGGGACAGAAAGCTGCTCCTCAACGAACAATATAATCCCGTGAAAGTAATCAACAAATTTAAGGGTGTTAATTAACTTTACACTTTATCATGTTCAATTAGTTGTCCTTTCTCGAAAAGATTGCCGTGCACAATCGGTTTAGAGCGTGCCATGTTTGATTTGTAAGTGATCACTGTTTCTGTTTCGAAGTCCATGTCAGATGTTCTCTTGGGTTTTGGTGACACAGATGAATGGCTCTGCACATGTTAGGGGGTGATCTGGTTTAACATAAACCAGCATAACATAACCCCTTGTTAACGTATCGCTGGCCTTTCCAAGCAGGCACAGAAACGCCCATGCCCGCGGACGCGCACATACGTGCACAAAACCCCCGCAGCAGCACGACAGTCAACGAGTCCAAGTTTCATTTTTGCTGAAACGCAAAGACACGAATAAATGGGCAATTTTTCATCATTATATCTCAAAGCAAGACTTGTCTTTTAGGGGCACGCTTGGGATCATTTCTTCCCAGCAAGATCCCTAGTTCTGCCGCATTATGCACTAATGCACAAGTGCCTCTGTACATTTTACATAATGCACACTGCCTTTTCTAATGGCAGCTGAGCAAACGCTGGGTGGATGCACGAAGTTGTTCTGTATATCAAATTCTGAGTTTGTACTGCATTTATAATGCCAGGGATTCTAGAAGGAAGTTGAATTAATCTATTATTAAAATTTGCCATTTTCCCTTTAAGGTACCACCATTCCGACTTGCTAATGGGACAAGGCAAAGCTCATGATGAAGTGACAACGTACTTGGAAGTGCCCCTTAATGAAAGTCATTGCTGTTTCTCTCTTCTGACAAATAGAGCTTTGCATCACCATACCTCATAAACTAGTGATTTTTGAGCAAAAATGGAAATGGAGGTTCAGGTCAGTGATTTCAAGATTTGTACAACAAGCACTCAAATGTTAATCCAGACAAAAGCACGCTTAAGGAAGTAGAAACATCTCCTTTTCGGCATAATCAAATTATACAATTTGTGAGATTATAGCTGCATAGAGAAAAAAACCTAGTGGATTTTTATTCTGCAGCAACAGGCAAATTAAATACACATGATCATCATTATATAAGCAGTTACATTGTACATAAAAACAAACTGCAAAAAACCCACCCACAAAACAAAACAAAATAAAAATGCAAAGAAAGCCCAATGGAAAAGTTGTTAACTCTGAAAGCTAATAATGGACTAGGTTAAATATTTAAGAGGAAATTATAGACTATATCAGAAATAGCTGAAACCACAAAACAAAGCAGTATAAAACATTAGTTTTCTGCTAGGAAGAAGATCTGCAGGGAAAAGGGAAGCGGTCGATAGATCCTTAAATTGGACGCAATAGCTGTTCTTCTATCCCAAGTTGGCAGCTGCTACATTTGCAGACCTAGTTCATTATTTACCCATAATGACCATCAAGCTCCAGTCAAAGTCAGATCACAACAACTGTCAGCAGCTCTTTTAATTAGCCTTGTTTGAATTCAGATAAATATCACAATGGCCCAGCTTCTGCTGAAAAAGCAACAAGAAGATTGCAAAAAATAAGCTGCTCTGACTTCCTAACAAACAGTATTGTGAAAAAGTCCAGAGAACCAAAGTTTTTTGTTTGTTTGTTTTTTAATTAAGGAAGGGATGGTGATGTGCACATTATTACTTTTCCCTCACGCGATATTCATATTACTATCTGCAATTCCTGTTTATAAGCAAATTTGTGCATCTCAAATGCCAACTCAAAAAGCTACTTCACAATCTGAAAGGTAAACTTGAAGAGATGGTTTACAGGCATTAATTAAATTTCTAACCTCTGTGAAATCATATGTTTTGAAAAACTGGATCAGAATTAAGGAATGCACATATTAACAGGATTATCCTCTCTCCTAATTTATCTCCTTCTGTTTGTTTATCCTCAGGGAACATAATCTTCTGTTGCATCAAGCCACTCTCATTCTCCCTGTGTCAGCAGCAGAATAATAATTCCCTCCTCCTCCTCCTCTACCCCCTCTCCCACAAGCACTGGCAAGAATGAAGACGAGTGGATCAGACTGTGTGCATCAGCATTAATGCTCCATGCAGCTATTTTCCTAGCAGTAGTAGACACTGAAAGAAAGATGCAAGAGAGGTGAGCAATATGCTACCTGTTCTGGGCAGCCCAGCATGAGAGGGCGTAATTAAACAGATTTTGCCTCCTAGGATAATATGAAGGTAGAAGATGCAGGCAGAGACTGCTCTAAGAGCCTTTCTTCAGCACTTCACTTGCTGTCACAGTTGGGTCCCAATTTTGATAGGTGCTGTCCAAAGACAAAGCCAGTACCAAACTCTCCAGTCCCACATGCCAATCTGAGAAGTGCTGCTGGATATGCAAGGATCCTTGGGAGCCTCAAGGAAAACATATTTAGGGATTTACATGAATCATAAGGATACATGAATATAAACAATAGGTACATAAATGTGTTATATTAGGAGAGGATATCCCTTTCTGGGAACAGAAAAAATTATGTAAACATAATCAGAAGCAGAAGGTAGAAAGTCGTGGAGGAGGAAGGATACACAACTGATTAAACAAAATAGACAAAATAGCCATGAGAAGCTTCATGTTTTCAAAAGAAGGCCTGAGTAGAATTATATAGGGATTTGTACTTGAACTTGGCCATGGATGGTGGAATAAAAATCTTCAGTTTGATTTAGATGTATTATAGAACGATGCCAAAACACAGAAAAGAATATGCCCTCTCAATAAATCATGCAAAAACTGACTAGAAGCTGTTGTTGAGGCAGTTTAATATGAAGGGGATGCACGAGGAAAATTTTACGAGATGGTATTAAGTAGCAACTGATGCCTCCCAAGGATCAGCCAAAGAAAATAAGTTGCAAAAGGCAACTGCACACATAAATACTTCAACTTTTTCAACAGAAATACAAGCTGAAAGGCCTGATGAAATTGTTCTGTCTGCAGCGTTTTTTTTAAAAGCACTACATTTAGTTCTAGTCATTGTAATGTCAAAGAGAAATATCAAAGCACCTGAAAAGTTAGCAAGTAAAAAGGTTAACAGCACTGCAATAAGAAAGGCAATGCAGTATGCTTGATTAACTTATTTGCTTATTTTTAATAAAAAATATTGTATTAAAAACATTTTAAAACAGTAATTCATGACAGTCATCTTTCCCATTCTCTACCTTTAATCCATACTCCACCATAAAATCCCACATAACAGAAACACTCTTTAGATGTTGCTGGAGTACCAGATTTAGCTACTCCTTTATACATCCCTAATATTTAGATATATGGTCTTAATCTCATCTGCAGACCTACACACAAATATTAAAACATAAAAACAAGAGTTGCACCTATCTACAGTTGTGGACAGCAAAACTACCTGCACTGATCTTAGCACAGTTCAAAACAAGTATTTAATTTTTTATCTAAACGTTAGCAAGAAGGCTGGACAGCCAGTGATGAACAAAAGCAATACATTCCACATACACAAGATCCCAAAGTTTCAAAGCAGATTTCAGACAGTCCAAATGTAAATGAAGCACATGACACCGAGCTGTCTGATTAACTGTTGCTGGGTTCTGAGCAAGTAAAGCATCAAATACATGTGAAACATCAAATAGAAAAGAAACAAAGAAAATAGTCCTTGAAAGGAAATAAATCTTGGCCAGAAGAGAAGTCCAAAAATTAAACATGAACATGCATGCAGTTCCTCCAATATATGGGGCACTGTTAACCCTCCACACAACTAAAATTCAGTAGACATAATTCTCATCTTGACTGATGAGGCTTCAAGTCCTAGAAATAAAACTTTATCCCAATCACATAGTGCAAAATCAGGAATAATTTTTGTCTGGCATTAGAAAGAGGGAAGAGCTGCATTTCTAATGTTATCACAATCTTGCTTTCTTGAAAAGCTTCTACTCTATGTAGAAGATCAGCAATCAGAAAATAGACTGTTGTGTGACTATGGAAGAAAAAACTCAAGGGGATAGATATTTATAATGTTCTCTTCGAAAAAGAGACCAAATCCCAGAAAAGCTATTCTTATATTCTAACAGTTAATTGCTCTAACTCACACAGACACACCAATACCACAGACAATACCAAAATGAACATCAAGCCTCCAGAAGCTTAATGTTTGTGTGGAGTATCCAAAAGCCACAAATAGATCCAAGAATCTACCTTGTCATCACAGCTTTTCATCTCATCCATTCTGACTGAACAACATACATGCAAATGCATGACCAACAAAACCAGATGTATGGCCAATCTTGTTGAATTATTTAAAACACAAGAAGCAGTCAGCTATAAGCCACAAGGTTTGCAGATTTTGCTACTTGGACTTGAATGTCTCTGTCTGGAAAGTATAAAATACTTGCATGTTCTACCTTAACTCCACAGCAGAATGCAATTGTGCTTGCATAGTGCTGTGGAATAGATATATAAAAGCTGAAACTCTTCTATTATAACAGCAAAACAAGAAGCTTCAAGAAAATATAAACCAGGGATATTTAATGTTATTGTTTACCTACTTTTCCAGTATTAATACAACTATAACAAGATATCAATCCCTGTTTAAAAAAAATCAAAATACCTGAAACACTTAAGTACTTCATTATTTTATATTATTATCCTATAGACCCTGAAAAACAACAAAATATAGCATGGGTTTTTTTTTTTTCTGAATAATGAAGGCATTAAGCACATTGCTAAAAAAGAAAAATAGTCACACAGATATGCATTGAAACTGCATTACTCAACAGGTATGGGTTCAAGTGTTCCTCTTGATAAAAGGTCTGCTTCTTAAAAAGCCAGCTGCAGAAGCAGGTAAATTTCTATCGATGCATTCATTAGTCTTTTCAATGTCATATGAGAAAATAAAGACAATAAACACAGAAAAATAAAGCAAAAAGCATTTAGATAGGGTGGATAACACAGCATGTATATTCCTAAGCATTTCTGGTTTATCTTAAGTAGCATGTAGCAATGCCACACACCAATCCATATCAGTAGGGTCATACTTACGTTCACAAAATTTAAAAAATATCTAGTATTTAACAGCAGGAATCAAACAAAAATTTAAAATAAAATAGAAATGTATAGCCAGAAAGAAGTGTCAGACAGGTAATTTTAAAATAAATCAGTCTCCAGTATTTTCTCCTGCAGAGCTTGTCATCTGAAAGTTTTAATTTTACCTGTTTTGGGTACAGTCTATGAGAGGACAACTGACAGAGGTTTAGCAAATGAAATTGGAAAGAAATGCATAAATAATAGGAGTGAAGACTGCATTGAACATTTCTGAATGAACTTTTGAACTCTGTATATTCAAGTATCATTGGTGGTATGAGACCAAGAATTTTTCTTGACAATCTGAACCATCATCAGTGCATTGCCTCAGATAAGTCTGTCCTTTCTTCAAGCACTTTGGGATACAGTCAAGAGCTCACACAGTCTTATCTTTCAGCTCCTTTAAAATACATGCTATTTTAAAGCATGCCTAACTCTGTACCTACAAAGTAACAAATCACTTTCTGCTGCCTAATTTCAGCATAGTCAAAGTTAATTCTCAAAGCTTTAAGGCACTAAAAGGCAAAGCAGTACAATAATGCAAGATTACGACAACTGCTAGAAAAACAGCCTAATCTGGAAAGATTCCATTTAAAGAATCCCTTTGTTTCAAGGCCTTTCCCAGTTCTATTTCCTGTTCAGGGATCCTCTACACATAATTCTATTATTACCTCCCTGCAAAACAGATAGTACATCTCTTTCAGAGAACTAGACTTAGCATTGCTGTCCAGCCTAAAATACAATGGACTTTTCAGTGTTTTCAAATGTACTTGATGCCACTTACACAATGAGTTCAAACCCTTGTAATTTAATTAAAAATCATATTTCTTTAGGTATGAACTAATTCTGAGTACAATGTGGAAATACTGTTAAGAAGAGATACTATTTTTATTATTACTTTTATTGTTTCAGGATGAGCCAATATGCAATCATATGGTTTAAATTTACAAATGTTTACATGCTCCAAATGCTGTACTTTCACGAACAAAAAACATTTTCATATTTAAGTCTGCTGAATGACAACTTAAGGAGATCCACTATAATATTTGTGAACCTCTTTCTTCTGTACTACATGGAAGTATTCCAACACTGCAACTTAGGCAATTTTGCACAAAACCAATTTAACCTTTTTTCTGTACTGTAAAGGTATTGAAAGTCAGTACGTGGCCTGGCCTTCCATTAAAAAAAAAACAGGAAAAGAGAAAGACTGCATTTTGCCAACGAACAGAATCAAGAGGGTAACAAAGTTAATTATTTCTCATAATCAGTAATTATGATTAGATAAGAGACTCTTTGGTAATGAACTGCTCTAATGATGGAGGACCTCCATCCTAAGAAATATAATAGTACATTAACATAACTGTGTATGCAAAGTACATAGAACCGCTGCCACAGTTAACTTGTCATTGAATGATTAAATAGGAATTCATAATTAGAAAAATCCACAGTGTAATTTATTGGCCTTCTCGACAGTTCTGGTTCATTAGAAGTTGATTACCAAATAGTGACCTCTAGCGGCCTACAGCTTTTTCATGTTACTGTGATTCTCTCGGCAATTTTAGAAGCTATTTAATCTTAAAAAAAAAAAAAAAAAACAAAAAAACCACCAAAAAACAAACAGTTTGATGAATGTAAAATGTTTCTCTTCAAGACACCTTTTTTAAACTTCTCTTAAACTAAAAAGTGTGCTAATTTCTTCACAAATTGGTTTCCTGTTCTGTACCCATTTATATAAATGTATAAAAGCGTACATCTATATGAAAACCCCACAACATCTCAGTTTTAAAGTTAATACTGAGGTTAACACGGTTCTCATGGTAATTAATATTTACATACTGATTAAACATAATGTCTTCTAGGAAAAACAGATCATATATTAAAACGAAACACTTTTTAGTGTCAATTACAAAGTCCTTGAGAAGCTTATACTTCAAGCCAGCCTGCACGTACCTTGAAGTGAAGTCCCTCTAAGTATTGCCTTTGAACAACAGTGAGTTTTGCACTATAAAGAATTACACTGACTCAGCTGGAGGAGACAGGACAGGGAGGGAGAAAACTCTGCAGTTCTCTGCTCCAGGCAGGAGAAAAAACCCCAACATTTCTTATTATTTGCTGGACACATACCTTGCAACACTCTTCACTCAAATTTAGTTTAAGAAAAATGCAACTTAAAAGTAAGATTTGCATATACCTGCAAAATCTTGTAAGCATTAGGGTCGAATTTTTCCTCATTCAACTTAGTTAATCCACTGTCAGGCTATTTAGACAGTGTTCTATTTTAAAGTTTTCCATTATGATAGATACACTTTTTCTTGAACTAGGACAGTATCTATTTTTTTTTTTAAGTATGAATGTTTCTAAGAGGAAGTAGCACATCTGAAACTAATATAGAAGCCCCTGAAACACAGCATTAAATAAAAATTCATACCCAATGAACACAAGCAATTTGAATTTCCATTGTTTTAATTTTCCATCTTGCTCTTTTCCCAACACTAACACTGTAGAAAAGATGTGCATGTATTTTTCTTTGCTTATGTCTAACATGGAACTGGCTAAAAAAATTATCCCCCATTTTTGGACAGAAGCTAGGAAATAAACCACATAGTCCTGGTTCATACACAGACAGATTTTTCAGAGAAAACTATTCCAGTCTCCCAAATGGGGAGACGTCCATCATCCTTGTATGCTGGAAACAGCTTTAACAATTGCTATAAACAGAGAAATAGATAGCTACAGGACAGAGATCTCCATCCTGATTTCCATGTGTGTGTGTGTGCAGATGTGTGTACGCACACACAGAGGATTCTAGCTGTTTGTGGCGATGATTTAATATAGTGACTGGCTAATGAGCTGTGCTCCCTGCAGCAAGTGAATCACCATTTAATGCTATTATCAACAGTTCATGACCCACCGGCATGAAATGTCAACCTGATTAATCTGAACACTACTGACCTCAGAGAGGAAAAGCTACCTTATTGTCAGAATTTAATATATAATAAAACCATACACAGAATATAAGTACCTGATCAAGCAAGGCCATTAACAGCAAAGCTACTTTATTTTGCTCTACTGTTTCTTTTAAACTTGCTTGGGCATACATTAAAAAATAAAAAAAGAAATACTTTTGTCTAGTCAAGCAGGAAGCAATCCATTAGGACTTATTATTTTGATATACAGCAAAACATTTCAAAATGGCTGTCCAAATACAAACCCCATGTTGATACAAATAAGAAAAAAAAATTAGCATATGCTATTATAAGATTTGCTACTGTCAATTTATATCAGAAAATGATCAGAAATTGTTCTTGCTTTTCTAAGGTCGCTGAGGCAATAAAAATACTGATTTCTAAACAGGAAACACCTTGTATGAGTGATGCTGCATAGGTCACAGAAGAAAGCTACCTTAGCTTTGTAAAATGAATAGATTTCAAGAAGATTAGAAACTTGTTACATTAATGAATATAAGGCAACCCCTCCCACCTCCCATTTTTTTACAATTATAGCAAAGATTTTTTCTTTTGTAATTCAGTACCATGATAGGGCCCTACTCAATAAAATTTTTATAATTTTTTTCAATTTTCCTTGGAGAATAAACCAGGAAAACAAGAAAAAAGGACATGTTTTACCAGTCACAATGAGGTTAGTACAATCTTACTATATATTCTCCATATGTCTTTTAAATTTAACTTGGCTAGGAGCCTTACTAAAAGATGCAAAACTTTTCAGCCAGCTTTTCAGGATTCTCTAGATCACAGCATATAAATAACCCAGACCGAAGCTGGTAGGACTACATGGCATTCATCTGTCAAGTTATATTGACTGACACACAGTAACTAGTATGGTTTATTGTTAAAACATAGTACAGCTGCTTCTAAAATGAAACCCACAACGGTTTCACCCCTCACTTTTTATTGTTGTCACCTGGTACTGAAAGGGCTAAGGGATTTTCAGGACAAGGGGCTGGAAGAAAACTGAGTGAAATCCCCAAAACTGCCCACATATTAATGGAATGACCATGGGTGGGACGAGAATGAACACTCCAAGTATTGACTTATAACCACTGGCAGCCAAGGAAAGAGGAACATGTCAAACTGACTTGACTAAAACTTGGACAAAACCCTGATGTCTGAATTCCCAGTTGAGAGCTCTGCTGGAAATGTAAAGAAGGAATAAAGAAATTCTGGACACTTAGGCGGGAAAGTAATTCATGCTGCCAGCACAGACACATGTTTAAGCTTTGCTTTTCCATTCAGAAATCAAACTGCTCTCGTATGCCAGTTGACTTGTAAAGTGTTGGCCTGTTTTGCAAAGGCTGTCCTGTGTAGCTGCAAATACTTCTGGCTGCAGTGTGCCCGAAGGGGTAACATCTGACAGCCATTAAGCCTCTTCTGCACCCCTCCTCCGAACTTTGACAGAAAGAAGGGTTTGCCATACAGTAGCACAGCCACAGTGCTCTCACTCTTAGGAACTCCAGTAGTAAGAAGAGTTAACACAGAGAGGCTGTATTTAGATCTCCATCAAGCACAAACTGTAAACCTGTCTCCTAGGATGTCAGAAGTATTTTCTGTGACCTGGAACTAATGACCACCTTCAAAATCATGGTGCTCTCTTAGTCCATTGCAGATTAGCTGACCTTGGAGTCTTGCAGCTAGATTGCATCTCTTGCTCTCACAACGCTGTGCAGCCCTCTCCTGCTCCACAAAGCTGCTTTGCCTCTGTGATTCCTCACTGTACACTCATTCTATGAGCCCTTTCAGAGGCTCTGTTTGCCATACATATTTCTGTTCTGTTTCAGCAAACCCCATTTCATCCCTTTTGCCTTCTGGAGAAGAAGAGGAACAAAGGATTGGGAACTTGTTCTCCTTTCTGAACAGCTCCTTGATACAACCAAAGCCCAGCAAACTGTGCAGTCCCTTCATACTAAGGTAACAACCCTCCACAGTCCTGACTGTGCTGAGTAGGTGCTACAAGTCTCATCTTGAATCACATCGATTTCATATTTTCAAAATTTTTGATTTAGAAAAATCAGATTGCTTTAGAAATGCACTGAGTCATATGCACTGAGGAGATGCAATTAATACTGAAGAAACAAGAAAAAGAATAGTCCAAACCCTCCCATTTTCAAGTATTCTCTAGAATATTTTGGTATGCATATAATTGTTCAATAGATTCAGACTACTTTTTCCTCTTCACTCACAAAAAAAAAATAATGAGGAAGCAAGGACATGGAATAAAAAATGTAATTTGGCTTGCTTTCTACTGGGTTTATAGCTATCTATAAAATGCCCAAGATCATTCTGAAATGTTAGCAAAAGATAAAACAGTGGGTAGAATAAATTTTTCAAGTATGCTTTTAAAAGCTCTTAAATGAAAAGAAAAAAATAAATGTGCCTTCATAAGGAGATAACATTACAGTTTCAAATTAGCTTTTTAAGTACACAGGAATGTAGATGAAGAAAGAAGAGAACTTCCTTGACATAAAAACAGAAAATAAGGTTTTTAAGAGGTTATTTTGCAATCCTTCTGTACTAACTCTGGTCTTAAAATAGGTAATTAGGAAGTATGCTTTTTTGTCCCCAAATGTAACTCAGTCAGAGATTTGGGCTTTTATTGATAAAGAATGATGGGAAAATTGGGAAGGATAAGTGAACTACAGCAGTTTATTTCAGAATATGGATTAATTCTATTTAATTCTAATGAACTCTCCAACACCAAAGTTTTCTTAATTTTTATATTGTGCCTCTTCTCTGAGATTACCCAAAGTATATCTCTGGCTCCTTGTGTGTCCATTATTCATCAACATGCTACAGTTCCGAGGGGACTTTAGTAAGGAAAAGGGAGAAACAATCAGGTTAGTACTCGGTATAAACTTCTTTGGCTACATATTCAGAGTATCAGCAGGAAGTCAATCTGTGCTTTCAGTACTGAGAAAGCACAAAGAAGCAGCTTTGATGACACCGCATCTCCCTTTTCCTGGAGAGCAGGGGAATGAAGGAAGAGAGAAGATAGTTGTTTATTTAATTCTATGTAATTTCAGACAAATAAGTGCTCCAAATTAGAATTTAATATTCAAAATTACATAAGAAATTAAACTTCTGAACCAGCTACTGAGCAACTGGCATAAAAGTAAAGGCTCCACACCAGAAATTACTAAAATTGGCAGAGACTACACACCAACAGTAATCAGACCTGCTAAACACAGCCTAACATTACGCTCTTATCAGGGAAGGTAATCATACCTGCTACAACATCTGAAATACCAGCTCCTTAATCACTTTTGGCAAAACATATAAGGTGCACTTTGGCATTACAACAATTCATTTTGCTGTGTGCAGAGTACATTTTTTCAGACTGCATTCCTTGTCTCTGTGTAGTTCCTACAAATGTGTATCTAGTACAACTGCTTGCTTTCTTTGTGTAAAATACACACACATCCACACACAAAAAAAGGGAAAGGAAGGGGTTCACAATCATTGACAGAAAACAAAGATACATTATTTACTTTTAAAAAAGCTATTTTCCATCTTGTGTCATGGGTTAGCTAAAACTCAACATAAAAAGTAAACTGATCATGTAAGCATCTCCAAAGGTTGCCAAATCTGTCTTCTTGAGGTAGCTGTTCAGTGTTTGCATTAAAGATTTGCACTATTGTGTCTGGAGTGAATGGTCTATCAATGGCACTTCTCAGTAATATTACATTTAAATTAATGAAAAAAAAGTTGAATGACATGTTGTAGTCCTAAAAAGGACATTTCTGGAATGAGATAAAAGTGTACTCAAAAGATTTCTGCTTATTTAGCTTATGGACTTACAGGGATCATAATACACACCAGAATTCAAGTACAATACCCCAAAACAATACATGCAACCAAAACTCAGGGTGGCAAGGAAAGACAATTTTGTTGAGTATGTTCTCTATATGCCAATTTTTTTTTTAATCTGATGGACACAAACCAATGATTTTCTCATTCATCACTGCTGTTTGAACAGAAATGCTTTGAGGTTCCTATTCTACAAGCCAAATCTTGTGAGGTTTATGTTGCAGCCTCACAGGACTTAGCAAAATTTATAACCTGTTATTTCAGCCTTCTTTGATGAACAGATATAAAAATTAATTAAAAGGTTTAATGGCATTATTCCACTCCTTTCAAAGTAGAAATGTCTGTGAAATACTTACTGCATGCTAAGCATTTATTACAGTCAACAAGAAAAAATACAAGTGAAAATGTCTTAAGCCTATAAAACAATCAAAGTGGTCTTCATTTTGACAATTTCTCTTACTCATTTTCTATTCACGCAGAGCTCTTTTCAAAAATGAACCCTTTCTGGACAGTGTCTGAGGTGATATCAAAATGGTCTTGATTAAAAAAACTAAACACACCTGTCCCTCCAAACTGTGAAGCTTTTTTCTTATTTTAACAGTCTAATCTATCGCTCCTTGAGAAAAAAAGGGAACTTATGCATCTTGTAGCAGAACAGGATGGATGAAACAGATATATTACAAGAGGACATTATACAGTTGATTCCAAACAGTGCCATAGGGGCACCCGCCTGTTAAAACCAGGGTGCAGTAGTCCAGGTGGGAATATGAGTCTGTTTATGGAGAAATAGATCCAGATAGAGCAAACTCACAGATTGGATGAATGGGATGCCTCGTGAGGCTGTTTCACACTGCCCTCACCAAGAGAGTCCCCTGTGCACAAGAAAGTCCCTTCTACAAACAAGTAATCTGAACTGAGCTGGGTACAACATCCCCCTTCACCAAAAGATTTCAGCTTGACTAAAGCCAGGGTGCAGAAGTCCAGGCAGAAAATCCCAGCCACCCTGAGGTGATCTTTAAGGTCCCTTCCAGCCCAAACCATTCCCTAATTCTGTAATTACTCTGTAATTGACTGGTTAGGTTTACAAATGCTGAATGCTTCTTGCCAGAAAGAAAGAAGGAAAGCACAGTTCGAAGGATGGATCTAATGTTCAGTTTTGACATAGAATTTTTCAGAAACAATGTAAAAGTTAGGGCTACTGACTTGGAGGTGGACTAACTGGAACTAAATGATCTTTAAGGTTTCTCCAGTCTAAACCATTCCATGATTCTATGATTCTGTGACTGGACAGAAGTCTATGGATGACTTAGCACATGAACAACCCAGAAACTGACACTTGAAGAACTGACACTTGAGACACTAAATGTGTCTCTTCTCCGGCCTTTCCCAAATTAATAGACTTGGTGAAGCAATAAGATCCTTTACAAATTAGGATGGCTAGGGGTACCACATCCAGTAAAAAAACTCTACTTTTAGTTCCTTCAGTTTGGAGGGGGTCTGCATACATAAAAAAAAATTGAATGTCCACATCACTAGCCAGAATGTTAGACAGCAGGCACCTACCTGTTTAATCACCTTGTAAACAGGGCAAAGTAACATCACTGAGGACAGAAGTAATAAGTGAATGAGAATATGTAACTCCCATTAGTGGTTTTTTTACTGTCTTGGGAGTGGAACAACCTGGATTTTAAACTCCTGGTGAACAGGAACTTTCCCAAGTTTGCAAGGGCATACAGAGTTTAAATCCAATAGCTTAATGCTTAGTGGCTGGGGCTCAGGGATGTCAGGACCAAGTAACTTGGACTAAGGCAGCAATAGATCTTATTTTTCACATCACTTCTTGCAGGTTGACAAAGGATGAGGCTTCTAGTATTATGGATATTCTTTTCCTACCCACACAAAGTATTTATGCACACTAGTCAATTAAAACAGTTGTTGCCTCCATTGTTTTTAATGCCTTCCTTTACACTATTTCCATAAACTGCTGTGCTTAACTGAACTGCTAAATCTAGAATACACTAATATCAGTATCCTTGGAAGGGACACAGGAACAAAAGCTCTAGTATTTTCTCTTGTGAAAGTAATAAGCATACAAAATATATTTCTGTTACTGACTGAGCATACTTATTTAGATGCAGAAATATTGGTATTGAAACGAAACATGTAGGAACTAACACCAAGTAATAGATTTCCAAACAAAATGCTGGAGAACAGGTTAGTCCCGTCCTTGTTAAAGGATGGAAAAAGCTTTCAGAAGGTTCACTCTCAGCGGTAAAGCAGCAGCTATTTAACAGAAGCAGGTTTCTGAAGCATCTTAACAACTCTCACTGGTGACTTGTTACATCTTACCACTGGTCCCTGCAGGTCCTGTACTCTGACAGGCAGAATGAAAAGATTCTCTAACGGGGCCACTGGCTGTCAGAAGCCACCAGCTGGCCTGCCAGGGCTTTGCAATTGCAGAGGCCAGCTGACAGTCTGGGTGTTGCTGACCATGCTGAGAAACGTGCCACCCAGCTGCTGTGTGGTCACGTCCATCTGGAGATCTCCAGCCAGACAAATCTCTGGGCCTGTCAGATCTCTTCAGCAACCCTTGTTATGCAAATTCAATTACTCAAGTGTGCCCTATTACTGCTGGCTAACTGCTCCTAGAACCAATCTCACACTGACAGTCAGCTCACATTTTTACCCACCAAAAGTACCTCATTTATTCTTGCTCAACTATTCCCTTGTATCATTAAGGCAGAACAGACAGAGTCCATAGTACTGTAACCTCTCTGCAGTGGGTTACTATTCCTTGCAAAGAGCTCAGAGAGAAATTAATTTAAAAACATACAGCATCTAATCAAGCATGAGTTAAAGTCACAGTATCTATAAAATTTACCACTAGAAATAGGAATGATAAAACTTTGATATAATGCTAGATCATCTGACTAGTATTTTAAAAGGCAAACAAATAAACATGACACAGAATATTCAAGAAAACGGTGAATTGCATTTGAAGCATTTGCTTTAACACAGGGGTACAGGTAAGGAAAAGCAAGATTTCTCATTTTAACTAGCATGCTGGTGTTTAGATTTGTTCAACTAGCAGGACTGCTGTAGCAATAATCACCTGCTTCTTTCACATGTTTATTTACTGAATTTAATTTAGATGTAATTCTGAGCTATTGGTAGTTCCCCTTGATGCAGAGATATGAAAGATTTTACTTAGAGAAGTCATTGTGCAAGCATGAAAATGTAAACTAGGCAAGTTTGATGAAGATTTAGAAAGTAAGAGTTACGTATCATGTTGTTGATTTGTTCAGTATATAAATCAAACTTTCTGCTCAAAATATCATTGTGAAATTGCATGCCTTCATTCTGAAAAGTTATTCAAAAGCTGACATAAGAAACATTAGCAGATAAAACACTTAGCTAGAACAAACTGGTGTATCTATATATAGCATTAAAGACAATATATTTTTATTTCTTAAACTGAAATATTTTTGGTGAAGAAGAATTCTGAAGGGGTTTTCTAAACTCTAAAGAATGCAACTATAGTGAGCACAAAGCTACAGCACAGTCCCCCAGCAAGATCAATATTCAGTGTGTTTTATAACTAATTCAGGTCTCAGGCCAGATGAAAACAAATCAACCCATATCTTACTAACCTATTTTTATTTCCCCTCATAGGAATGAAGTCACTTTTCTAAGTGGTGATTCATCTTTTCAATCTCTTTCAACAGTGAGTTTTGGTAAAGAGAGAAGGAGTGGGGGGAGATTTACTTCATAAACTTATCATTTACCCTAAAAGGTTTTCTCTTCCAAAATGACTGTTAAACAAATTTATAAAATATCAGTGTTGGAAGGTTGTGAGGAAAAATACTAAGATACAGCCATTAAGACAATGGTTTGATCAATGCCCAGGAATCTAAGCTTTTGTGAAGGAAGCTGTGAGTCAAACCTCGGGACAAACTGGAAAAATGGCACGGCACACCGTGCTGGCAGAACACTTGGCAAGAGTGAGGGAGATGGGAAGAGATACACTCGAGAGAGAGGTACTGTTGAGTTTAATTCTGGAAGAGGAGGAGAGGCGATGCAGACTGAGATCAGAAATCAGGAAAAGGATTCCAAGAACAAATTTACAGAAGACTGCAAGAAATAAAGACTTAGGTGAAAGATAATAGCAGGGAGATAAAGGATCATGAGATGCCACAGAGAAATTAAAATATGCAATTTGCCAAAGCCTGAGGTAACTGGGTCATGGACCATGATCATGCCAATACTAAGGGAAGATTCTCAAACAAATCAAAGTGAAACATCTGCAGTATTTAGAACAGACCTAATTTCTTGGAAAAGAGGAAGAAAAGTCAAGTATGATAGTAGGACTGGAGTGTGAAAGAGAAAAGTACTACTGATGGGGAAAGACATAGTTGACTAAACTGTACAACAGCAAAACTGTTTTACGATTGTAAACTGGTGGGAGGGAGATGGAAAGATGTTTATGTAAAACAGAGCACATGATAAAGAAAATAAGCTACATTCAAGTACATTAGAAAATGGATATTGAAATTCATAACAAAAATGTTACAAACAGAAAAAGTGATTTTGAAACAATCTCATGTTTATTTTTCAATTTTTATAAAGGTACACAAATCCAATTAAGCAAGGTAACTTAAGCAAAAACTAAACAGCCTTACTGAAGGATCGTAACAAATGAGGTAAATAACCTCAAAGAAGTCTGAAAGACAATCATTCCAGAAGAAATTTTTTTTGTTGAACTGGGCAGGGGTAGAATAAAAGAAAACTACACTGAAAATGCACACTATTGGAACATCTGGTTTTGATTTAGAAGCAGGATTTTGAAGGAGCTTTAAGAGTCTCATTCCTAATGAAGCCAGAGATATTCTTGTGAAAATCAACTGAGGGATGTGCATGGAACTCACATTCCTCTTCCCAACCTTTCCTTCCTAAGAAGGTGGCATAAAAAAGTATTTCCTAAAAAATGGAAAGCTTAGGGAAGTCTGAGAAAATACCAAATCTCAAATGAGCTTCATTCTACTTCCTAGCTACAAAAAACACAGTATCCCTATTCAAGGCTAAATTAGCACTCTTGGAAAGTTCTGTTTCCTTGAAGCAATCCTGAGCTACACTTTCCAAACAAAATATTATGGGCAGTTCTGATGACACCACCCTTGAGCTACTGGTATCTGACAAAACTCATCAACTTTGTTACAAACTGTCTCAAACAATAATGCAATTGTTGTTGTCAGACTCAACAACAACAGACTCAGGCTAGTCTTCTCTATTTATGTGACATTAACATATATTTATTCGTTATGAATCAAGATATAACTATATAAATGGAAGTTAAAGAAGCAATACTGTCCCATGTTCCATTGGCAAAAAAGACACGAGCAGCTAATCTAAAGACAGGTATTTCAATACAATGGAGACAATCTGATGTCAGCGAACTTGGTCACTTGAGACTTACTTGCAAGATGATAGGATTTCACCACTTGGTATTATCCCGTACTGATCCATCCTAACCACATCAATCAGTAATTTCACCTTCTGTATTGCTTAGCTGCAGAACTGCCAGCCAAGCTCCTAAGAGTTCTGTTTCTTGATAAGAAAAAGAATATAGTTACTTCCCACCAAGAAAATTATTAAAAGGAGACATTGGAGAAATAGTTCTTTTTGTTGATTCTCTTATCCATGTATCTTGATCCCTTCCAGAAGTAAGAGCTGCACTGCACAAGTATTTCTACACCAAGCTACAAAAGCATGGTGGTTTTCCTTCAAAAACACCAAAGAAATTGGAAAGTCTGTTTCTGCAATTCTCACAGAAAGTTTTATTCAGGGTTTTGCACTGATGTTTTGTATCACCTTTAAAGCTGACATGGTTCTCATTAAAACCGATGGACCAACTTAGTCTCATCTACACATACGCTCAAAAGTGCCAGTTAAGAAGAGTCAAGCAGTTCTTTTTTTCAACCCGAAATGCTGCAATACATGACAATAACATGAAAATTATTTATTTGTAACCTCTGTCATTTCATAGGTGCCTGATGCAGTGATGTATGAAAATGCACATGCCTCCTAAATTTTTGTTAAATTGTGTGTAATGAAGCTGTGGGTGTTCTTGATACACGTATATATTGACTTAATTCTTTAATTTAATCCTAACAAGCTTGAGTTCAACAACAAATCAGTGCATTCATTTAACAGATTAACACTGCACTACATGAGAAGAAATCTGGGTGTTAGTTTTTAGCTTGTTGCCTTAGAATTTGGTTGAATGTCCCTTTACCATCATACCTTGAGAAAAGCCAAACATGATGCCAGTGTATTTTCCACTACTACCTACTTTCAGAGATTAATTTTAAAAATGAAACTTTTATTATTTTCATCCTTTTACTATTTTCCAAATTCCATTTCAATAGTCTGAAAGTCCCCCCATTTTAGCTGCATCCTTGTGAAAGCAGTAAAACCAGAATCTGTTAACCATAAACCCGTGTGCTAAATCACTTATTTCTATACTGGATTTACATTTTAGTATTATTTTCTCAAACCTACTTCTCATAAACTTTAACACTTATTTGTTTTGTAAGCTGATCCATATTAAATCAAGGCTCTTACTAATTAGCATACAAGGATATACAGTGGGTGGCTGGAAAAGAAAGGAAATGTCTTAAGTGCATTCAGCTAATTCAAAATCAGGGAGCAATGAGGAATTAATCAAGTGTTTTTTCCTTAGTGAGTACCACTTTATCAATACCGAACTGTATTTGGCTCCATGTTGCTCAATCACGCATCTTGATTTGTTGCCTTACAATTAAATGGAATGTATTTTTGCCACCATATCCCCAAAAAAGCCAGTGTATTACAATATTTTCTACTATCGAGTGACCAAAATAATTATTAAAAACCAGTAAAAGACTTAACTTTTTTTTTTGTCCCAGATAATGAGTTCCCAATGTGGAGATGAAATTGTCAGGGTGGGAAGGAGCTCTTACCACCCATAATATTTCTAGATTCACACAGTGGCAGGAGGCAGTGAAAGGTGCAGAACAGAAAGGAAGAACAAGATAGCTGTAGTTTTCCTTTTCTGAAAGCAGAAGCACATCTCAGAGGGATTAGGAGAAGTAAATCACTCATTAGACCAGAATTGGTTCACTGAGGGCCATGGCCACTGCCACTGATTAAAGAGCATTTTAAAGGGTAAAAAAGAGCAACCTTTATGACTAGTCAAGTTGCCAGAAACCATTTGGTCCTCTCCTTTTTTGTAATAATTCACTTTGGCTACCTGTTGCATCAGGTCACTGATGCAAGCCAGGGTTTTTCTGGGCTCACTGGAATATTGTTGAGAGAGAAGAGATCCTTTGCACTAACGTTGGCTTCTGCATGGTGTTGGGATGCTTTTAAACATCAGCAGTTTGGTATCTGCTGTACCCCTCCCACATTCCCAGCAACCACCATAATTGTCCTCAGAGACTGTTCTTATAAAGGTATGAAGAGTACACCAATGTATACACAAATAAAAAGAGCAGACACCAAGTGGGCCCAGAAGAAGAGCATGTACATGTACACCTGAAAACAATTCATTCAGTATTTAATTTGGTGCAAAAACCTAGCTGATCTGCTTTTATAAAATTGCATCCATTTCTATCAAAACACAGCCAAGAAGAAGATATGAAAGAAGGAATGCGCACTCTCCTTGCCTCAGCTCATTATAAGCAGAGTGCTGAATGTTTTCTGTGAAAACCATTTATTTATGTATGTGAGATTAATAATGGAGACTGTAAGGTCATTCTTCAGCAACTTTCACTTCTGAAAACTGAAGTGGTCAAGTCAGAAATATAATCAAGGCAGAAACAGAAGGATGTCTGTGACAAGTGTTCACCTTGTAAAGACACTATGACAAGCAATTTATTCCAAAACAGATGGGAGCCGTTATTTCCATATAGCGAGCTTCCATCCGAGTCACACTAAAACCCACAAATATAGTTAAGCTACAAGAGTTTATCACATGTGATCCAAGCAAAAGAATAAATAATAAACACTTCCCAACATTTCACAGAATTTTCCAAAAGATTAACTGTAAGCTTGAGACTTCGGAAAGCAAAAAAAAAAAAATTCAGACATAGGCAATGATATGGCCTAATAGAGGTACCTGTAAAATGGTGGCAATGGACAAAAATTACTTGTACAGTTCAATTAAGAAAACAAAACCAAATTTTACAATGCTTCCTTCCAAAAGATAGACAAATCTCTAATATGCAAAAGAATCCAACGTTGCTTCCTCCTTTATCATTAGGTGAACATTCACAGAGAGATTTTTTCCCCACATTTTTCTTCACAAAATCTGATATTCACATTCATCATCATTCCACCAACATACAAAGAACACTTAAAAAGACTAAAATGTACCAAGAACATTTACCACAGGTGTGTTTCTGCAAATTTTCTGTGGATACAGAAAATCTGTACTACAATGATGGATACTTCATTCACTCTCTACTGATACAGATCTGCCTGGTAAAACTCTGAACTTAACTTATTTCTGTGCCAAACTTTGATTTGTATAAATTTGACACAGCAATAGAGCACTATTACTACTGCTTTAATACTTTGTAAAAGGACGTCTAGGCAAGAAACATAAAAGTGCATGTATTTTTCATTGCTTTTGGCTCTGCTCTTTGATTTTACATGTATATTATCAAGACTGGGTAATAAAAACTTCATAATCATAATAAATTATTTTCCAGTTTTTAACCTCATGCCAGTGTCACCAGATTTCTGCTGTGAGCATGTCTATAACACAATCTGCACTTCGTGTCAGACAAACAAGCAAACTATAAAATAAATTAACTCACAAACTCTAATTGTACAACCAGAGTAACAAAGTCCCTGCTCCTTTTTACAGCTAACTCACTTGTTTATGTAGCACAGCATACTCTGACATGCAAGTGCAACTTCAGACACAACTGAAAATACAATTAACCAAAAAAAAAAAAAGCATTTAGTTTTCTTATGATAATTATCTTGAGAATACTGTTATTCTGATCAAGATAGAAACCATGGAAGCACAGACATACATGCACATGGAAGCATTACTGGGAGCCACAAGTATGATTATTCCCTTCATGATAAATTATAAATGATAAGTCGCCCAGTTGTGAGGCTGATGCCAATTATAAACACACCATTTCAATTTCAATCATATTCTTTGGAACAAAAATTCCTGCAAACATAGTCTCTGAGGTGTTATATAAAGAAACGTTTATGCTATCTACACCTAAAAAAATTTGATTTAGCATTTAGTGTTGTTGTTTGAGCAAAAACTACAAGTCACACTTTCCTCTGCAAGGTTGCTTTGGCCAACAAGCTTGTTATCTGAGATCTGCATTTCAACCATTTAAATAGGAAGACATAGGTGAAGTCACTATCAGTACACTTTTTAACTTCTCAGTCCTCACAAGACGTATCTTATTTACAGCAAAGGAAACTTAGGTTCTTCATTGAACCCACCATCTGCTACTGACTTCTGATGAACTGTAGAAAAGGGGTTATGAGTCAAAAAACTGAGGGGGAAAAAATCTGCAATCTGAGGAATAAAAGATGATGGTAAACTAGAGAGATGGCTGGAAGCAGACTTGCAAATAAGAGACTGAGAGGAGGAAAATGCAGTTACATTGAGACCCAGGAGACCCAAGACACAAACAGGAGACCAAAGGAGAGAGATTTATACAACAGGAAGTGTTTCTTGCATGAGAGAACCGTTTCCCTTGAAACACTTCATTTGAAGAAGGTAAGACGATGCCATTTGGCCACCTGGTCAAGGCAAGGAAGAGTGGCCCAACAGAAGGCCATCATTAAAGAGGTCAAGAGACATGTACAATTAAACCATCAAAGTGACAGCAATACCCCAGATAAGATAACACAGAAGGGAAAAAAATTTAAAGGATGGTGGATCAGAGAATTTAGTCTTATGGAATGAGAGACAGGAACATTTTAATCGTAATTTTCAGTCATTCTAGATAAAGAATGTTTCCTTCTGGCCCCTTGAATGCCTTCTTTTCAATTTGCTTTGCCACAGGTTACAAGCAATTTTTCCTCCCTTGCTGCTTCCACTCTGCTAGTGTGGTACAGCCTGCTACATCAGCTTCCAAGCAGAAGGAAATCCTACGGCAGCCTTCAAAGCAGGAAGCATTGTATCGAATTTCTTGCTGCCTAATGCACTTCCTTAAAACATTCTGCTGGATACACAGGGGGTCATAGGTTTGGGATAGAACCACGCAATGAACCACGTGCCATGAATTGCTCCTGCAATTCTCCTCAAGCCCCTATTGCAACAGGCCCCCCATAATGCTGGTCTGATATGGCCCCTTTCACTAGAGCAGCCCTTTTGTCCTATCACTCTGTCATCTTGTTTATCTTGATCAAACCTCTGCTGTAGCTGTATTAGCTGAGGGATCTATTCAGAGTAACAGCTGCTCTGGCCAGCCCCCCAAAGCTGCACTGGATATCCAGCAATTGCAGCAAGTACAAGAGGACAATAATCATTAGAACAGTCTCCAGCACTCTGACCAAGGACAGAGATGGAATCAGAAATGAACACTTTATTAATTACATATTTCCCTTCACTCTTGAGAACAACATTCCAAATCTACTTAACACAGAATCCATTCCTCTCAAGTTGAAAGACTGTAAGTTGATAGTGCTGCTCCTGGTGATAAGGTAGAGACACCGCCAAAAAATGGAACCCTCGGGAGTGTTTCCATAAAAATCTCCGCAACCATCAGAGAAGGGAGCAGATGAACTTTGGTAAAGTCACCTTACCTCCTACAATAAAACTGTATGAGTTTTGTAAAGAAGGGTGCTTCAGATCTAGGTGTTCTGTAAATAGTGCTAAACTCAGGTACCAGAACTGGAGGCTAGATCAGGTGCAATGAAGTGAAATATCCCTTAAGATTCATCACCCCAGTGAGTAACAACATTTACCCAAGCAGTACTTCTCCACAAACATTTTCAAATTCTTAAAGCAAAGTTTTCTTTAATGGCAGCTCCAACAGTAATCTCCGTATCTATCCATAGCACTTTAATTAACCTGAAGAGGCACAGAGGTTCCTTCCTACAGATCTGCTGGGGAGAGTATTTCCCATGACAACAAACTGTACTGATGCATCAAACCAGATGGACATCCACTCTTTTCATTACAAGGTATGAAAAACCATCTTTAATCTGTACTTTAGCTCTGGAGTTGGAGAAGACCCATGAGTTTAATCCTTACCCCCTGAGACTCTTAGGCCTTTTTAGTGACTAATGCAGCACTAATCATTCAAATAAGATGCTAAATATCTTTCTTTAAAACTCTCACTTAAACAGTATTTATGATATGTAGGAAAGCCAATGGAATAGCATAGGCTGAAGCATCAGAAATATGCAAAGGGAAGCTCAGAACCACATTTTCTTTTATTTTATTCTTGACAATCACTTACCTTTCTCAAAGTTAAAAGGAGGAAAACCAGAACCAATGCTCAAATCAACTACAGCTGACTGAAAATAAATGCCACTAGCAACAAGTATTTATCTGGAGAACTTGCAATCCATGGCATGAGTGCTGAGGAGGAGACAAGTAAAGGACACTGTCAGAGCTACCATATCCTCCCAAATCTCTGGAAGTAGAGCTTATACACCAATTTTGTGGCTAGCCAGAAGTCTGCCAGTTTGCTGGGTTTTGGACACACTGTAATAACACACTGCAGACACAAATCAGGCCAGAATTCCCATGTCACAGAGGACAGGCAATGGCAAAGAAAGAGCAAGGTCCATTAGAGCCACAGACAAAAAATCCCCACCACACAGCACCATGCAGAAACTCCAAACAACACTCAAACACTCTTCAAAATTATGTAGTAGTGTAACACACTGTCAGCAAACATGCCCATTCCTCTCCCAATAGGACCCCATTGCATTAGTCCCTCTTGACCTAAGGTGATTTCACCATCTATAACACTTTTTTCTGGAGATATTCCTCGTTGAGGATCTAGCTATCCAAGAGACATTCCCTTCCATTCATAAATACAGCCTCCAACAAATATCTACCACTGACCAAAAGTAGATGTATGTGTGCAAATTATGGAAACGCTATGGAATTTACTGGATTTCAATCCGGTGAAAAGAAAATTAAAGAAAATAATAGGAAGTCGCCAGCTAACTACAATGCATTCCAAGATACAATAGATTGTGTGTTTTTTCTCGCATACAAATAAAAAGAATCCCATACAAACTAAGTAAGGTTCAAATAAAGACATGTATTGTACTTGCTGGTTGCTTTAAAAGCAAAGCAGAAACATCTCAGTTACACATAGAGGAGTTTTATAAATGAAATTTACTATTTAGGCCTAAGGATTTACAGATCTTATGCTTCATGTATTGCTCAGTCAGAAAATGGCTTGACTAACTGACCTGCAGCAAAATACATTGGTACTGGCTGGAATGATAACACATCCAAGTGTACTGCATACAATGTTTCTGCTATGCACTTTTCAAAATAGGTTCTAAAAATCATTTCACTCTAGTTCAGTCAGAAATTACCAGAAACTAATTTCTGAGACCCTATTAGAAGTGCTTACACATAGCATTTTACTGAAATAGTATTTGTATCCAACTTTCATTGATTAATCGTGTGCCAGTTCATGAAAAAAGTTATTTCTTTGTTCATCCATTCCTAGAATACCTTAAGGTCAAATGCTTAATATCAATAATGTACTTATATTCCAGCAGACCTCCAAGCCAGTGATTTCATTTAATCTGCCCACTTAATATCTTGTAACACTGAAAAGCATCTTCAACAGAAGTTATTTTGCATTTCCACATGATATTGGCAAGATGTCAAGGATGCTTCTTTTAAAAATCACTTATAATGAAAAGCACTGCAGAATAACACTTGCTGCCAGAGATAAAAAAACAAAAATGCAGCAAGCTAAATTTCTAGGGAGAGATAACAGAAAATATTTCTTAATATCTTCATGTTAAGAGCGTTACTGAAGTATCCCTCAACATATGTAAAAATGTGGTCACAGTGCCATAAATTCAGAATGTGGGAAGTGTTGGTACTAATTACTGGTATAGAACCTTGACATTAGACATTGCAAAAACCGAGCATCATCTAGACTAGCTCTTTGACAGCAAAGAGATAATTATTAGGCTTCCACTACCAAGGAATTCCCAGGACTTATTAATGCTAGCACACACACACCAAAAAAAAAAAAAAATCAAAGAAAAAGAGAAGCTAATTTCCTTGTGATAAAATAACCCATCTCTAAGAAAAAGATTACAGATAATCAGGCAATAAAAGATCCACTTAACAAATGCTTTGTCATGGGTTTGCTATAGATGTTCTGAATATATCACCCCTTTTCACTTTCAGAGATGTATCTGAGGAGGTGATTGACTAAATATGTCAACAGTTCACTGTAGGCTGCAGAGTTAGAAAAAGAATTATACTGCCTATTTACTTTTCTCCGGCTTAGGCACTACCTATTCAAATAGACAAGCCACCATATTTGTGACTGAATCCATGCAGTGAAAAGCAGATGATCAAAGAAATTACAGGATCAGGTATCAATTTGTCCAAATTCTGGATCCTAAACCCAACTTGACATGGAAAGCCTATTTTCAAAACTATTTAGAAAATTACAATCTTAGGTTCAGTGACATGTATCTTTGGATCACTGGCACTGTTTCATACTTTAAGACCAATTCTGAGACTCTCAGAACTGTTATGTTTAAAATTCCAACAATACATATATAGTGTTTATGAAACAAGACACAGAATTTTCATATCTGCCACACCTCAAAAACATCAGGACTGACTAAGAAAGGATATCTACAGAATTTTTGTTCTTCTTTTCCCTAGAATTCTGAGATATAACTCTGGCATCTATATCTGATCTCTGCATGCTGGCTACAAAACCTCTTTGCTGGGAAGAGAGTTTGTCACTGAAGCTGGTTAACCAGACAAAGGTGGTGGAATCTCCATCCCTGAAGATTTTCAAGACTTGGTGTAAGAAAATGACAGCCTACATCACCCAATCTTGGCAACAGTCTTTCTTCAAGGGAAAGGCTGGACTAGAGGACCTCCAGATGTCCCTATAAACCAGGGATTCTCAGAAAATGAGACACCAGGACAGTATGCTGGTATTTCCTTCCCAATGAGTGACAGAAACATCCCCCTTAAAAAGACCAGATTTCAGAACAGGCTTGCCATGCAAGAAGCAATCTGGAATGTGCTAATGAATAGCGCTTTCTAGATTTTATGGTTTTGTGCAACGTTTTGGATATTCTTATCCAATTGGATAAAAATTGGATATTCTTATCCAATAGGCCTGTAGTTTTTCTATTAGCCAAAGCAAGTTTAACATTAATTAAGCTATTCCTTTATGGCATAATATACTCATTCAGACAAACTCCTCCCAGAGAAACAGGATTCAAAAACTTCCCTTTCTTCATTTGGTGAGAGACATAAACCTTTGGCACTTGCAGTTCATCTGTAGAGAGCAGTCCAAGCCAGCACCCATATGCATACAGTCCCCTCTCTCCCCTGTGACTGCCTTCCTGGTTCCAGTTAGTAACCCTGGATCCATCTTACCTACGTGGAAGACACCTCAGGATCTGGTTTTTTTGGTGGTCCATAGTCCAGCAGTGTCACACTCTTCCTCCAATACTCATTACAGCATTTTCTACTTAAATATTCTTCTTCAGAGCACACCTCTCTAGAAGAGCTGCATGCTTCAGAGACTACATGAAGAAAACCAGAGGAAGCAAAGCAGCATCTTCAGCCCACTGCTCGCACTTCTAGAAAAGATTTCCCCCATAAAAGCTGAGTACTCCTTGCTCCTCAAGGAATTTGGTGAGAAAGTTTTAGGCTAAGCTAAGCTTTCTAGGACAGTCCTATTTCTCCGCACTTTTTGATTTCCTGCCTCCAGAGAATGTTCCTCCTCCAGAACAATCACCAATGCCTTACTTGCCTCTTCAGTTTTACTGGGAAGCACACACCTTTCCACCCTCACTGTTTTCACCATACACATCCATGGCCCTGGACATTCAAATAGGGCTGTCAGAATAAAACCCCACTGCTCAGTAGCTCAGTATCATTCAGTATCTACAGCTCTATCCAAAGTATGGATGGCAAGGAACTAGAAGACAGCAACTGAGTGAAAATACTGGTTACTCCTTCTCTTTGGTACTCCTCCTGTAGATTACTCTTACTCTATTGGTCTTCAAAGGATACAGGTTATTTTCATAATACAGGACACATATGTGTCACTCAAAAGAAAAATAAAGTTAACAGACAAACATAAACACATTCTACAGTGAGGTGAGACAGCCTAGAAAAACATAAGGAAGATTGTTAAGTATTAAATAATAAAATCTAATTCTGTGGCATAGCATGATGATTTCATGTGATTTCATCTAATGTGTAAGATGCAAATGCTGGCTAGTTTTTCTTCAAAACCATCAAAATAACAAGCATCCTACTAGCAATATAGATAAAAATATTTTTTTAGCTAAAAAGAAATTATTTTTTATCTAAAATGTTATAAAACCTGACACTACTAAAAAACATGAACTGTTTATACTATATTTAAAACACGATCAACCTCATTCAACACACTCTGTGGAACTGACAAAGAATGTAATTTTTCCAAAAAATGGTGACAAGTATTTTTTCCACTGTCCTATCATATTAATCTGTGTTTCCTATAATATTACACATTCTAAATATAACAGAAGCATTATTAATATATAAACTATTTCAAAGCTGTCTCAGTCTTTTGAGACCTTGTAGTGCTTCAACTTTTAACCATTAAATGATTTTACACAAACACAAAATTTGAGATCACAAAGTTACTGACAATTTACTAATTCTCATTTCTATAAAGTTTTTATAGGAGCAACAAAAATTATTTCCCTACATAATCATTAATGCAATAGAAATAATTCTGCAAGAATGTAAGATGTATGCTACTACAATTATTGACATTTTATGGCTTCAATACATATTTGTGTTGAAGGCTAAATGCAGTAAACACATCAGAGAATATCTTATTACCCAATAATACACACAGACATCTACCTCGCTGGCATTATAAAATGGTTATTTTAGGTTCTTGTTGTTGTAAGGGAATTTTATACATTTTGTTATTCATTTTATTGGGCCATTTCTGATATGTAAAGTAGGGCAATGTAAGATAAGAGAAAAGAACACAGATATAAATGTGCAAACACATGCTATTTAGCATGTCCTATCTACTAGCACCTGGAAAGTATATAGTCCATAGGTGAGAACTTTAAACAGTTTATGTACACTATTACTCGCTTCAAACGTGATTTCTGAAGTCATTAAAAAAGTCAAAGTAGGAACGAGCAATGATGTATTTAAAATTTCAAGACTGAGTGTTTTCAGCTTGCTGGTTGTCACCTTATTCAATAGGTGTTTATTTTTAAGAAAACAAAAAAATACCCAAAGCATTTGTATCAGACACATTGTTCACAAACCAGCAGCGAATAGAAATGCATGCTCTTCCAGGATGTGTATTATTCCTCCATTAGAGGAAGTCCCTCACCTGGTGCTCTAACAAGTTGGTTGGTTATTTTTCAGGTTTTTTATTAGAGTAATAATCTGAAACAGACAACAAAACACACACATAAAAGATCCTGTCTGACACCTTCTCTTTCTTCCTTCTTGTCCACTGAGGTAGGCCACAAGAAGACCATGAAAGAATTAGGATTTTATTTTCCTATTGCTCTTGAATACTCCAACAGCATTTCCTTCACTGTTCAGCACTGCAGCTACATGTTTCACAAATGCTTCAGCCTACACCCCACTTCCCCACAGAAGAGCTTTTTTTATTAGTTACTCAGTGTCCTGGCAGGGAGAAGTTCTGCAATCTTGTCACACTTCATCTGGACAGGCACAGCCCTGAGCAAAGGTACAGGTATAACAACAGGACAAAGACTTTTGAAATGAGTAACAGGAGCGACCTTTGAAAAGTTCCTACACTTCTTGAAGATACTGCTCTTACCTGTTCTCAGTTCTGATTCATTCTACCTTGTAATCTCCTTATTTATATATTTTACACCCAATTTATGAAATGATAATTCTCTAATCCCATAAAATGCTAAAAATAATGGTCTAAGGCATCTACTTTAAAGCTTGAGGATGTTTTTCTGAAGAAGCAGTTTAAATTTCTTCCTCTATATTTACTTCCAAGCAGGTATGAGCTGGAGTATAAACCAGAGGTTGGAAGTTTCATGTGTTATCATTAGTGTAGTATCTTTACTTTGCCACTGACTAGTGGGGTTTTTTTTTTAATGAAATAAAATAAAAAATTGGATTTTGTCTTTATTTTAGTAGTACACCCAGTACATCTGCTACAAATCTGAGACTTTTTTGGAATACAAAAACATTTTTCCTCCTTAAGAAAAGGTCTTTCTGTACCTTTTGAAACTTCATGTAGGGTAAAAACAAAGTATTACTAGGAATATATGCACATCCTTTCTACACATACAGATGTATCTTAAAAAACCCCGATTTTTGACAAGAAAGCAGCCAAACATTTCTCAAATTTTCTTAAGACCATGTGCTACAGATTTAAGCATTTGTATGTTTACTGACTGAAGCTAAAGCTGTTCACAAACAGAAGGAAGAAAAAAATAGAAGTGTCTATGTAGGAAATAACTCTTATAAAGTTTAAAGCAGTAAGAACACAAATACTATAAAATCTAGCCACTCTAAAATGACTGTAGCTGTAAGTGATTATAGTAATTGAACATTATATACTCCCATTATATACTTGTATTGAATTTGCTCTTGAGTAAGTTTCTCAAACTGTTTTAAAAAGAGGTAAAGCAATACACAACATTGCCATGGTTTTGACACACTAGGTATACGCACACATTTCTCAGGTCAAATGTAAAGTCTAAGAGAATTTTTGTTTTCTGAAGTCATTAAAAGACATTTTATTACTTTGTTCTTATCCTTTCTTTCCCCATTCCCCAATTTTTATGTAGCTACCTCAAGCAATGCATCGAATCTTAAATGGATACTAATTAATCTTTTTGTTTTTTCCTTTGTCCAGACATCCTTGTTTTTTATTTCTGTGCTGTGAATCCCATAGCAGCTCTCTGTAGAAGTGGTGTCACACTGAACTGAACCATAGACAGGGAATCAAAGCTCTGTTGTGGTGAAACGGGTCTAAAAGCAAACTGCTTCAACTTACAGAGATTCCTTCCTCAGCAACCATTATTTTTAATGAGGCCAGTTTACTTTAGGAATCTTGGCAAAAAACAGTCATTTACTCTAGTCCTAGAGCAATGACTGCAAACTGGGCAGACACAAAGATTACATGCGATGTAAAATCTGCATGTGCATATCATTACACAAAAAACCCATGATGTGCTGGGAAAGAGGCCTGTCAAGCTGTTGTGTTGGTTAATGAAAATAACAGTTTTATTCCAAACCAGTCTACTGTATCAGATTTGATAGAACAAGTGTTAACTAAACATCATGCTTAAAAGCTTTGATGAGAAAATCTAACACGTTAAACTAAGAAACAGTTCAAGGACAGCAGGAGGCAATTCCAGAACACAGGCGCAATCTATAAAGGCAAACTACCACAGCTTTTTGATGTTAAATAAGTAGCAATATCAGTATACAACAAAGCTTAGAGGCAGACTGTTGTATCAAGTTTAAAAGTTTAATACCCAGGGTCAAAAGCCTCAATTACCTATTCTACTACTTTTCTTAGTGAAGAAATCAGTGTTAAAGTATGATTTACTGAAAGCATTACCTAAATTACCACATGGGGATTTGCTTATTCCCTTAGTATCTGAATTTTTAGTGTCACAGTTATGCTGCATCTCAGATACTCAGACTATAGCAAAACATGTATGTTCAGATTTCGACAAGGTGGGAGGTCAGAGACACTTACTTTGAAAACATACACATTCCTTAAAATGGGTTATGCCCATTTAATGGCTGAAGTTTTCAAAAGAGCATCAGCTCAAGAGGAGTGGCACTTAGTAAAACTGTGGATAAATTACTGCATTAGCATTTTACATTCATACCTTTAAGGAGGAAGCATATTCAAAAAATATAAAATTGGAGGGAGAAATCCCCCTTAATCAAATTATAGATTTATTATGGTTTTGACAATGTTGTTACATTAAATCTGTCAAACAGGCTACATGATATATGTTAATACCTATTTAATAAGTTCTTTAATTGGTGAAATATGACTTTCATCGGTACATGCTTTCTTTTGTCCATTTATAAGAGTATGGAGGGCATGATTAAACTGGTAATTCAAAATTGGTAATGGGAAATGAAGGAAGGATATCTTTTTAAGGCAAAAGATGAAAAAAACCCCAACTTAATAATGGTACTTTTTCATCTCTATCTAGAATACAGGAAGATATCTTTGCCCTGGATACAGAAAACCACATGGATTCCTCTGTGTTCTTCTATGCCCATCCACTCCACAGCTTTTCAGAAATTACTGCCACCTTCACTGTGGATGAATTTAAGATAATTCAATAAATAGGAACATAATTCTATTGCTATCATGTTACCAAAGCAAAAAGCGTTTTATTGTTAACCTGACATCTTTAGTTCTTTTACCACTGCAAAAAAAGAGAAAAAAATCTAGAATTAAATCAGGCTGGGTTTAGGAATATTAGACATCATGATAAGACATTCTAAATTAAGCCCTAATATTTAGGGCATATTAATGGGGTGAAGGGAGGAAATGCCTTCCATACAAATCTTCATAAATTATAAATTGCCAATTTTGAGCAGGCTGGGCTGCAATGCCACCTGGTGGCTTGGAAAAAATAACAGGATGCAGTTTGAACAGTGCTTAATGGCTTGGAAAATATGCAATATTCTATAAAAATGCCAAACATGGCAACAAGTTTAAGTTAATCATTTGCATTTCTTAGCTAACAAGTCTTTTTCTCCATTCTGTTGCTTCCAGTGCACAGTATTTCAAGTTTTAAAGTTCACATGTTGAGATCCAACTTCAGCTGGAATTTTACAATTGATTTCAGTTGTGAGTTGAACTTGCTGATGAGTATATTACACTGTAAAGGGTTGCACACATACACAGAGGGTCTAATTCACACAATAAATGCCTGAAGTTGAATTTTTCCCTACTTGGGGAAAAATCAAATACAGAAGAAGTCTAAAAGAAGGGTTACTGAAATGCTTTGTAAAATTACACTGTATAATTAATTCCATAGTAAGAACGTTTTTATGGTGTGTGTTGGTGACCTTTTATTACCATCAAGTTCACAATGCTGGTGGGCTGCCTTTTAATCCCTCCGCAGACAAAGGCCCTAAATAAACACAGATCCCTTCCTGGGAAAAAGTCCTCTCTGGTTAAATGGTAAGGAAATGAGTAAATCATTAGTAATCTTTAAAGCCAAAGCTATAAACTCAAGTTACCTTAAGTTAAAATGAAAGTGTCCTGCAAGAGTTTCAAAGTTCTGTCACAGATAGAAATCTCCAGCTCTTGACTCCAGACTAGGCGCCAGCTGATAAACAAACAATTTAAGTCAAGAGCTGGAGAATTCCCAGCTTTTTCATTTAATGGCTTTGGCCAAGAGTATTTATTGCCTCCAGTTTTATTCTCACTTAGCCCTAAGAGGAAATTTAAACTCATCATTATCTTAAAGCCCCATATGGGCCACAGTCAGCTCACCTGATAGAGCCCCTTTTACTCTGCCTAAGTTCTACTCCCCACTAGAAGTGATGTAATAGTGTAAACTAATTAAATGTAGTTTTAGGCTGACTTTTTAATAGGCTAAATAAATTTTGTTCAATATGGTTTATATTCCCACTTGGGGCAGTAACAATTCCAAAAAGTTTAACTTTACAGTTTCCAGTCTAAACTACTAGCAGTTTACTCCATAAAGGACAATTGAAACAAACAAACAAACTGTCTTCAGAACAAGGGCAGCCAACTGTTAAAAGCAACTGCGTTGAAAATTCTTTGCTATAAAGTGATCCACTGGCACCAAAATGTACACAGAATTGTGAAAAAGCAGACTGTGTGACAGTTCTGATATTTCAGACAAAACATTTCAGGAATGTAAGGACATACATTTAATTAAAATTGGATGTTTAGTACTTGTTCTGTTTTTGGAATGAAAATAAACAAAGCCATGGAGCTGGAAATTAAATATTAACCAAGCAGCCATGGGTAAGTCAAGATGTTGAATGTGGTGAGCAAGTCCAGCACGGAAATATTTCATTCTAACTCAACAGGAAGGTATCATCATCCTGGTGCCTCAGATGCCACCTTTCACACTCTTTTCTAAAAATATATACTAGAGGAGGTTAGATTTCTTTAATACATATTTGAAAGCTTATTTAATCTCAGAGATTTTTAAATCCATCATGATTTAAATTTAGCACTTGCCACCTCATGCCAGGCAACTCCTTCTAATAAAGCATATTTGTCCTGTGTATTAGAAACCTTTCACTTAAATACATTCCACAAATGTCAGAGACTGAGAAAACTGTGCTGAGCAAGAAGCCTGACTACTATTCCTAAAGAGTTAATAGAACTCAGACTTGAAACCAGGACGTTGTATTCCCCTCCCACCCGGCCCCCTCCCTACAAAATTCTTTCCTAACCTGACTTGGCTGAAAAAGCCAATTAATTGTTCCAGTGTCTGCCAAGACTTCTTATTCCTTTAAAAATGCGGATAGTGTTTGAGACAGCTGGCTATTCCAAACCCAGGTAACAGCCCTAAATGTGGAAAGAATGAGGGAACGTGAATTACAATTAGTATTTTACATGGATTTCTAATGAAACAGACAGAGATATCTTAAACCCATATATTTCCAGCATATATAATTTAGAAAGAAGAACACCATGTCTTAGATGTCTCTGCTACTCCGCGGAGTACATGGAAGCAGATTAGTGCAAAGTGCATTAAAACACATGGAATTAGTTCTTCTGCCTTTGTTAGGAACTGATAGTACAGACACTGTGATGTCATGCAAAACACACACACGTCAAGCAGCCACCAAGTGACAGACAAGGACCCTTCTGCGCCTGAGCCACTGAAATCCCTACAGAAATTAGTCATTTTAGGTCAAGTAAAGGTCATGGCAAAGCAGAGAAAAGAAAACTTTACGACAAACCTTGTGCCAAGTATTGGGCTTAGTATTAAGCGAAGAACTGAAATTAGATCCTTATTTACATTTCTATGTGAATGAGAGATCTCAAATATAACACAGTTCTAAGGAAATAAAGAAAAAAAGTCCACAAAACTAATTTTGAAACATTTCTGCTCATTATGAAGCTCAGACTAGGAAGTTGCTGCTGATCGAGCTGTACATGGAGACCATTTAAGGAGGAAGGATCAACAGTTATTTGAATTTGTTGATAGCATTTTAATTATCATCAATTAAATACACCAGATTTATTGTATGTATTTCCTGTAACTTCAGACTTAAGCCACAGGTTTTATTTTTTGAAATAATCTCCCACTGAAGTTAATAGGAATACTTGAAAGTGAAACACTTGTGCACTTTTGAAAATCCTTGTGTAGTGTACATGTACAATAAAACACAGGTAGTTGTGAGCCAATATTGACAATTTCTAAATACTGGGAAAAATTTCAGAGGTTTTCACAAATATATGAAAATTAAAGCATAAAAAATAAAACCAGAAGCTGTTGTTTTGGGAGCATGTTTACAGCCTTCTGGCCATTTCTTTGTTTGCTTTTGGTTGTTTTTTAAGGAAAAGAAAAATGTTGAAAACCCATGTGCAACACTTACAAATAGGGCCTGTATGGCTGAACTGTGACTTTTACAACTTACTTTTTCCCTCCCATAATTTAATTTCCATGCAGTTTACTTAAATACATAAAACCTATGGAGTTCTATCATCACAGCAAGTACATACTCATCATGACAATTAAATTTCTTGGCTTCCCTAAGAAGTGTCTGATTGGAGAGGCAAAATAATGATGGTCTGCACAAATCAGCTCCAGAGTTCTAAGGTATCCCACCGGTATTGCCCTCCAAACACCCACCAGCTTCGGGAAGCAACACACAGAGGTGACCAAGCACAGGTAGTTAGTTACCTTCTTAGTAAGAGCTGTCAGTACAGAGGCATACTCCAATACCTCTTGACAAAGTTGCAAATTTTCAGTGGTTTTATAAGCCCACACCAGCTTTAGGAGCAGTTAAAACTCTATGCTAAAGCCATGCAACAATAAAAGAAACACTCCTTTCAAACTGCAACCTACGCCAGGTACTTAGAGAAAAGGACCTTTCAGCTAATAAACCTTCTCCAATTCTCCTTTCCCATCAAAATACTGTATATTTTGTCATTGGAAATCCAGAGCAATGCCTTGAATTTAGGAAACGTGTCTTACTTCATCACTAGTGTGGAAGCTGATGGAGAATAGTGATAGAGATTCAAGAATGCTCACTCCCAGCTGTGGCCTCGTGAGAAACAGCAATATAGCTACTAGAGTGATGAAGGGAGAAGAAAAATGGACATTATTTCTGCTTCAATTAGAAGGTTAGGAAGTGAGAAATACATTTTAAAGTGAGTCAGCTGTTGCTGTGCTGAAGATACAGAAATAGAGCAGTAATGAATCATAACAACTTGCAAAGCCTAAATACTTAGTTCTGTTTCAAGGTCATGTTTGCAGATGTGCTTTGAAAATAACCATAAAATATTTTAATTCAATACGATCCCATTTCTCAGGAAGGCAGAAAGGAGTATAAGTCATTGAACTAAGTTATATTTCAACACGGTTTAAATAATATATCAACAAAGTTAGCTGCTGGAAATAGCAAACAATAAAACCTTGAGCTTAGGTGACACCAAATAAAAAAATCCTGTATGTTTTGTTGGGGATGAAGGATATTGCCAAATAAATAAAAGAATTAGCTTATAGTTGCATGAAAAGTCCAGTCAAATCATGCCCAGGATGTCAGCTCTACACAATGCTTTGCAACCTTGGAGTTTGTAAGACAACAGCTCAGTAGTGTAAGACAGAGAGATTACCCCACAGACACTTAAACAGACACCAAGGACACAACTCTTCAACTTGCACTAAATTCCCCTTCAATTGGATAGACTTAAGCAGATGTCTAAGTGTTGCGTGCTGAATTGGAGCTTTATAGATACGTTCTATGAAGGTATTTCTAATGATTTTCTTTGCCTTGACTGCATATAGCTCAAAGTTCTTGATCCTTAGCAATAAAGGGATACCAGGGAAAATGTTATTAAAATACGTTTTGACAGTGATCAACTAATCACAAGCCGTGTGACATGTGCTGGTTTTGTAGGCTTCTGTTTCCAGGTTCCAAAGCTGAAAATAGCAGGTTTTAAATGATACTAAACTTTTAGTCTTCAGTGCTTTTAAATGTTAATACCAGCAAACCAAAAACAGACTAATAAAATTTAAAATAAGTTGTTCTTAAAACATTCAAGATTCGGCATGTTTGACCTATGAATTCATTAACCTCTGGAATTAGACAGAGGAAAGCAAGATGGAGAAGACCTTCAAATACATCAGTGGGATCTAATGTTTTATGGTACAAAAAGCTGTTTTTGTCTGCTGCCATAATTAATTACACTCATGCTTCCCTTTTACCTTTTGCTAATAAAACAGATGACAAAATATAACAAAGCATTTTCATTACTTGTCTGTCCAGTGAGTAATCTGCATGAATTACCTGAAATAAAAGAAGATCCCAAAAGGAGGAGTACACAAGAAGCTGCCAAACCACATATTCTCTCTCTACTTTGTTTTCCATTGACTAGCTTTTTCTTGTAATTCAATAGCAAAGGAAAAAACCAACAAACACTATTGTACTTTAGTGCTTCTTGTGTAATGTGGTGAAAGAACCACATTCAGAAACTTGTTTTCTATTTTCAGCTGTATTATTTGGTCTAATAAAAGCTTCTACCTCTCTGTACACCATTTCCCTTCTTTGTACTCTTAAGTCAGTGCAAAAGAACACTGGTACTTCATTACTATGATTAGTACTGAAACATTATAGATACCTATTATTTGTGTGTCGAAAATTTAATTAGCATAATAATAGAGTACTATGGCAAGAATTTCTGACTAAAAAAAGTGTTGAAATCCTCTGTGGTTCAGCATTCAGGAGCAAGGGAAAATGGCAACTCACACCACTTTTAGACTCTGAGAATTACAGCACCCAAGTAGTAATTTACACAGATGCCACAAGAAATGGCAGAGCCATAGGAAATGCCACCCTTAACCACATAGGGTTACATTTGACTGACAACTGCACTCAGCCCGTCTTTTTCCAATTAAACTCCATCTGCTTCCTCAGTTGGACTGGTTGGCCTAAGGCCTCTCAACAGGACACCCATTGTATGTTACTTTATCCACTTCCCCAAAAACCTTTCTCTGCCAGAAGCCTGGGGATGCTTCCTCAAAGCATGTCATTGGGCAGGGGCAGGCGAGATGGGTGGGTGGATGAGTGGGGAGTGGATGCACTGCATGTGAGCATTGGCATCAACCTGAAAAAGCATGGGCTTAGTAACATCCAAGGAAGGTTTAAGTCTCTACAAAATAAAATAAAAAGCACCATTTTTCTTTCATTATACAGTCTGACCAAAAAGCTTCTGAAACCAAAATTAAATAGCGTGTTCCTTTCCACTCCCCAACATACACACTCTAAAATAAATAATGGCCAAACTGATTTAAATGAAATTCTGTAGAAGAATTTGTGCTTGGATGAAAATGGCACATTTGAGCCTGAAGCAAAAGTAAAACCGCCAAGTTATAAACCTCTCAAAGGGAGGTTTATAATGGAAATGCCAACAGACCCTTAACTATAGTGGAGCTGTTAGGTGCCAATATATAAATTATTCTAGTTTTTGTGGTCACTTATGTTAAATTAGATACAGTGCAAGTAGAAACAGTAGGGTTCTGATTCAGTAAACAGTAACAGCCAAGAGTGCATGTTTGGATTTTTAGACAAGTATAGCATAGATTTGATGCTGGCTCTGAAATGGAGTCTATAAGGACATTTGGACTTTTTAAAGTAGTAAGCAAGCCATATTCTGAATTCTTGAGGGCTTGTAAAATAAAAACCTCCTTAACAAGCTTTGCTGCCTACTGTTTCAATCTTCTAAGATTCCTTTACCCCAGCGACCAAAAAACCGCTCCATTCAAGATTGGTGTAATCGTCTACTAAAGAAAACAACATTCTAAGTAAGTGCACATAGTCACATTTAGTGTTAAGAATTGCTAAGCATATTAATACAGTGGGGAAAAAAGTGCCAGTGACCAAACAGTAACAGATTAACCACCTTCTTCTTTAATAGGTGTGCCAGTTGTTGCAATGTTACCAATAGAAATGCTTTTCTATAGTCCAGCCTGTTCTGGAACTGGAACAATGCATTTAGGTGATCAAGTATGTTCAGTTTGGTCCTGAGAGGAATTTATCGCATTGTTTCACAGCAGTTAAGTCCCATGCCCTAACACGATTTGTTGAGGCAGTGAGGGATGCTATTAGGGCTCTCTGCAGGAACTTCCATCTTGTACAGGGTGGGAACCCTCCAAGGCAGCCAAGATTCAGGCTGAGACTGCTAAGAGGATGCTCTATCTCAGGAAACTCTTCTGCTTGCCAAATTCACATCAGTTTCTCATTTAGTGCTTCCGCTACAAAACCCTACCACTGGCCCAGCGTCACCCCCAACTCCCCACTAACATAAATCCTAAGATGAGTATCTGCAGAAAGAGGAAAAAGTTAGACACACTCCCAGTTTACTCTAACTACATAGGGCTCTACTATGACAACATTTCACATGCTGATAACCTGAAAATTCCTTTCTCCAGATGCCCTTCAACTTTTAAAAGAGGAAGGAAATTGCTGTTCTTCTTGACCACGTGATATAAAATGCTTTATTCAAGACAAAAAGCATCTAGTTGCTACCAAATACTGCTTTCAGACTACTAGAAATTGTAGCAATTCTGGGAAGTAGTTTATCAGAAAAACGTTGGATCTCAGAAATCAACCAAGTTGCAACAGCATGTACAGCCATGTGTCTTTACAGATTACCTCCATGTTAGTTTCATAATTAAATCCACAATTTTAAGCAAACCCAAGAAATCTAACACAAATGAAACACAAGTAGTATGCTCCTTAGCCAAAGCTAAAAGTCAACATGACTTTCTTTCTACTCCCTGTGGCAAATATACTAAGAGCCACAAACCACACATTCCCACCATACATTCTCAGAAAGCAATGGAAACACAGATTGAAAACAAAATGACAGCCAAAATGCACATACATAACCATGTGTATGGTTAAACATACGGTTACTGCATAACTAGAATCTTACAGTTTGCAGCAACTCATTAAATAAAGCAAATGGATAATAATTACATGTCAGATTAGTGTTCCTGTCAATTTGCTAAGCTTCATAATAAAAAGAAACCCTAACCCCATTAGTTTACCAGTGGTCAAACAACAAACTGGGATACTATCAAATCATTATGTGGATTTACTTAAAATACGTAAGGAGTTTAATAAAGTGTTACACAGTGTTTCACATGGCTACCCCCATTTTACTACAAATAATATAACATTCTTCCACAACACAGAATAATTAAAACACAACTGCTTACAGAACCAGGAACAGAAATGGAAGGTATGGCATCAGGGTAACATTTCCATGCAATACTCTGTTTCATCAAGCCATCTCTTAATTTTTCTTATGAACAGATACAGGTGAAAGCTGTATAAGGTTTAGGAAATTCCACACAATGCGTCCCAGCAAAACTACAGGAATTAAAACAAGAACCAAATTTTAAGGGTTAAAATTATAGGTCAAATACAGTGCAGTAAATAATTTTTTTTCCCACTTTAGGTCCTATGTTGTGCTTGGCATGAAGAGAACTGTAGTTAAAAACTTTTTCTTCAGCTCTGGAACTGCAAGACTCTCCTCTGTCCTCTGCTTTTCATTAGAATGAAGTGGTGAGCCAACAGGATCAAATACTGTTGGACAAACTGAAAGGTGAACATTTACATAGTTTGTATGCTGACAGTGAGATTCCAAATGCTTATTAATGGTAAAAGGCAGTACTCGTCTCTGTACTGTTTTATTTCATGATACAAACCATAGTTTTTTAAATGCAGTTGAAGGAAGAAGAATTAGGAAATCTTGGTATTTCTATGTGCTCCCTGTGGATTAATGAGGAGCTATTCTGCTAAGGACAAAAGCTCAAGCTACTGAATTGTCTCACAATGGGCAGAAATACACTAAACACTGCAAATATGGAATAATTTTTAGGTATTTGTTTTAAGTGCAGAGGGACTACTTCTGCTAGAACATTCTTCCCCTTCTTATTGACACAACTTAAGACACTTTTCAAAACATAAAAATGTCCTTCACTACAAGACAACATTCTGCAATGATGCAGTGACTTAGAATGGCTCCAGATCATAGGATAATGTTGTCATAAATAAATCCAATACTTGGCCAGCTCATCACTATGACTTTAAAAATGAAACACAAGGAACCCAGAATACTAGCATCATCCAGATGGGGGTCAATAGAAGATCAGCTTTCATTCTTACTCATCCTGGATTCAGCTATTTAGGGGATCAACAAGTGATTTACTTTCAAAGGCCTGCACTGCAAGACAAGGTTAGCTATCCCTGCCTGCAAAATTTACCCCATGTGGGTTTGTTTCTTTTCTTTTTTGCTCCTTTCATTTAAGTGTTTAACGGGCCTTCAAAGGAGTGTTCTGCAACACAGAGCAGTCTGCACAAATGTATCCTTAGACTTAAGATGCGTCCTAAGGTTCAGACAGTTGGGATGTTAATGTTTCTTTCCACATGTCTAGTGTAAGATCTGCAGATCTCCCTTGAGGAATAGCAGACAAAATAAAACATGTAATTCTATGTCGGGCCACATCTTCAGTGGCCCAGTCCATTTAAGTAAGTGTGTGGCAAAAAAGTAGTACCATGCAGCCCCTCACTCACTCACCCCTCACCCTTCCCCAGTGGGATGGAGAGGAGAAACACAAAAAAAGGTAAAATCCATGCACTGACATAAGAACAGATTAATAACTGAAATAGAATAATTATAACAATAATATCCATAATAATATCAATAATAATAGTAATAATAATGGTAATAATAATAATAAAAATGGTGATGAAAAGGGGTAGACAACAAAAAGAGAAAGTGAAATAAAACCCAAGAAAGACAAGTGATGCACAATACAGTTGCTCCACTGACTAATGTCCAGCCCATTCTCAAGCAGCAATGAGCCCCTCCCAGGCAATTCCCCCAGTTTATATACTGAGCATGACATTCTATGCAATGGAATATAACCTTTTGGCCAGTTCAGGTCAGCCGTCCTGGCAATGCTCCCTCCTGGCTTGTTGTGCACCTCATTATTGACAGAGCATGGGAAACTGAAAGTCCTTGACTGGAAGTAAGAACTACTTAGCAAGAACGAAACATCAGTGTGTTATCAACATTACTGTCATTCTAAGTTCAAAAAACCAGCACTGTACCAGCTACTAGGAGCAAAATTATCCCAGCTGAAACCAGTTAATAAGGTTTCCCTGGATTTTTTTTTTCTCCCCAAAAAACAACTCCACACAGAGACTGAAAAAATCTGTTTAAGGCAACACTGAATTACAAGTACAACTGCTTTGTATTAAGATTCAGAGCAAACTGC
The DNA here is from genome assembly GCA_013399225.1 of Rhipidura dahli. NCBI lineage: Eukaryota > Metazoa > Chordata > Aves > Passeriformes > Rhipiduridae > Rhipidura > Rhipidura dahli. The sequence goes on from VXAC01007377.1 coordinate 260,321, forward strand.
ATTTTCTCCAGTGGCACCTCCAGTGCTCGTAGCTGGTGGGACTGTCCCCATGCTGTCCCCACGCTGCTCAGGCACAGGGCACTCCCAACTTACTCTGCGCGGTGCCTTCCTGTTCACATTTCCCGCTCCGGTGTGCCTGGGGCTGGGCTCAGTGCTGACATGTGCACCAACAATATTTCGCATAGTATGGAATCAGGACTCATATGGAGTCAGGGGATTATTAAGGTCTGGTGCTCATCATCCCCACTGTCCCAAGAGCACAGGAGTCACGCTAGGTTTTCTTGACTAGATGAAAAATACACACTTTGAACAAGGCACTCCATTGAAAGAACAAAAAGAGAGAAAAAGAAGCCCATGAATGTTTAAAACTAAAACAAACTTTGTTTGTAGAAAGCTTCAAAGCCATCACTTCATTCCAGAAACACTCCCAAACACCACCTGCAACCCCTAACTTTAAACATTCTTTAGGAAAAGCAATCAAAAATTAAAAAATGAAATTAAATTAACTTTTATTCCCTAGGACTTATGACAGGCTGACATTTGCAGATCTTTCCTACTCTCGGTATCTCAGAACATTTGACAGGAAGACCCAGATACTAGCATTAAAGTAACCACAAGCAAACAGAGCAGTTATTAGGAATGTGGTAACAGCTCACATGCAGCCGTGAATATTAGAACCATTTTTGCTGAGAGAAGGAATGTTGGCTCTAACTCTGCAGTTATTCCTTACTCTTTTTCAAAGAGTGCCACAGGGATTTCTAACTTCCATCTGGACAGTTTTCCTTTAACTGTTTTTGAACACCATGTGTGAGAACACAACAGAATTGTAGACATTAGAGATGGAAAAGACCGATTAGATCATGTAGCCATCTTCCTGCCAGTTGTAGATTTTTCCCTACAGAATAGTTCCTAGCACTTTGCCCAGTACAGTTAAAAGCATGTTGAGATACTTGGCTTCAACCATCTCCTTTGGAAATTATTCCACAGTGTATGAAGAATGTCGTTAGGACATTTTTCCTGGTAGACACGGCACGCATTTTTCTTTCCTTAATGATTTCCAGCCTATTATTCCTGGTAATATCCCATTGAGCCAGCCTGAATAACTCATCTTTACACCTTCGAATAAATGGAGACAGATATGTTTCTCTGCACATTGGTCACTATTTGGCCAGACTACACACAATTTTATTGCCAAAATATACAATATGCTTTAATAAAATCATTTATTCCACCCTTTTAGTCATTGTAGGATAATTGTCTCCACCCCAGTGAACATTTTTAGATGATACTCTCAACAAATCTGTTCATTCTTCCTTACCTTCTGCTACCTTTTATTTTATTTTATAGAGAATGCAAAAGGCATAATAGGCTTACAGAAGAAAAATAGCCTTGCAAAGTCAGCACATAAGTAAATATACTACCTAACTCTTCTGAAACAGCAGCTGCTGCCAACATAGTGATATTTGCACAGGGTTTATGCTTCCTCCCCTCCCTGAGTCAAAGTATGCATTTACCAATGTGTAAGATTTTCAAGCTCTTCAGTCCTTTTCATCTTCTCTCCAACAAAAGAGCTCTATTACACTAGCTTTATTTTGACAAAAAAGTATTGTTATATGAAACATAAGTTATTAGAAATCAAAAACTTTTCAAGCATCTCAGATTTCAAAATATTTCTTCATGCTCATTTCAGCTTCCTTAAATCAGTTCACCCAATTCTTCCCTTTTTTGTCATCAGTTACTTCCTGTATTATTTTCCCTCAGGTAAATTTCAGAATAACTCAGAGATATTTTTCACACTACCTTTACTATTAAGGTTGTACATCCTAATTTCTACTACCATCCCTAGATCACACAATTTGCAGAAAATTACTATGATCAAATGCCTTCAGCAAAAAATGTAAACAGAGAAATTAAGAACCGTGTCAGGGAAGAAAAAATTACACAAGGCATGTAATGACTGAGAAGGAGCACAAGAAGTGAGGTAAAAGTGTTATGCTCAGTACCAGGGACACAGAGAACATCGTGGCCATTCCCAGCACACATATTTAGGCTTTCAAAATAAAGCATAAAAACATAAATCCAGAAACAATAATGGAGAAAATACTGCTATGCCTTTAGATGTTTTTCCTTACCGACGAGAACACTTGCCACTGAGGGGGATAGGTCAGAATTATTAGTTCTAAATTCATGAACCTTCCTCATCTTTATAGTGTTTCAAGGACCCTACCAGATCAAATCACTGCATTACCACACAAGAAAGCCAAAACCATTCCAAACCTCTATACCACTGAACTCAGGAGATTCCTTATTTTATTCTTTGTGTTTATTAAAAAATGCATGATGTCTCAAATTAGAGACATTGAGTTAACCCACCAACTCTTCTATAAAGTCATAAGATTGCATTTCTCTAAAGGTGCACAAAGGTGAAGAAACAAAGGGGACACAACTTAATCAAGCCAGTTCAAGTAGCTCTACAAAGGCTCCCCAACAAAGACAGGTCTATTAAATCTGTTTAATTCTGGAAAAGATATTGATTATGCACCTTTATTACAACAGAATTGACAAGCTAGGAGATGCAATGTTTGAACTACTTGTTCCTAATTCCTATTATTTAGTCTAGTCTGAAAGCGTCTCTCAAATCATCTTTGCAAACATTAGTGTGCATAAAGTCTTAACTCCTCTGCTTCTCTTGGAAAAAACACAGCACAGTGTGCCTTCAACATTCAGGTAAGAGAAACATAATTCACTTCTCCTGTTTTAGGAAGATGCCCCTTCTAAAAAAATCCACAAAATAAAAAAGCTAGAATCATGAGATATATTGCTCAATAAAATAAAATAAAACAAAACATCTCCAGAATGTTTCTAATTTTTTTTTTCCTTCACCCCATATTAAGTAGAGATCTGGCCATGCAGGGAATAAGTCTGCAATGCACCCCTCAAGGACTCACATTATACTTTACATTATCAGTAACCTGAAGTCTTAACTTGTCAGTGTTATTAATACTGTTTCCATGACTTAATGATTAACAGAAGTTTATGGAAGCAGTACTGTAAGATGAAACAGTTTGAAATGCAGTTTCTGAAAACAAAATCTTTTATTCTACTCTTTATTACCACTTTACCATGACTACAGTTCTCTATATGACAGCTGTTATTAACAATTAGCAATCTGACTTTTTAACTGATTACTCTCTTGTCTAAAGGACACAGTGAAGGGGAAGAGCTTCTAAAGGTTCATTACCAGATCTCAAAGAACCAGATTTACAGAAGAGTTGAAAACATTTTTTCATACCTCCAAAACCAGAAAAACAAATCAAGCTGTCACATCTTTTTATGAAGTTCCAGGGGAATGCTGTACAATATATTTTGAGCAGATATGGAGCTGATATAATTTCATAGGTCAGTGGAAGGGGAAAAAAGTTGAAAAGGTTGTATCTGAACACTAACAATGCTTACAACGAAGAAAAAAATCACATCAGAAATAAAAAAAAAATCAGCCAATGCACTTTTGGAAATGAATATTTTGTACACTGAGGTAAAGAGACGGAACTATTACAGCAGTGTCAGTGAAGCCACTAGGAAAGCTTACCCTGGATTACAAGGTGAGAATCTGTATCACACTTCTACTGAAATCAGTGGGAGGACAAATTTGACACAATTCTTGAAGGCTAAATTTAGATCCTGTACTTAGCCAGTAGTATCTTGTGCCAACAGAAGTCAGTTTTAAATATGCTTCTGTAATAATGTGTGCTTCAAAATACTTTTATACATACAAAGATGAAGAATCCAGTCTTCACAGAGATAAATTTCCTGTCTAGATATAAACATGGATTTTGAAGATGTTTCCTCATTTGCTTGATGCTCACAAAGAGGTCACAAACCAGGGCAGCACTGGGAACCATGACACAACTTTCTCATCTCTCATGCAAGAGATCCTAATCCCAGGCTAAAGCGATTGCTATCTCTAGACAGCATTAGCAGCATAATCTTCATGCAACTACTGGGATAAGAAGTATTTTCTGAAGTCACTTAATACAAACTAATACTGCAGTGACTTGGTTCACCAGCTTCTACTTAATGGGTCCTGACTGTAAGCTGCAAGTAAATGCTGTAGGCCAATCATATGAAGAAGACAGCACTACTGAATTGACATGCAGGCCCATCTGAAAAAGATCAAGAGAATTAATCTTTTCAGGGCAAGGCTGCAAACAAGCCACTAAAATCTGGCCCTAATGCTATGCCCAAAGATTCTTCATTTGCAATGTCAGGACAGGATTAAAATCACTGCTGTCTCTCCCTGGGGTTTACAGAACAAGCAATTTTCAAAATATTATTCAGTTTGTGAACTTGTTCACTGTGTAGATGAATGCTAACATCAGGCAACACCCAAATACCTAAAAACATAAGAGGAGTTGTCTGCCAATAACAGCTAGTAAACAGACAGCTCTAAAGAGGACAGTTCAGGCATGCTGCTTTCTCTTCCTCCTCCCTATGTCCCACAAACACTCTCCTTGAAACTCCTGCCAACTCTATTGCATTGCACAGCAACAGCATAGTGCCTGCCAATTTCTAGAGAGCTGAGCATACTTCTCCATTTAGTGTTTTGTCTGAAGGCCAACAATGCAGTCAGGACATATAAAAATACCCCAAAGACTTGATGTGTTAGGTATTGAAAGATGGAAATAACAAAGCATAACATTAAATGGTTTTTTTCCAACAGACTTAACTTCTCCACATTTCTAGCGAGTGTCCACTTTAAACATGATTTGCACAGAGCACTCCTTGGCCTTCACAAACATATTAAGGACTAGAAAGTTAAGTCTCAATTCTTTCCCCCTTATTCAGGATATCCCCTCAATCTGACACTCGCCCTCAAGTTATTTGTATGCAGAGAAACCACTAACACCAAAAAAACCCCATTTGTATTCATACTAGTCAACTATATGTTATCATATTAACTGTCTTGGCCTTACTGTTTTCTCAAGGAACAAAACCCCCTAAACAGCTAAAGCTTTTTCAGACTCAAACTCATCTTTTTTTTTCTTTGTAGTTATAGTCAGCCCTACACCAAAAACTTACAGGTAAAAATAAATTACAGACATTTGTAAAAGGTAAATAATTCCCACAGGAAAACAGCATATTTGGCAGAAAGGGATTGAAGAAAACAACATAGAAGCACATCAGAATTGCCCAACTGATAAGAAGAAAGCTATGCTTTGTTTAAAAAAAGAATCAGATAGATACATAATCTGCTCACAATACATTTTTAATGTGGTTTTTCTTCCCAGGCTGATAAGCTATCTAGCTTTATAAAACAGAACTAATATTTTGGCTGAGAAGAAAGAATCTTGTCTCCTCCATTATATCCGTCAATATCACCTACCTGGATCTTCCCACTTACTGTTCACAATAGAATTTGGATGAAAATTTTGGATTCTAGTGTGTAGTGATATCCTGCCTTAGTTTGCAGTTGGAAGACTAAAAAGACTGTTAGTTTTTAGTCATCAGGAAAATAAAGAATTCTCAAAATGCCACTTACATTATTTTTAGAGTGGATTGTAAAAACCTCATGGTTTTCCCACATAAAATGAGATTTCCTCACCTTCTAATTCTAGGGGTTTTGGAGAAGAATTCAAACAATAGAAACTATCAGTCATGATTTTGCTTTCAAAATATTAATTTTATGTTTCTGTTCTCCCTTGTCCACAAAATGAAAATACTTCTCTGCTCTGTATTATTTCTCACAAGAGACTAAATACTCAAGAGATCAATAGTAAGCAACTTTTAAGAATAGACAATTATCACCCACTTTCTTCAACTGTTATAAAACTAGACAAATCTCTGTTTTCTTTTGATAAAGAAATCCTATATTCCTCACTTCATTCTCTCCTTTTTAATTAATGAAAAAGCAACAGAACTGCTTAATGACAAGTTTTTCCCTAACAGAAAGAAACAGATGGAATGGCTGAAGGAATGTGACTAACTGCATAAAATGCAACTTTATGAAAGAAGTTAAATTAAAAGGACCGCTGTACCATATCCCAAGAAAGCTTTCTCCAAGTCTAGCACAAAACCATACTCCTAAATCCTAAAAATACTCCTGTAATAACATACATATCTGTAACGCAGTTAAACAGCAACAACAAAACAGAACACTGTACATAGCAAAGACAGCAATTTACAGCAACAAGGGTACAAATTGGTGACTGAAATTGCAAACAAAGAGACAACTTGTCCAATATGAGGTAGACTGCTAATGAAGACTTACCTCCAGAAACTGGGGCATCCATGAAAACTGCTCCCATTTTTTCAACAGCTTTGGCTAATTCTTTTGAAACTGCTGGATCTATAGTGCTAGAATCTATTAGCAATGAGCCTTTCTTCACTTTCCTAAAATAAAGATGATTTTATTATTATTATTATTATTATTATTATTATTATTATTATTATTATTATTATTATTATTATTATTATCAGTATTATTATTATTATTATCAGAAGATATTTGCAACTATTACCACGTCACTGGCTTCCCTCAGCATGATAAATGTGTAGACATTTTGTGATACTCTAGTAAATGTGAAGTTTTAAACCCTTTTGAGCAAGATCTGCTCAGTATTTATACTGCTGAGTATGTATACCATAGTTTTGAATCACTCAAAGCCCAATAAAAGCTGAACACAAAAAAGGATGTTCCTCTTAAACACTTTTACAAAAGAAATTCATAAAAAGGATGCACTAGGAAAACATTCCATCATACAAGTTGAGCAGTATATAATACACAGATCACCTAAGATGATACAGCCTAAAATTTAATATATAACATTAAAATGTTCTTTCAATATATACAGTATCTTATGTTTTTATCATAAGTGTCTGACTGAATTATTTTAATCATTCTACAATTTATTCTACATAAAGACCATAACCAAAACCACAAAACCCCTCTGAGGATTTGAAGTGAAACATAGAGAAAAATGTTTTCCCACTGATAGCCAGTACATTTAGGCAGATCTGTATTCCAAACCATAGATCACAGAAAGTTGTATATCTGATTAAAAACTACAATAAAATTTTTGAAATTTACAAAATTTGACATTTATATTGACCTCTACAACAAAAAAGTTGATTTTTATCCCTCTTTCCATTGAACTGCACCATGATTTCTAGTCCACCTGACCAGCAATCACCATGAAACGAAAAACCAGAAATTTTCACTCATAAAAAGGTGTCCCATTTAAAACTACTCATGACAGATAAAGAGCTCCACTGGAGCTTGCATGCTGTTGGCAGTACAGTGGATCAATTCACTTAATTGAATTACCCAGATTGCTGGAAATAATCTCTCAATGTATACATACATTGTGACCCCACTGGAACTCCAGAATCGAACAGTGCCACATACATAAAACTCATCCCTTTTCAGGGAAGGGACGAGCTGCTGCAGTTACCAGTGCAGCAGATAAGGTGCTACATCATCTCCCTTTATGTTCAGAACAAGAAGCATTGGCACAGGCTCCTTGCTAACACGGAGGGATGACTAAGTCAACCTTTAAACACTTCATGTTAATAAAGTTTTCTTCTGTAAAGCTTTAAAAGCTTCAGAAAATTATGGAAGTCAAATCAGTGAGCAAGGACCAGGTCACTCAGAGCAACAATTATCCACTACTGCCAAATTACACTCCCTTCTCTTAATATAGAGGCTGAGAAACTGCAGCAGAATAGGACTGCTTTCCACATCCTCTGTTCCCTGCCGGATTTTCCACATCTGTGTACTCAAGAGATTAACTGGCTGGATTGTATCAGTAAGTACTGCCAATTGTTCTTCAAAGCACTACCATCATACAGTTCTCCCTCAGCCGCTTCCCGAGCTTTGTGGCACTGATCCAATTACCCATCTTCCCTGAAGGGTCTGAGCTATGGATACTTAGACCTGCTCAGTCCTACTTTATGAGGAATTAAACTACAGACAGTAAGGGAAGGAAGCAATTATTATTCCTAGATAGCAAGAACAACAGAAATCCCTCTCCTCTATTTTCATTTTCTTATCACTGCATCTTAATATTGTACAATCAATACCTAAAAAGGCATCACTGTTTTTTGATAATCTACTGTACTATTGTCTTCCACATGTTTCTTCATTTACCCTACCAGCCTGGATAGCTGTAAAAGCCTACATGATCCTCAGAGGTATCCAGTAGCCTTAATCACCCTGCCAGGAGCAGTGCACATGTAGTGAGAACAGACTTTTAAACTATATTTAGATTTGATGTGGCAAGTTCAAAAACTCTGAGCATTAGAATTCTGCAGACTATGGATTTAAAGCTCAGTGGAAATCCCTCCACAAAAGTTAAAAACCACTATTCCACATTAAACAAACTCTTTAGATTTTTTTGTGTAATAAACAGAAAAAAAGAATAGAAATGAAGAAAGTCTTGTCAGCTATTCTGTGTTAACACCCTTTAATATCATAAGACACAATGCGTCTCTTCAGAAAATTTAATTTATAGGATTTCAAGTTAAAGAAAAAAGTTTGAACAAATAATTGTTGTCAACAAATATTCTAGTTGTACTTAAGTGTTGTACATCACATTATGACAAAAGAACCATGCAACTAAAAAGACAGATAATAGTTAAATTGTCTGAAATGCACAAAAATCACTATTCTATTGAAAATAAAATTAAGACTTTAGCCAAAAGCCATTCAAAAGCAAGCACTGTATAAGAGAACTCATATAATTAAAAATATCAATAGTGACAGGACAGAGAACATTGAATTAAGTGCCCTGAAGGCAGCAAGAGTTAGAACAACAGTGATCATCAGACAGACCTTGAGTACGAGTGGAAATTCTCCAAACTACAAAAAAATCTTACTTTAGAATTCCATTTGCTCCTGTGTAAACTTCTCTTGCATTGGGACTAGAAGGCAGCATGGTAATAATTCTGTCTGCTCTTTCTGCTACTTCTGCTGGGGATTCTGTTACCTTTTAAAGAAAAACAACCAAACAATATAAGCTTACACATTTCCTGAAAAAGAGATGTCAGACATGTTTGATGAGTTTGCATTCACTGGTCACAACTATGCTAGGTAAAAAATTAAAACACAAGAAAAACTGCTCTCCTAATGAAAATATTGGTTATTTGGATCCGTAACAGGAAAATAATGAAAAGGTTCTCCTATCATGGAAGCTCCTCCACAACATCTGCCAAGGGGGATGCTCTCATCCCAATAACCCATTCATGAATCTTCAATTCACTACAAACCTTGCATCTAAACAAAATATTGCTCTACAATGTTTCTAAGGAGGGACAGCATGAAAGGATCACAAAATCTCACTTTTTTCCTTGTCTTATATATGGCATTAACAGAGAGGAAGAATGAGGAAAAAAGGAAAAATATTACTTAATACACCTCTGAGCCTCACCTTAAATGAAATCAGATAAACTAACTGATGTTTCTCACAATATTACAACTGGCATTTTTAAAACGGAAAATTATCAGCTCAAACATCCTTCACAAAAAAGATCAGAAAAAATTTCAAAATATATTATTAGGTATTAGTTGTTAAATAACCATATCTAACTTGAAAGGTATATTACCTTTCCCAAGTCACTTTCAGAGACAGGCAGTATAGGATTTAAGATACATACACAACAAATGAAATATTGACAACTAAGCAGTGAGTTTCACTTAGAAGGCATTTACCACTAAGACTTCTGTCCAGTACTGGTCTGAAATAATTAATTTCTTTAAAATTGCATTGTTAACAAATTCATAGCCCAGGGGAAATTGCAACAAAAATACAGCTTATTCTTTTATCCTTAGCCCACAAGGATCAAATCTAATTTCAGTCATTCGTAACAAATGCTGAATTTCGCCTTGAAAGACTTCTGGGATACAGCACGAGAAATGTCTTCATTTTCATTTGACTTCTGAGCAAAGGAAGGGAAGACTGTATATAGTCACTGAACAAGGTTCTTGGGGGAAAAAAAGTAAAGAAACTGGCATAGATGGGAATGAGAAACATGCAGATTTTGTTTTGAAAGACTAAGTTAATACTGCACAAAACATCTGGCATACCATATAGTTACAAAAGGAAACATGCTCTAATCTAAAGAACAGAGGTTAGCAGGAATAAATGAGGCAATCAGAAGCAGCAAACCTTCTATATTGGATTAGTTAATTCTACGATTTGCCTCCCTGGAGACCAGAGAGCCTATCTATTTAAAAAGAAGTATGACACCTTTGTCTTTAGTTCTGAGTATCTCTGGTTTGGTTCAGTCCCAATGTGTATTATTAGAGGTGGAGAGAGGAAGTATGAAATTGGAACCTGAATTTATGTATGTCTTCTTATTTCAAACTATGATCTCCAGTATTCTTAGAGGTTTGCAGAGTATCAGCTGAAGACCGAAGACATTTGCATCTTTCAACCAGAAGCTGAAAAACATTCTATATTGGACACACAACTGAAATAGTACATCAGCCTCAAATTTCTACTTGGCTACATGGACAGAAGATAGCTGGGTTTTGGTTACAGTTTTAAACAACTCATATGCAACACAGGTGCAAAGAAGACATAGTACAGTAGTCATCTACATGGAAATTCATTTATTCCATCCATGTCTTTCAAAATACTAACATGCCTTTTACATGAAGAAAATGAGATTTAAAATGTACACAGACTGGGACAGTACTTCTACAACTGTACAAAGGAAAATTGTTCTGCTACCTTGAAGAAAGTAGCAAAACAAAGTGGGAATTAAATTTGGAATAGTCACCCTTGGCCCTTTGGTACTGTTAACAAATATGAATAATATTGCCTGAAAAAATCTACCTGATTCCATAAGCAGCATATAAAATTTTTATTTTACTGGGGACTTGTGTCTCAGAAACAAAGCTGAATGATTTGAAAGCTATTATAAAACATTAAGCATTTGAAATCATTAAGAATATGTGGGTAACTTTAAAAAACAGACCAAATACTAATTGTTGATTACTAACATAGACCATACTAGCTCAGCCCACCAAGGTCTGTACATGTTCTGATACTTTTTTAGTTCAAGCAAACTTTTGCAGCATGCAACTGGATAGGAGAGGCTTTTCTTAATATTGTTGGTTCTGCCCTTCAATATGTGCATCTGCTTGTATTTGTTCCAAACGGCTTCCCTACCTTTTTTACTTATATTTACACTAAGTAAATTAATTATTGTTTGCCTGAAATGCCATTCTGACTGTACACTAAAGAAAGCTTTATTTTTATGATGCTTTATGCATCAGATGACTCCAGTAACACTCAATCTTCTAAATCTGAGATAGAATTTAGATACAAAGACCTGTAAACTGAAGCATATATGACACATAGTTACTCCACTGTGAGAAGAAAAAAGTGATAATTAACGACACAAGGTAAGGACAGTAAGCAGCCTATTTGCTCACAGCACTGTTCAATATTCTCCCTTGCTTGTAGTCTTCCAACTTGCTCCAAGTTTCACCCCAAGCAGTTCCATACGCTCATGCTCAGCCAGTTTTCCTCTTACTATTCACCATTAGCAGGCGGGTGGCCACTTTCTGACATGTATCAGCTCCCAGCTGTTTGCTTCAGGGGCTGAAGAAAGTGGAGTCACAGATTGTGCAGATTTATGGCCAAACATTTCGCATCCTCCATATACCATTGGTAGTAGTGCTGGCCTTTAACAATGGACATTTGACTAGGTTTACTGTCTCTTGGGGTCATTTCACCCCTGTAACACTCCTGATGGTTTTACCCTTACTGCCAGACCAAAGAGAAAGCAGCCCTTAGAGCCCAATGTTCCTTCTACAGCAGTTTCTACAAGGCCCCATGGACCCACAAGTTTTCAACTCCTGAAAAAAAGTGTTGGCATAGGATTTACACCTATAGATCAAGAAGAGGAAGTTATGTTCACATATTTTCTTTAAGTGTGTTTTATTTGTATCTAAGCCTACCCATGTATTCTCTTAGTGATTTATGATCTTAAAACATACTATTGACTTTATTTTTAAAGGCATTACAGTTCATTTTTATTATCACATGTTAAGTCTTACAGTGAATGCCAAGGATTCTATTACAAAGACAAAAAGCTATCAGTGTGGGCAGCCACAGCAGAGATCCCACTGCAGAACACGAATTAAAAATACAACCAGTAGTTCAAAACAGTCTCTCCCATTTGCCAAGCCTTACTCAAGACAGGTCTGGTTCATGCCTGGGGGTCTTGGCTGCTTTGACAAAAAAAGAACATTAACTAGGAGGAGCAGCTGAAAAGCCTACTTTCCCACTTAAGGCCAAGATTCTGTAATTATTCAAGGGGAGTTGCAATTAATTACTAACAGGTGTGTGGTATCATCTTATCTTCTAGGAATCTTGATGTTACCTCATTATTTAAAGCAGCTGCAATTAGCTCTAACAGTTTAGACTTTCAAGGCACACAATTTCTCTGTCTAGATCTACCTACAATTTCCTTGGCTCTGCTGGAAAAGTCCCTTCTATCCCCTACAGTGTTACATGAGAGGATTATTTTTGCACTGCACTCATTTTTTCTGTGTTTTAAGCACGTATCCATTGCCCACAACTGTCTAAATTGTGACAGCTTTGAAGTACATCAAAACCATTCAAACGTGTTACAGACACATAGAAACAACACAACCACCTGAGAGACTGAATGGGGTTCTGGGGGTATTAACAGATTAAGAAAAGCAATGGGACTGGCTGGAACAGGGCCAAGATTTTGCAGGGTATATTGCAGGAAGGTAAAGCTCCTTAATGTAATCAATTTCCTTCCCTCCTTTTTCCTTTTCATTCCTTCCTCTTCTCTCACCATATCCTTCCTCACCTCCAAGAGAATAAGCACTTAAATAATTAGATTTTTCCCCTGCCCCTGAGGACTGCACCTTGAAGCAGCAGGAAAGCTCATATGTCCCTATAACCCTTACAGCTATGCCAGCAGGAATTTTTAACTAGGGTCATTTAACCTGAAAAGGTCAAAGTAGGAACCAGATGAAAAGCATCCCACTGGCCATCTAGACCTGGGGGAGAAGGAAGCAGGAGAAAGGAGGAGGTGAAAGAATAGGCCATCAACCAACTCTCATAAAAAGTGGGGGGAAAAAAGACAGCTAGAGAAGCTTGACAAGGTAGCAATTCTGGCAAACAGCAGGAAAATTAATTGGGATAGAAGCATACCTTTGCTCTAAATGAAACCTCACAGATTCAGATTGTATTCATTGTGCTCTTTCAGTTCTGACTGTGATCTTAACCAAGAAAAATCTCCAGATGATTTAGTTGCATTGCATGCAGGACCCATTCAACACACACAGTTATTGTTGGAATAAAGAAAGTTTATTACTATACCTGAGCACCCAAGTCCTGAAATTCTTTGCAAGCTTCTGGGAAGACATCATACGCAATAACTGGATATCCATGTTTTAACAGGTTTTTTGCCATTGGATTTCCCATGTTACCAAGCCCAATGAATCCAACTGGGGTTTTGGAAGCCATAGTCCTAGAACACACTAATTTCAAAACAGTAAAGATTAGAATATTTGCATTTTAGACTAACGTACAACAGTGATGTAATAAAAGCTACCATGTAATCTGTTTTCAATTCTTTAAACAGCTTTATGCTTAAAAACAGTGGAAATATGAATCCTATTTTACATAATGTGAATCATAAATTATAGCTCACATTGGGCCACAAATACCATCCCATGACAATTTTTCTAAATATCAAAGAAAATTATTGTAATTAGGAAAATGTGGATGTTACAACAAGTGCAGTACTAAAACTAAGATCTGACGTCAAAGGCAGATTTAAAATATGCAGGATTTTCTATGTTTTTTTATGTGTCTAAATCCTAAACTGGATATGGGAAGTCCAATTTTATATATATTTTAGACTCTTTATTTGCAACTTTGCTTGCAGGCATGGGATATAGCATATGTTCTCTAGAAATGGACTGCCACTTTATTTCATGCAGCCCTTACAGGTTCTTCTGATCCTGCAATCAGATACAACCACTGACCTAAAGATGGAAGTCTCCATAATAAACCATGGCAAATCCTTTGAGCCATGCAATCACAGTTTAAATACTGAAAATTAGCGCAAAATACAGTATTAAAAAAAAAAATTATGACGTCTTTGTAGGAATAACCTCTGTATTCTATTTACTGTACCACCAAGACAGAACTGTAAAGCCTAACCTACAACCTGTGGAAAACACTACAGTTTCAGTCAGTTACCTTTTCCCAGTAGTTAGTGAGCATCAAAATCTGGACAGGAGCAGCATTGCAGGCATTCATCTACTGCAATCACTATCTCATCACTCTGAACACTCCTAATCCAAAGGCAGCACAATTTGACAGTGACTAGATTTCTCTGCCAATTACATAAAATACTTTCTCCTTTACGACAAAGGAAAAAGTTATGCAGAATAAACACTAAAGTATGTGTCAACTAAGCAGACAGAAACAAGGCTAACTAACTACAGAAATGCTGCAGCTCTAAAGTGTACGTAGAGAAAATGTTCCTAAGCTGGATCGAGACTCTAAGAGATCTCAATGCTTAGCAAAGAATCCTCTCTAGGCCAATAACACTTGATTAATCATTTTAAAGTCTCTCTGACTTTAAGCTCCTTCTTAGCCAGCAATGGTCATGCTCTTTCATCTGCAGCACTGTTTTGGAAGTGCCACATTTAATAAATCAGGTTTATTGAGAGAACTTTGGTCTGAGACAGTTTCCACAGATGCCTGCAGCAATTACATAGCTAGAGAAGTAGCACAATTTAAAATAAATCTGCACTGGGAAAATGCTTAGTGAAAACTGAGATAAATCAGGAAAAGAGCCCATTGCTTTTTTAAGAAGTGCTACATGTCAAAACTAGGGAACAAATGAACAAAGAGCCTAAACCAGCACTATCAGCCATAACAATCATCTTGGAGTCTTCTTCTCATTGTTTCTATGAGTCAGTCTTCCCCAGTCCCTCACTTGCACTTACCTAAAATTGCTCCTTTAGTTAGCCCAAAGCTTCCCACTTCCTGAGGAGCTTCAGGCCCTGGTTTTAAGCATCTTTTCTTTCTCTAGCCCTTAATACCAGTAGATCTTATTTACCTTGACTTCATTAAAGCTTTCAGAACAGCTTCCTCTCGTATCCCAGTAGCCAAATGAAGAAAGTATGGACTGGACTGGACTGCAAAACTGCCTGAAGGAAGAAATACTGTCTGGAGTGTTGGGCTTAAATAACAGTGATAAGTAGTTCAAAGACTTGCAACAGTCTAGTTACACGTGATGTTCCTCAGGGGTCAATACTAGAGCTGTTTAAAAGGTTTATCAATGACTGATGATTGAACATAAGCATCCTCAGCAACACCATGTGTGACATCAAGCTGGGGGAAACGGCTGAAAAAGGACAGGGCAAGACTGAGCTTGGAGAAGCAAAGGCTGCAGTCTTCTATCACCTATGGAGTGGGAGGGAAGAAGAGTTACACAGCAAATGAAGCCGAACTCTTCATAGATGTGCACAACAATAGGACACAGGGCAATGCAGGACCAAAAGCTGCAGGAAGGGAAATTCGAGTTGGAAATAAGAAAAGCACCCCGCATGTGGAAAAAAGGTTCTGCACTGCAACAAGCAACGCAGAGAAGTTGTGGAACCTCCATCTTTGTAGCAACCTTAGAACACCATGAGCAACTTAATCTTGTTTTAAAGATTTAAGTCTTTTGGAAGCCTTGCTTTATAGGCATTTGCTTTATAAGCATTTTGGAAGCCTTGCTTCCAAAACTTGGTTTTGTTTGTTTCTGTGAATTCCAAGTAACCTCATCAGAAGAATAATTCTGACTACCACATCTAGGCTCATTCTTGTAGGTTCCTCACCTTCATCCTGATTCCTTCTTTTCTCACACCATCTCACAGACATCTAACCATCACCTCAAACGGAACATCTTCAGAAAACTTTCTTGATATCTTTTTCTGCTATCAGTTTTGACACCAGCAGTGATGCCTGTCACTCGCAACAGCCTAAAAGACCCATCCATGATCAGCTTAAATCCCACTGATTCATCCATCACATCTGAGATCTCAGCTGCTTCAGAACCTTGTCTCAACAGACATAATCTTGCCTTGATCTTCATGTTGGGAATTGAGATGGATATTTTGCCCATGCTACTTTCCATCACTCCTTCTCTGCAGCCTGCCTGCTTTTTCTCTACAATGTCACATAAGACTGCTTTGCTTTGATGCCTTTTCATGACTGTCATCACATCTTAACATTAAGACTTCAACTGGTAATTAGATTGCAGTGACGTGCCTATTGCCAACATGCACTTCTATTGCGCCTCTAAGGAAAGCTTTTTACAAGGTAAATATGCATGAAATGAACACATTCTTCTACTATAAGGCCTCCCTTAAAAACTGTCATTTTGCAATATCCCCAGAAAGGCATGGCAACAGTTAGGCTGTGATGCAAGACAACTTGCTGACCAGTACTACTAAGTGTGGTGTGTTGTATTCTATTATTTCTCCTTTTGTCTGTCTCTGGTGATTTTTTGGCTCAGTTCATGAATCTGTTATGTGCTACCCACATGGGAATCCATGGGAATTGGGGCCTGTTAGAGAAGTAGTCCAATTCCTAAGTGAGTTTCTGACTTTACTTTGGTTTAATTTTTCCCAGCCCAGTGTCATACAGGCCACTTCAAAATTAAATAATTTGATTAACAGCTTTGAAAAATCTTCAGATCACCAGGTGCTCAAACACAGGAAAACTGGTTTAGAGGACTGATTAAATTAGTTCACAGATCTAATAGAGATTATTTCAATTAAGTTTGAACCAACTATGTTTAAAAGTATTGCATAATTTAATGACTACTTACAACAGTGGGGATTTGCCAAAAAGAGGATGTTTTAAAAGAAAGAACTTTCATGCTATCCCATTAGATGAACCTCCACAGGTACTTTCACAAAATGTGATGTCTACCTTGCATATCTTGGCACCTTTTAGAATGTGATATGTAGCACAAACTCAGATTTGAAATAATGGTATAATTCAAACATCTAAGGACTGATATTCTGCAAATCCACATCACGTACGCTAACTAATCCCATCAATTTTATAAGCATTTGCTGCAACTGTCCCTATGGTATTGAGCCCATTTCACTTCAACCATAAAATCCACAGGAACCCACTGCAATCACGTGGCTGGAAAAATGCCCAGTCCACACAACTTCTAAGAGAGAGTAGAACATCCGAAATAGGAGCAACAGAACCTACTTTTAAAACAATCACTGATATCATGTGCAACTAATTCTCCTTCACTGGGAACAGAACCAGCAATACAGGTTAATCTGTTAATCAAGCTACTTGTGAGCAAAAGAAGCTACAGCTACACTGACTCCAAAGAAATTGGGCTTTTCCCAGAAGATTCTTCATTATTCTCTTGAGGAAATATGTGTTTACAGATCCTTATGGCTATGAAAACTCAACTGATGAGGACAATCAGTTACAACTCTCACCAAATTTGGGGTCAAGGACAATATAGATAAAACACAGATTTTCTGCTTTGAAGAGTCAGCCTACAACAGAAGAAATTGACCTAATCTGCAATTTCACAAGAATTTTACCTTAGAAACAATTTGATTAAAAAAATCAGCAAGAGTTTATGAATCTCTTAATGCCTTTTCTTGAACGAAATGCAACTGTTAAAAGAGTAACTTCAGAAATGCGCAGACTGCAATCCTGTCCTTAGAATACCTGGACTGTCAATGACCCAAAACTTGTCTTTTCAAGCTTTATATAAAGACACCAAAACCAGCTTTCTTTTTAACCTGAACGATGAAAAGTTTAGGTCATTTCAGATGTTTACATTTCATTTGATACTATCTCCCAAAAAAAAGAGTCTTACAGTTTCAAGAATGAATTCCAGCTCCAGTGCTGCCCTGATTTCACTGCAAACACTCGACTGCACAAGCACTACACTATGCAGAACTGAGGACATCTCTTTGTATTCAAACAAAAAGGAACTAATAGCCGGGTAGAGCCACAGACAGCAGAGCTGGAAAAGGTCCAATATGCTTGTATTCTAACTGGCCAAGAACAGGACTGAGAAACAAGTAACTCTCAAAATATAATTTCAGCTATATTACTTAATTCTTGGCTTTCTAAAATGTATTTTGAACCATATTCACCAAATGGCACAAGAGTCCACACAGTCCTGTCCCATAAGAATTTCCTAATCAGAGCGGTTGCAGATCATATTAATATTCTTGATCTCTCTAGATCAGTGAAACTTCACCTCTTTTCCAATAGGTGAGATTTAAAAGGATCATTGGAAGATGCCCAGAGTAAGCTCAACTACCAAAGTTGCTGGTTTTGCTTGGGGCTTTATGAGAAAATACGTATGAAGTCAGTAGGAGAAAGAAACATGATGACAATTCAATATGAGCCACTAAATGAAAGATTTTCCCACTGATTTAGCATCTGAAGTTGTGGTACAAGAACAACAGAATATATCACCCTTTTTCTCCTTCCTGCTTCAAAAGAAAGGATCAGAGAGAGCTGTGTTTTGTGCAGACTTCTCTATTGAACTCATAAAACCTCTGCTGAAACTAGATCCTGGGAGGGAACTAGATGAAGTAATACAGAAGGTAGAGGGGCCAGCTGAACATGAGTAGACTCCTTCTGCTCCTAGAAGTTTTGCCAATCGAATTTTAATTGCCCCAGGGTCACTGACTTTTAAAGGTTACGCAGTGATTTTGAGAAGTGCACTCTGCCAAAATAATAATTTAAGATTACAATACTCTAAATTTGGCCAGTGTTGCATTGAAAACATCCCACTTGTTTTTTCTTACCTCTGTAAAGGTCTGCCGATCAAACCCAGACGTGCTATCTTGTAACAGTCAGACTCTTCTTACATAATTTTTCTTATCTATACCTATACCTCATTGAATGTTTGCTGATACATTACAGAGAAAACCATATAGTAAGCACTTTTCATCTAAAAAGAATATCAAGTGCACACTTGATCCCTTAACTGAGTAATGTGCTGGACTTCTGAGCAGCAGGTCTTCTGTCATAATCCTTGCTTAGTAATTAATGCTTCTCTGCACCAGAGCATAGTCATGCAACAGTTCAAACAGAGCTCCTGCATCAGCAAAAGTACTATTTAACCAGCAAAAGTACTATTTAACTATTAACTGAATGGCTCCCAACCACTCAAACAAAACTTTCTGGAAGGACATTTTTGTTCTCTAGCATGGTACTGTCTTCTTTGATGAACAGCTCCCTCAGCTGATGAATCTTCACTCACCAGAAAATCTTCCTTTCTCAGACACCGTAATTCATTAACCCCCTCTTCATCCCCCCTAGCAGTCCCCAGGAGGGATTTCTCCATGTCCACCAAAAATATATTTTTAAGTAAGGTCATATAAACCCTCTCCATCAAGCACCTTTGTCAGTGCCTGTCAGCTGCAGAACACAAGACTACATAGTCTCTGTCCAACTGGCAGAAACACAAACACACATATCCAAGATGCTCCTCCAAAATCTGCCCTCAGTTACTTGTTTTCCTCCTTGACAATTAAACAATCTCTGGTATAAACATACAGAAAAAACAAACCACCATGGTCTGCACCAGCTGCAAAGAGCAACTGACCAAGTAACCAAGGAGCATTCACTAAGAGAAGGAAGACAGCCTGCTTGCTAACCAGGCTGTGGTGTTGGACAGCTCTCAGAGCTGGCAGAATTCCTTCACAAGGATGGCATTTCACCCAGGATGACAGATGATGAAATCACTACTCAAAACCCAACTGTCAGACTAATCAAAACTAAAGAATGGCAAACTTAGTAAATGCATTAGAGATGGGGAAAGCACAGCATATAACTAAGCAATAGAGCTTAGCAGTTAAGAAGGCTTAACGCTTAGACTTTCATCCCATGAACATTTCTCAGTCAAGAGTACTTTCAGCACAGTCACTACTGACTAAGAGCTTAAATGCTGTGGGTGAAATTCTGTTCTGTGGAAGTTTCTTGGGAGAGTCACAATTTCTCCTTAGACTTAGTTAAAGTTTCTTGCTCAAGTCTTCAGGCAAAGACAAACTGTATTTTTCACCTTTAAGGGCCAGTGTTAGGTTGCTTTTTACACCTATGCTCACCACCAAGAAACAAGATCCCCGTCTGCCCTACACTGAACAAGATCATTTGGATATCAACAAAACAGTGTATTTCAAAGGTCTTACAGAAATGCCTGACAGCTACAATGCACAGAAAGTTAAAAAATCATTGAAAAGCTACTGCTTTCAATTGTGATATCACAAAAGGTACTAAATACACAAATACGTCCCCTGTATTTAACTTTACTAGCATGAGACCAGTATGCCTGCTGCACCTGAGCTATTAATTATCACAACATCAGAGCTGCAACTACAAAAAAAATAATGTATTAGTGGAACAGAGACAGTGGAGCAAAAAGAGCACTTCGATAACGTCAAAACTGTCAATTCCCTTCATCTGTTTAAGTGAGGTTTAAGTAAGGAATTACAGTTTTTAAAGTTACCTATCTAAAGGAATTTAGTAATTCCTGAAACACTTAGTCAAATTTAAAAGAATTTAAAAGAATCTATTTCTTCCACTTTGCGAGTTAAAAACCTTTACCTATGTGTTGAGAGCCTAACCACAGAGTGACATACATGACCAACAGACTGCAATCAAAATGACACTGAAAAGACTACTGAAGGTTTATTTTTAATCATTTACTTCAGCAATTATATTACTTAAGAACAGCTGTGTGATTTTTCAGGACTCAGGAAAGGGAAAATGTTTAGGTCCAGTTCTACAAATACATTCTTCCTTCACTTGCACCAACAGGACATCTGCAGTGTCTGCTCCTTCCACTGCCCATGAACCAACCACAGGTGAGCACCAGTGCCTGCAGAGCCGAAATAGGAGGAAGTGCCGCTGGATCTACCTTCAGGTTAAGGAAAATAATCGGATGCAATGACTGAGAGCTGAACTGCCCAAATCTAGGTAACAGGTACCGCAGACATGTCACTGCTGCCACAGGAAGCATTTGTGGGCTCTGATGATTTCCAGGCACGCTATTTTAAGCAAATGAGTGAAAACATTTATTAAGCCAAGCCGCTCCGAAGCTCTAGCGGAGCCCCGAGTAAGGCGGCAGACGTAGCGCGCTGTGCCAGCCGTGACGGCCCAGGGGGTCCGTCACCGGGCGGGGACGTCGCACCGGGATATGACTACGGAGCTGCACCGGGCTCAGAGGGCCCGCGGCCGCCAAGGGCAGCGCGGCAGCTGCGCGCCTTGGGAGAGGCCGGGCCTTTCCCCGCCCGGCCGGCTGGCAGAGCGGGGCCACTGCAGCCGAGGGAAGGGGCAGGTCCTTACCCATCACCCGCCGGTG
Source organism: Rhipidura dahli (assembly GCA_013399225.1). NCBI lineage: Eukaryota > Metazoa > Chordata > Aves > Passeriformes > Rhipiduridae > Rhipidura > Rhipidura dahli. Next base: position 281,732 of record VXAC01007377.1, read on the forward strand.
CCAGCGCCACCAGCCCGCAGGTCCCCCGCGCACCACCGCCGCGGCCATGCTGCACCCCCGTGCCGAGTGACCTCCGGCCCGCCGCCGCCCGCGCCACCGCCCGCGCGCCGCGAGCGGC